>KZ107855.1:0-81872 GCA_002116315.1 Epicoccum nigrum
ATTATCTATATCTATAGAACACTCTACTAAGATATTGTACAATAATAGCTATTGTACGTTGTTGTGCAGGCTTATTTTCAAGTGACTGCTTAGGCGCCCGATCGGGCGTTGCGCGACTCCGGGCGTTGCGCGCACAGACACGGTATCTGCTCCAGGATTTTATCCGAACCAACCAAGGTAGTTGTTTGCAACTCCCGTTTCGAAATGAAACGTTGCGTACTCTCATTTACCGCTGGTCGAGATCACAAGGAATTACTACGATGAGTTTGATCGGTCGATATTCTTGACACAGGATTATCGATGCGGAAATAGTCTGTCGCCATCATGGCGCAATGAATAAAGTGGGAGAAGACTTTTACATGGCTAACAAGGTACGCGAAACAAAAGGTTCACCACCGTTCGAAAGTAAGTAATTATGGATAGCCCTCGATAAAGGTCTGCTATAGGTTGATCTGTAAGCGAAGCAGCAGTGAGTAAATTGCAAAGACAAAGCTATCTACTATTATTAAGCTAACAAAGCATGCAGAAGGTGATGCACGTCTTTCAATAGTGTTCTGTAGCATCTCGTCACACCGATAACAAAACTTATTAAGAGTTTTGTGTGACCACTCTTTACTATATATTGTGCTTGAATTCACAGCTTCGATGTACACTATCTACAAAGCTCTTTGCACAATCAGGAAACAACACTCTATTAGCTTCACGCATTCGAGACTTCGCCACCATGAGTTATACACTTACCATTCCTCCTTCCGACATCCGCACGCGCATCGTCGGTATGGTGTCCAGGAAGGTGCTCTACAGTGCCCAGAGGGACCCTAACTGGATCAATCATGTTGACATGACGCAACCATACGATGACCAATACTGGTACATTAGGCCTGGCAAAGATAAACATGCAGGTCACTACCTAATCGTCAACGATTATACCAATCGTGCCCTTTATGCCAATCCTGCCAACAATAACGACAATCAAATCGGAGCTTATGAGCCAATCGGCAGTTATCCAGACCACTACTTTGACCTGCAAGAGCAACAAGGCCACGGCCTACGAGCCGGTCAATTTCGCCTCCATTCTCCTCACAGTGATGGCTTCATCTTCTCTCGAATCACCCTGAAACCCGAACTTGGCTCCATCAGCGCCAGCAACACGATTTACAGTGATCAATGGTGCACCTTTGAACTTGAACCTTTGGACTTCGTCGGGGTGGACTATGACGTGCCAAATGCACAAACCAGGAGCGTACAGCCCAAAGTATTTTCTCTCAAACCAGTAAAAACGACTCCAGCGTCGAGCAAAAACCCGTCATGAACATCAGCGAGACAACAGAGCAACAATCAACATTTGAAACGGAAGCAGGTCTCGAAATAGGCGCTAGCACGTCTTTCTCGTGCGGGGTACCACTGCTAGCTGAGGGAAAAGTCGAAGTCAGCGCCAAGGTGCACACCAATCTCACGTGGGGAAAGACGAATTCGACGTCGCAGACGTGGGAGGCGTCGGTGCCCTTGACCGTGCCGCCGAACACCCACATGAGGGTCACAGCGATAGTGACGCAGTCGCTCATCGAGGTACCTTTTACGACAACGTGGAAGTCTCCGAAGACGGGCAAGACGATGACGACTAAGGGAATATTCAAGGGACTCAGTAGCTCGGACTTGACGACCAACTTCTTCCCTGTCAACAAGTAGGCACCCACCTAGCGCTATAAAACACCCTAGGACGTAACATTATGCACTAGCCATCTGAGTGTTTGGTTAAATTTGTCTGGAATAGAGGCTCGGATCTTCAGTTCATGTTGATGTGAGCTCGGATCAAATTTGGTGTACCGAGTGAGCGGAATCAATTTTTTTACTTGTAGATGAAGATTGAAATGACCATGCGTGGAATGGTGATAGCTCACAGCAGAATTTCTCAAGAAGACAATCGTTTCTTGAAGAAGTTGCGGATCAAGTTCACTCTCCTCCAATCTAACCTCCCCCCTTTTCTTGATCCGATTCCTGGTGGCGAACTTCAAGAAAAGTCTCAACAAATTCAAAGCATTTATTTTCGCAGGATTGCGATACAATAGGCTCGTAGCACATGTGAAGCGTTTCCTTTTTTGCAATCTGTCCTAGAGCTTGGCTGTACATTTTTCCATTCGACAAGCACAGTGCCAAGGACCAAAACAAACTAGAAAATCTGGTCAAAACGACCTATGCACCATTCGACAGAACCTTTGAGATGTCCATCTGCAACAAAGTCGTCGAGGTGCGCTATGATAGTCCTTTCAGTGTAGAGTCCAGGGTTTTGATCAGCTTAAGTGTTGCTTGTGCGATAGCTTTGACCGCAGGATCGACTGCACTCGTTTCATGCTGCGTCTAGTATTTTTTTTTTTTTCATAAACTGTTTTGTCGTCAATATCATACGTGATGGTATTCAAAGCCAGAGTTCGAGTATAACTGATGGTCTGATTACAGGATCTTATGAGAAATAGGAGCCGCAGCAATGGATCCCAGGAATGATTGCATCACTGCACGCACACTGGATATTCGGAGGTTCCACAAGTTTAACACCCGACCACTCGGAAATTGTTCTTCCATCTTGATACTTGTTGCCGCGAAGATTCTTGTGTGACTGGGCAGAAAATGCACTATTTGCTTACGCCGCAAATTCTTGAGTATCACTATTACTGGGATCGGTCATGGGGGGCATGGAGTTTATAATAGTCACACTGCTGATGTTTGCGCTAGTAGTTGGGCCGCCTCCACCAATCTGGCCTCTGTCCGAGTTTCCACATGATCACTTCGTACCATTCTACACAGGGGCTTCGCATCCCCACGCAGTCGCAACAGTGCCACCTGGGCCAAAGATAGAGATCAACCCCTCAATCGCAGCCCAAATACCCATGCCGCAGCAAGCAAGACCAAGCAAGACGTAGAGGAGAAGCGGAGCACTCCACTTCCAGCTCTTCTTGAACCCACGAGCCCAGCGCTTCATGCCGGTATCGAGACGAGTGGTCACACGAGTGTAAGGGTTGAAGCCCTCGCCAGGTAGCGCGGCAGCCATCTGGATCTTATGGCCCAGCATGAGCATCCCCGGGAAACTGTAGGTGAAATTGACCATGAAGACGGCGCCGACGAGACTGACAATGCCGCTGATGTTAGGGACGGAGGCGGCGACAACGAAGGCGAGGATCCAGTAGATCGGACCCAGGCAGTACCACGCAATCTTGCCCTTACTGCGTCCGAGTTAGCAGCCTCTCTTAACGTCACTTGGAGTTTCACTAACCGGGTGGAGATAGGGGGGAAGTTGAAGATCGCCTGGAAGACCTCGAGGTAGAGGGTCTTCATACCGATGTTGAAGTACATGACTGCAGGCATTGTTAGTGATGGAGCCTAACAAAATAGCGACGTAGGTCAGCACTTACAAACCGCGATGAATCCGGTTAACATTGTCAGCACGTTTCCGGCCGTCTGTAGATTGTACGGTCTGATGACGTTGACAATGTTGTTGGCAGAGTATTGTCCCCAGAACGAGTAGACAAAAACACCGAAGAGCAGGTAGATGATGCAGATGAAGGCCTGGGCGCAGAACAAGCCCTTCCAGAAATCCATTGGGTGGCGCATCTCAGCAAGGAAGGCAACGAAGAGCAGAGCACCGGCGTAGGCATAGACCATAGTGTTGACTGCGTTGAACTGCGAGGCAAACCCAGGTACCTGCTGTTGGTATCGGTCTGGTGGTTGGCCGGCGAAGACAACAATGGGCTCGATGGTCTTGATCAATGTCGATCGGGTGACGGCCTCGTAGAGCGGCTCATATGTGGCGGCTGCGATCATGATAATGAGGAAGTTGGCAATGTTCATGAAAACGGCTGCATTAGATAGCCATCCAATCTTGGTCAAGCTGCGAATGATGCCGGAGATCATACCTATCGCAAGTACCACAGCCATCATGCCAGAGAAGCAGACGGTTCTCTTTGAGATCTGGCTGATGTTCGTCGTTTTACTCAAGATCAACACTGCCACTGTAAGGAATTGCTGGAGACACTGCGCGACATTGATGAAATGACGGGATTTCTTGCCGAACAAACGGAAGAAAGGATCGCCGTAACTCATCATAGGGTAGCGAGAAGAGTCGAGTTCAAGGTAGACTTTCCAGATGCACCATCCAGAGAAAGTAGCGAAAGCACCGAAGATTAGGTAGAGGGCAACACCAGCGCCGTAGCCGACACCAGCAAATACGAATCTGGCCGATGGTTAGTATTCTGTTATCGATCGCCGATTGCCCTGGGTTGACTTACGGAGCACCAGACCAACCAAGGATATCAGTAGTGATCAAGAAAAACATCTGGCCCCAGCTAGCAGTTCGCATGGCGCGAGCAGCAGTTCGCCACTCAGCGTCGGTAGCCTTGAGAGGGTCGACATATTCGGAGGTTGGCGACGCATAATTAATTTCGCCACCAGCTTTCTTCTCACTGCTAAGGGGAGCTGAGTTGGATTCGATAGCGGACTGTAAGACCATGCTACGCTCGGCCTTCTCTTGCTTCAAACGGGCTCTGCCCTCAGAGCTGAGTTTACCCTTGATAAGCTCGATCAGTGGGAATTTACCATGTTCAGCTCGAAATTTCTTCTCTTCTTCCGCCTCTATCTCTCGCTCGATCTTGGCCCAGTAGATGTATTCCTCATAGGTGACGGTCGGATCAACACGGGCTGCATGACCCCAGACACGTTCTTGAATAACAGGCTTGTCGACAGTGCCGGCCACCGACGGCTTGCGGGCCTGCGCGTCTATGACCATCTCCATCTCGTCCGTGGGATGGCTCACGCTGTTGATCGGGTAGGCATCCATGGTAATCGATCAGAATGGCCGGACTCCAAGAAGTGTGGAAAGACGGTAGGGTAGTCTAACGAATTGACAACTGGTTCGCGCGGTTGGCGAAGACTTTGTTAACTGGAAGCAGATACGACTCCACGGCAACCACCAATTGAATCGCGGCTGCGTGTGATGTGTGCAACGTATGGAACGTGCTGAGTTGCCCGAGCGACGCACTATGAGAACCTGCGCTGCTGGAGGATACGCTGATCACAGAAACACAGCAGAGGGATTTATGAGCGTATTTATCCTGCACGAAGACAGGAACGGCGCAGGATTCAAGACACCATTGGATGTCCTGTCAGGCTCAGTTAATGATAACAAACTGCCTACTATGCCCATTTCAACACTGGTGGCCCCAAGGCATGGGTGGCAGCCGCCCTAAAGATTGCACTCGGATCCTGGGGCTCGGATCACGCGAGCTGTGTACAACTGTATGCCAATAAAACGTCAGCTGAAGGCGATCCCTTCGGTTTCCGGTTCTGTATGCCGTTACACAGTGGGTCATTACTGGTCGCAATACGAACCGAAAAGCTTCGCTTAAGCAATCGAAGCTCGACCCAAGCTTTGTCTGAGGGATATTGTACAGAACTCCTGTATAGAATAGGAAGGAGCCTAAGATCCGTAACAGAAGCGTCGGCAGGGTCTTGGTGAAAGTCTTGGCAATATTGGCATCATTCTTATCTCCCCGTGTCTTTGCCCCATCATATCGTATTGCTGACATGTGTTCGCGAGCAAAGGCAACGTTCGAAGACGACCAGTCTCGCATGCTGTTGTCATATGTCAGGTATGTTGCTCGTAAGGTCAACCATAATGAGCCATCTAATAAACTCGACTCAAGATCAGCGTGTGGCACATAACGAGCAAGATGATATCTCAAGCCGACTAAGCCTTACCAAGTTACCCCTGATGCTCAGTGTCAGAGTTGCGGATCGGTCACCTGTGTTAGAAGTGGCAGGTAGTTAGATGGATGCGTTGATGTGTCTCGCATAATCACTCCATTGTCCCGAATCTATGTGTCACGTCAATATAGCGTCAACTAGGTAAATCAACCTCACAAAGCAATCGCATCGATTCTGCAGTGTGCTTGTCTACTGCAACAATGATTTCTAAATCAACCAACTGGATGCAGCCATTCCCGATCGTGTATTCATAGCCGTAAGCCACACTTTGGTTCACCCGTGATACGGGAATGTCGATTTGTCGAGGACTACAAGATAAGCATATCATAGTGGGTGAACTGTGTATCTAGCTGTTTATAGCTCGGCAGATGGCGCCGAATTTGTAGCGCACGATTTCGAATGCTTATCCCCGGGTTGCATGAAATCCCGGCACCCTGGTCATGTTTATCTCACCTACCGATCAATCTCTTACACGCCATAAGTAGAAGTTCTGCATCCACAGATAAGACTTGGGCGAAGGACATGGCCATCCTGATTGAACTCCACACAGCAGCAGAATGCATTGGAGGGGATAGCTAGATCATGAATTACCTCCAAAATAATGTCTCGAGTCGAGAGTGCGGCGAAGGCGCGCTGTGACGTGTGCCATGATCTGTGGCTTTCCTTGGCGGAAAGGGGCCAAGCGCTCACGTTCTTCTTCTCTGGCCGAAGTTTTGCCTCGGATGTTTGGTTATCGGTGTGCCCCCCTAACTACGCCTCCGATGATCATCACGGTTTGCGAAACTTATAGACTTCTGCCAAGTTGCTGTGCAACATCTCCACCTTCCCATCTTCTAATGCAAGCTGCCAGCTATGCACACGACCATTATCTGACTGGACAGGTATGCGAGCTTTGCCTGTGATTGCATCACTGCAGAGGTGAATTTATCTTCGAGTAATTAGGAGTTTCTGAAGCGGAACTTGGACGATCTTTGGAACACAATTGGTTGTCTATTCAAGTGTCAACTAGGACCTGGCGTCTTTTGCCATGATTACGCTATGAGAAACCCGGCCAGATAGATTTAATTTCCACTACACGTGTACGCAGTGGCCTGAGGTTTTGGTTGCTTCGTTCTAAACCTCCAGTACGCGATTCGACAGAAACACCTCGCGTAAACATACTTCATCATCTCATTCTTTGAGCACATGATATACGAGCTCAGCAAACGGCACGTATTGGTCGACCGGAGTGTGCCCGCCGTCTTCGGCCAATTCCAGGAGGGAAAATATATGGTCATAAACGAGCGTACACCTCACAACTCGCAGCTCATTTAGCCATTGTGTGATTTGTGGCTTTGTGGTGTCTCCCGCGCATAGTCTCTTTCCATCCATGCTCGAAGCACGCTCCTCTCATATCACCATGGGCGTGGCATATATATCATCAACACCGGGTCCTTCACCAACATGACCTCTTGTGCTATCCACGCTCGAGCCCAACATCTGTATGACGAATACTGCACTGCACCAAGCCTTCTGGTGATAGCTCAGAGTCGATGGATATGACACGGATCTACTGCTGCGCACTGTCGAGTTGGTCCTATGTGAAATGCTCGCGCTACTCCATTGTGGCCATATTAGTGAGGGATGAAGTTTGACGTAAGCGTTTGGAAAGTTCAATTGTTCTGGCTGTCTCTTTAGAGACCGGATGTTCGATGGTCCGCTAAATGTTGCTCAAGCAGCAGCGACGAAGTAGTAAAGTGCAGTCTGGAAAGCTGGGACACAGGTATCCCCAGCAATCGTTCATACAATAGGGGGAACCGAGCTGAAATCGATGCTGTTAGCGAAGTGGAGGACGCTCGTCAGGCTGCCTCAAAAGTCGTGGGGTGGCAAATCTCCAGCATAGCATTTGTCTGACCTAATCTGGCTGTATGTCTAGCTGCTGATCTCGGTGCGAATTCGGTAGTATTTAGTTGGATGGGTGGCAGAATGAGAGTGTTCAGCAAGAGGTTTGGAAGGGTAGACAAGGACTAAGCCCAATGAGGTAATACTCCTCCCTCGACAGCGCAGACACCGAAGGCACAGCATGGAGGATATACATGTATATATATTAGATATGTCGTAAACTACATCCAGCAAGTCCCTCACCACACACATTGTCGAGCGTCATGTCTTCGTGTCGTCTCACTATTACTTCCTCCAAGCTGTCCGCCCAGAACCAGCCGGGACACAAGGAGCTCCTCAGCATCTCCTTAGTTCTGCCTATATTTCTGTGGAATATTCCTCTCCACAATCCCCCTCTCGGCTCTCTCCCACTCCTCCTGCGCCCTCTCCTTCTCCTCGTGCATCTTGAAATGCGCAATATCCTCGGGATGCGTCAGATCCTCCTCCTTGACATCGTCCCCACTATGATACTTCTCCCAGTGATGAATCTCGTACTCGTACTCATCATCGCCATGGTGTCCCGGACCCATGCCCATATCCGGCAGTTTGACGTTCTTTGCGTCTGCGGCGAGGAATTCGTCGAGCGAGATTTCCCCGTTCTTGTCTGCATCGAACATGTCGAGGATGGTTTGCACGACCATGTCTTTCTTGGTTTCGGAGATGGAGGCGGTGGAGGGGTCCGAGAGGCCGTAGGTGCGGCGGATGTCGGGCGCGGTCCACACGCCGGTGCTATCGTAGTCGTGCAGGTTGAAGAAGGTGGCGGCGTCGAAGCCGGTGATGTGGTGTTCCTCTGCGATTTGTCAGTATGGATTGGTAGCTGTGAGGTTGTAAGCGTACCGGCCATGTGTCGAGTAGCCCAGTCCGCATCAGGCGCAACAACGATTTGCGCGTGCTCGCCACCGCCATGTGCTGTGACGGTAAGAGCGCATGACAGCAAAACAAGCGCATTCAGAGGTCTTTGTAGTAATTGTGTCATCGCAATTGATGTTGTTGTGTACGTATCGTTATCGAGCTCAACAATATGTCGTCGTCGCCAGGGGTTCCGCTTTATTTTAGCTCCCGCGGCGATGACGACAAAATTCAGGGTCCAGAGCCGCCATAGCATCTCTCTTCCTTCGCGTGGGACTGCCTGTTACAACACCAACGCCAAACACCGCGCGTCACAATGAACGTATTTGTTCTACTGACGCTTCTGCTATTCATTCCATTCATCTTCTTCCTCATATTCCTTGCGCTCTCCTCCTGCATGGGCGATGGTTTCCGCGCGCGAATCGCCGGCATGTCCGTCAACCCCCGACACGGCTCGTATGGACGCGGCTACGCACGAGGTCTAGGCTCAGGCGTCGGCAGTGCTGGCTGGGAGCAGATTGAAATGGAGGATATGATGGGCGAAGATAGCGCGGACGACGACGAATTTCCCCGTGAGCGTTGATGATGCGCCGCCTAGAACTCGAGATCTGCCTTCTTTGGCATCGCACTGCCACCTGCTGCCTCTCTTACAGCGGCCTCCTGCGCCTCGGTATCTCCTTCGAGTGGTGGCAGACTGAACTTTGCGACCACAAACTTTCGCCGGCTCAATGTGAAGGCCATGTCTTCGCCTAGGTCCTGCGCTCCTCCTCCACCGCCCTTCTCGTGGTACACAGGGAGCTTGTGGACAGCGAACATGCCTTGCGGCTTCTCCTCGTCTTTGGTTGTACCTGCCGATTGCGCCAGCATCTGTGCGTGCGAGTATGGGAAGGGCGCGAGTTCAAGGACACCGTCTGAGAGGATCTCCATCCAGCGCACGAGGCCTGATGAGCGGGGGTATAGCGACAGCGGCAGAGTGATGACGGCTGTGAGTCTCGTGGGGTATTGTCGCAGCAGCGCACGGAGGGCGTGCAGGAATTGAAGGACTGAATTCGGATGCGAGGACGTGGGAGGATACAATGCTGGCGACAGGAGAGATGGTATGACGAGACGGTGTATGGTGTGGGCTGGCGTCGAAGCGAGGTGATACTGTAGGCTCTGCAGTATTGACATGAATGGCGACGTGGACGCTGCCGTCCGAGGAATTGCAATGTAGTTCACAGCCGTGCCCACAGGCAACGTGAGCCGTTTCGCGAGATCAAATGTATGGCAGAAGACGACTTCTTCCGCGTTCTCGCCTTGTGTTTGCACCTTTTGCGGACCTGTCACTCAAAGTCAGACCAGTGATCAAAGAGTATTGCATTGAACTAAATACACAGCACGCACCTCTCGCATTCTCAAATTGCCCCAGCCCCTCGTAGCGCCACGCAATCTTCATCTTCTCCGCCCTCTCTTTGATTTCTCGTCTCTTCTCACCACTCCTATCTTCTGATATGCCTGGCAGCTCGCGCCCCCATACTTCGCCCATGCCCACCACATGTACCTTGTGACCCTGCACTACGCCTTCTGCAGCGTAGAAGCGGAGTAATGCGCCTGCATAGTCCGTCGTCCCGCTCTCTTCGATCAGAATGGAGTTACCCAGCGGCAGTCCTGCATGTCCAGCAAGTATACCGTCGAGCGACGGCGTGCCGGTGGAAGTGGTGGGGCGCCCATCGATGGGTGAAGGCCGCACACCTACCGGTGTAGGTGCTGGAGCTGCTACAGGAGGAGACGGGACTGAGGGAGACGCATCGCCGTCTGCTGGGGCGCGTGAGAGCGCGATGTTGCGCTTGCGAAATGCCATCTCGTGATGGTGGTGTACTGGTGGTGGGGAGGTCGACAAATTGTGGGAGGGCGATAAGATAAAGACGGGGCGCTACACGTCACTGCACTTAAGTACTGCAAACCACTATCCAACATCAACACCATCAGACTTCAGTCTGGCTGATATGTATCGAGCTGAAAGTATCAAATTTGACGAGCGGGATACCTTGCCCCTCTCTGGTGTTGGATGCTAACAGTCGGCAGAACGTCCTGGACTGCACCTGCTGTCTTTTCTGTATTATTTACGGCAGTCGAGCATGGTGCTAAAGCGTGCACTTCTTATGAGGCTATGCACCACAGTGCGTGTCCAATATGCAACATAGCTCGACCGAGGTGGCGTCTCTGCAGGTAAGCCTCCACCTGTAAAGCAAAACTTTGATTGGTCGAGGACTTTGGCGCTTCGGCCTCAGGCATGCAAGAGCAACCTGCATACTCCTCGCAGCATTTCAGCCTGATCACAGTGTGCCCCTCATCGTTTGCTCAGGTTCTTGGTTTACTTTCTGAATCCACTACTTGTGAATTCATGGGATCATTGCATCACACAATTCCGCACCTCGGGCACATTTGTCAAAGTAACTCAATAAACACCCCGGTGTGTATTGCGTAAGGCACCGACCCACCAGGGCTGTGGCTGAGGGAACGCAGCCTGTCGATCAAAGAGAGCACTCCCACGTATCTGAGACATCTCGTTCTCATCTTGACTATCTGAACAGCAGGTCTCGTTCGAACTTCCACTCCACTTCCTTGTGAGCTTCCATGTACATCGTTGTTGACAACCGCCGACGTAAAATCTAGGTGCAGGAAGTCTTACGTATTCGAGCAGACATACAGTTATATAAGGCTTTTCACCAATCAACCCTCCCACGCCACTGTGCCTTAGCAACCCAAACCGACTGTCATACAGCTTCGACGTGTCTAGAGAATTCGATGAATGGATTCATACATGAGGAGATCGACCTACAGGGGCATTCGTTTCGCCTTCTCCGACTTTGCAAGGCAAATTTCGGAACTGTACGATGCGAACTCTTTCATGCTCATCTCGATGATGACAGCATCATCGAGTATGAAGCCCTGTCGTATACCTGGGAAGAATCACACAAGCCGTACAACATTGTAGTCAATGGACGCATGATGCCAGTCACGAGAAACTTATCGATGGCACTGCGAAATCTGCGATACCCGCATCAAGATCGGATTCTCTGGATTGATGCTATCTGTATCGACCAAACCAACGACAAGGAGCGTGGGCATCAGGTAGGCCAGATGACGGCAATTTACAGAAAGGCAGAGCAAGTACTTGTCTGGCTGGGTTTGGCTACCCCGGAGACAAACTCGATATTCGACTACATGAACCGCTTCGAAAAAGAGTCATACAGATTCGCGTGTAGAAATTGGAAACCTTCCGACGAGCGATGGCGAGGAATTAAATATTCGTTACATTCTCCCGAAGAAGATGTAAAGACGGCCCTAACAGCTGATGAGTACGAGGGCATCGAAGATCTTCTGAGTCGATCCTGGTTTGAGCGAGTCTGGGTCATTCAGGAAGTCGCCAACGCAAGAGCGGCTAGAATGATGTGCGGCGGAAAGTCGGTATTAGCGGGCACCTTCGCTCTTTTCCCTTATCTGCTTGATATCACACCCAATCAACACTGCCAGGCTATACTGGACGTCATGCCAGGTCCAACACGAAAACATTCATGGTGGACCCGAAAACATGATCTCAACACACTGCTACTCAGATTCAAAGGCAGTAAGGCGTCTGATCCAAGAGACAAGATTTACGCCCTCCTTGGTATAGCATCAGATCGGTCAACCACAAACTTCCCATCACCGGAGTATGAGAAAACCGAGGTTGAAGTTGTACAGGATATTACCAACTTCCTGATAGGAACTCAGATAGGGCAAAAAGAAACCCCCTATCTGCCTCACTGGACGTTGGAGGAGTTCTTGCAGCGTCTGGAGCACTTGTTCGACAGTGCATGCATTCAGGCAGCAATACGTGGAGATACAGCAACAGTCGGTTCTCTGCTTGACGCAGGAAAGGCAGATCCTAACTTTAAGAACGAAGAAGATATGACACCGTTACTGCTAGCAGCAGAGAAGGGACACGAGCTGATCGTCAGACGGTTACTCAATACGATCGATGTTGACGTCAACTTTAAGAATAAGAAGGGTCAAACGGCATTGTCACTAGCAGCCAAGAATGGTCATTGGCATATATTCAATCTACTCCGTAAGAGAGACGTGTTGGAAGAAGGCCGGCATGATATGAAAATTCAAAACGGTCACGATCAGACACCACTGATACCAGCAGCTCAGAAAGGAGAAGAAGAAGGTATCCTTGATACCCAAATAGTTGATGCTGAACTAAAGGATGCTCCTGGCTGGTCACCACTTCGGTCATCAGCTATCACAGGCCAAAGAGCGATAGCCGACACGCTTCGTGAGGTGCAACAAGCAGGCGCACCAACGTCAGCCCACCGGGATGTTTTGAAGACTGAGACGGAGTTCATTGACAAGCGGCTCATAAACCACAAGCTTCACGGACTTGGACGTAGCCAACGACAACTCGCGCCGCTGGCGATAGCGGCTCAATGCTTCGATGACACATTCTTTCAGCTGCTTCTTGGGGTTTTGGCTGTGGATACTGGCAAGACTTATATCCACGAACAGTTATTGATCGTTTGGGCAGCTAAGCATCATCGGACAACAACCGTCAAGATGGTTCTGGACACAATCAAAGCTGATATCACCTTACAGGATACATGGGCCTGGGATCTACTTCAATCAGCAGTGCTTGACCAAGACCGTTTAACAATCAGTCTTCTGCTTGCTACAGGCCAGGCAGGTGCAGTTTTCAAGAGTCATGCCAATCGCGCCGGCCATAAAATGCTTGAGGAAGCGATCAACAAGCGCGACGAGGCGATCATCGATGAGCTACTCAGCTCTGAGAAGATTGGTTCGCCTGTTGCCAGTGCCGATGACGTGGAATCACTGGTCAGAAGTCTTGAGGAGTACTACGCATCTGCAAGCGCCGTTTAGCACGCGTGCACTCCATTCAGAGGATTGAGTAGCTTGGTCGCGCCGTCAAGCGGGTTGGGAATAAATGATCGGCGGACACCGTCCTCGGGGGGCGTTAGGCCTGAATGAGTGCAAAGAACCAGCCTAGTTGAGGGACACGCAAAGAGCAGACCAAAAACCAGACGCGACAAAAGTCCGATCCCATCAACAGTTTGCCTTTCCCCTACGAACACCAGTAGCTATACTTCAGAACATGGTGCCTGCGTCTTCCTGGGACCGAGCAGCTTCCTGAAAGCCTAATGTACAGTTCCATCCTGGGGCTTAGTTCCATCGTCGATATTCACTCACCCTTTCTTGGCGTTGTCAAAATGGCAACTAGACTGTCACGCTCTCTTCTTTTCAATACAGACCCACCACGATTTCACAAGAATGCCAGGTGGACACATGCCGCGGTTTGGGGGGGGCGGGGGAACTGCAAATTAGGACGAGAAGATGTGGATCGAAGATCGAGCTGTGGGACCTGCAGACAAGAACCCGGTCCTGCGCGCAGCTGATGGAGATTGAAGAATGACCATTGAGAAATCGTGGACACGTAGGCACTGTGTGAGTTACGGGATGATAGTGGCGATTTATGAGCACGGGTTGTGTCGCAACGGCTCGCCGAAATATGGACATGGAAGTGGAAACTCGAAATCTCGAAGGGAGGCAAACCGAGCAGATTCTCAAGCCCTCCCGCCCTCCACCTCAGCCCTCCGCTCAACATACTTCCAAATCGCCCTCCACTCCTGCTCCCTCCTCCTCTCATCGTTCCTCTCCCTCTCAAGCTGCCACGAGTACTGCAACTCCTCCCACCCACCCCTCTCCCCACACTCCCCCGCCTCATCCCCACCCCCCAGCCCGCACTCAAAAACCTCCTTGATCCCCCCCTTCTCCCTCCCCTTCCCCATCCCTTCGGCATACATTTCCTCACACCCGAGCACATGGGGTCCATGCGCCCTCCACACCCGCTCAAACGGGGACTCTCCACTCCCCAAATCGCGCCAGCTCTGCAGATTCAGCCGCACAAACTCGCCCTTCACGCTCCGCGGCACCGCGAATGCGTTGATGCTCCAGTCCGTCTCGCAGTCAGCACAGCTCTGCGCGCCCAGTACGCGCCACCCGCGGCGAACGACATTGTCCAGCGCGGCCATCATGCCACCGTGCCCGTTCTCGCCGGCGCGGTGCTGGGTGAGCGCCGCGGGGAGGAGGGGCCAGAGCTCGCGGATCAGGGATCTGTGGCTTGCGGCCCAAGAAGGGAGGAGCAGGGAGAATGATGTGTGCAGGAAGAGGCGGCCGTGCCGGATCGCGGCAGAGTGCGCGGTGTGCGTCTGCAGCGGCGTGTTAAACAAGGTCACGCTAGCGCTACGGGCGTGCGAGAGCGCGTCCAGGGGGATGCCGTGGGCGGGGCCGTGGGTGTGAGCCGCCAGCGCGAGGCGGATGTGGTGGTAGCGCAGCACGTAGGCTGGAGAGGATGAGAGCGAGCTGTTGTAGTCCAAGCAGGGCTGGGTGGGGGTGTGCGAGGAGGGCGAGGAGGGCGATTCGTCGGCGCCCCAGGCGTGGAATTTCTCGCACCACGCGCAGTGCCATGCGCCGGGGAGGGCACGCTCGATCGTTTCCTGCAGGCGGGTGCGCGCGCTGAATTTGCTGTCTGAGGAGGAAATGTAGGTTGAGAGACGTTGGGTGCCAATGGAGTAGCAGATTTGGCGGTTTGAGAGGCTGAATTTGGCGGCTGAGACGTCATCCAAGTAGCTCGCGATTTGTTGGAGGAGTTCGAAGGGGAGTGAGAGAAGGGGGGCGTGCGGAGCGGGATGCTGAGGCTTCAGTGTCGCGGTCATGTAGTCATCTGCTGAGTCGGTGCTGGTTCGAGGCGTGCCATAACTAGAGGGCGAGGAGAACATGGACGAAGTCGAACGGGTCGAGGCCGAGCTAGATGCTCGGTGTAGGTGGAAGAAGCCCATTTTGTGTTTGTTCCTTGCTCTTTCTTGTGACTGATGCCTTATCGTGACGGTCCGTGGTCACGTGTTATGTGAAGTAGATTTTCTCCTTCCAGTAGCCGATGATATGTTACTATCAGTCCCTGGGTGTCAGTCCTGCTGAATGTGACAAGTCGAAAGAAGTCCCGTAGCCACCAGCAGTGAAGTAGTGAGTCAAAGGCGCTGAAGGTGATGTAAAACACCAGTCCAGCAACTAGGGGGCAAGCACTCTTTTGTCAGTCATTACTTCCAACTTCCAACCTCGTTTCAAGCCAAGTCCAGCAAGCAGCAAAGTCCAACCGACGACCAGTCGGCACCCAGCACCAGTAAGTCTCGCGCCAACGACGTCTCGTCCGCATCATCCCGCCAGGGCACCGGCCAGATTCATGTTTGTTCTTTCGCCCCTTCACCTTCCAGATGATAGGCGCACAAGCCTATCACACGTGGCTAGTGACCTGGGACCGGGCACGCGGGCGTGTCAGGCAAAGGTGGCGGTGAGACGGCCGTGTGAGTGGTGGGCATGTAGGGCGGCCAACGGCGTCGCAACGGCGATGCAACGGCGACAGACAGACGGTGGTTTTAGTGACCGCGGCCCAGGCGGAGTTGGACGCGGCAGGGCAAGGCAAGCGACTGCCGGCGTCTACGCCAACGTCACGAACGTTGACGCTTGAGTTGACGTGTGGCATGTGGCTCTGTGCAACGTCCGACGTCTGCGTTCGGGTGCTGTGACATCACCTGCAATCTATCTGCTTCGCGCAGACGTACCTATGTACGCGAACCACTCGTGGCGCAGCACGCGCGAAATCGTTCTGTGCAATGTTCACCACATAGCCCCTTAAGGGCCTTGGGAGATTCACATGATGCACACTGCCGCTAGTCGGGCACACCACTCGGCTGAGCTTCTGAACGTGACTTCCAAGTTTCTGCAGGACGCGAAGGCAGGTGCCGAAGCTAGGCTGAAGTCGAGTTCCGAACATGACATGTGAGGGATGACGGGTTGACGGACTGACGAGACAAGGATATCTTCGCAGGACAAAGTGAAGTTTGATTGCTGGCTCCTAAGTAGGTATGTCTACATCCTATCAGGAGCTGCTCGTCAGACAACACCAGCAAAAGAAAGAACGGGTACCTATTACGGCTCATGTCTGCAAAGATGACGTAGTAGCCTGTTATTTATATGCGTATATACTGTGCCTTGTTACCCATGCTGAGAAACAAGGCACTTAATAGGGATGGAAACTCAACTCACGTGATGCAAAGCGCAAGCATCGATTACAGGCTATCTGTGTGTATAGTCGTTTATTATACATTACACGCCGGATGAAAGAGCATATGCAGTTTTCCGTACTCAAGCCTGCAGGGTAGAGGGTACTGGGTGTCTAGTCAACCGTGACAGGGTGTTGTTCAGACGGGAGTCTCACGCTACATACCATAGAGACGACTGCTTGCATCTTGGAATATTAAGCCTGCTACCTAATACCTCGCAATGCGCGCTGCCCCCACCGAAACGGATACACAACACTACTCACGTTCGTAAGGGTTGCAGGGTTGCGTTGCACTATAGTTGTGTTTGTGTGAACTGCATCTCATCCCCCGTGCCTAGACACAACCTTGGCACTCAACTCACGCGACGCAAAAAGCAAGCAAGCATAGCCTTCCCCCAAGATGCCTACCTACCTGCCCCGCCTGCTTTGCAGAATCAAAACGTACTACCTACCATCACCTACGTGCTGCTCCTACTTTAGTATCTCAGTGGACCGGATGACGAGGGAGGTGCGACTAGTGAAGCGTGCTTCTCAGGTTGTCTTTCCTGGTTAGTCGGTCACGAGACCCTCTTCTCTTCGTCACTTTTCCCTGGGATGAATGTACAGATAGGTGGTAGAACAACATGGTGTTGTATGAAATATAATACAAGAAAAGGCGCCGTTCAGCCAGCCCATGCCAGGGCCGGCCAGATTAGGTAGTCATTAGGTAAAAGCCCGGGTCGTCGTAACAAGCACCCTACACTCCAAGATTTGCACACTGCACACTGCACACTGCACACTTGACACCTCACACAGTCGCGCCCCTCGTACACATCCGACTCTACCGGACAATCTGCAGATTCGCCAGCTGGGGCACAGGCGGGCCGGTGCCGCTCCTGCGCCTCCTCTCGCGCTCGCTGAACCCCACGGGCTGCTCGAGCTGCGTGTTCTTCCTGAACTTGCCGCCCACGGATGCCTGCCACTCGTTGTCCGCGTCGGCGCCGAGCCAGTACTTGGGGGCGCCGCTGAGCATCACGCGGCCGAGCTTGCCCTTCCAGCCGTCGCCCTGCGGCTTGCCTTCCTGGAAGGGGTTCTCGGCCAGGTCGGCGGCGGTGGTCTGCATGGTGGTGGTGTTGGAGCTGGCCCACCCCGCTGTGGCGGCGTGGGACGCCATGTGGGAGCGCAGGCACTGGCGGGCGAAGGCCAGCAGGACGAAGACGAAGTAGACGCGCAGCGCCCAGAAGCCCGCGATCAGCGAGATGCTCATGATGCTGCTGCTCTGGAAGACGGCGCTGCCCAGGCCGGCGCCCACGCCGGGGATCCCATCCTGCGGGACGCCGCCCGCGATGGCGTTCTGCCCGCCGGTCAGGCCGTCGGTGGGCGAGGCGACCACGTCGACGGCCGAGACGTTGTGCTTGGGCGACGTGAAGCCCGCCGTGTCCTTCATGCCCTGCTGGCCGGGGATGCCGGACTCGTCGGGGTGGGAGGCCAGGGTGTAGAACCAGGCGATGCCGAAGAAGGCGGTGTAGAGGGCGTTGACGACGCTGTCGAGGGCGTAGAGGTGGGCGAGCAGCACCGTCTCGAACGGCGATTGCAGGCGGATGTGGCGGTAGAGGAAGCATGTCGCGAACAGCGCGAGGGTCGAGTAGATGTACATGGACAGCTGGAAGCCGTCGATCGAGGCGCCCGTGATGATGGCGAGCAGCCCGTACAGCCCAGAGACTTTGTTGATAACTTGCAGGTAGGTGATGATCTCCGCGCCGGTGCGCAGGGACATGCGCTGGAGGAACGTCTGCAGTGCGCTGTCAGTATGCTTGCGCCTGCTCATGCTCGAGCGCGACGACGTACCCGTGGGCGCGGAATCTCGAGGATGTGCGAAGGCGCCATCATGGCGGCGGGGCGGGGCGGGGCGGGATGCGCGGAGGCAGGCGGCGAGAGGCGAGGGGCGAGATGGCAAGCGGGTCGAGCCGTGCAAGGCGAGAGGTATGCGATGCTCTGTTAAGACTGCGTGGTGAGCGGGAGCTCGAGGGTGTTGTTTGTGGTGAGGTGAGACGGGGATGCAATTCTGTCCGGCGCTTCCGCAGCACTGAGCAGGGGCTAATCTCATCTCATTTCACAAGGCTGCCGCTAAGGGCGATCCATCATCCACCATCCTGCACTGCCGCCGCAGACGTCACCCACGACAACGTTACCAAAGGCAGAGGCATGCTATTGCTATTTATCCCATCTCATGTATCGGTGGAAGTAACTGGTTGCGATAAAACAGTCCATTCCGGACGTGTATTGTCTTGTGTTACATGTTTACAGTATTGTACAGATCTAATCCAGTGGTATATCCAAGCTCTTTCGACACGCCGGCCTAATATGCTCCGTAAATCTTCTCAAATCAATAGCTTCGCGAGCAGCGCTCACAAAGTTGCTGAGCGTTTCTCGTCAGCCTGAGAGCTGTTGGAAATGGCGCCAGTCTCCTCTACCCCGTGAACCTGCTCAGATTCCTCCGTCTCTTCAGTCTCCTCGATGGGCTCCTCGGGGAATTCTCCAAGATCGTCCGTTCCAGGAGAAGTTTCCGAGAACGCGTACTTGTCGTTGATTATGTCCTTGGCTTCCTCCGGCAGGCCAGGTGGTGCAGGAATCTCGCCCTTAGCCTGCTTCTTAGCCAGCCTCTTGGCGTCCCTGGCTTGCTGATGAGCAAGCCTCGAAGCGTCGCGGTTCGCCTTCTGCTTCAATCTGATTTCAGAGTCCGAGAACTGGGTCAAGGTGCTCTCAATCTGGTCTTCGAGCAGCTTCTTCGTGTAGTTCGCAAGGGAGCGGGTGACGAGGATGTTTGGAAAACGGTAGCTTAGCCATAGGTACAACACGACCATCTTGTGCAGCTGCTCGAGCGAATAGAGGTAGCTGCGTTCTGGCCGTGCTGGCTCGTCCATGATCTCGAGCGGTATGTTGGGCAGTTCAAGCAGATTGGCAGACTTGCCCTCCGCAATGCACTCTGCCAATGTGCGCAGAAATCTGGGCTCAGGCCCGTTCTTTTCGTGCATGTTGCATGGCGCTGAAGTGATCATAATGCGATCCTGAATGCTGAGCCCTTTGACAGTATGAATTACATCGGCGGTAGCAATTTTTTGCTTCAGACGGCAGAGATGGAAGCGCGGATGGGTCTCGGAGATCTCGTGGAGACGGAGAAGGATGTAACTGAAAGGGGTGCCGGGAGGGAAGTAGTTGGCAAATCGTTCCATGATCAGCGAGGGAGGGGAGAGACCAGCAGTCTCGATCGCGTCAGGCTCGGCGTTCATGCCATCTCTCAAAGTAGCGAGATCGGCCTGATCGAGAGTCGTACACCAACCCACAGTCTTTTTCTGCTTTTCCTCTGCAGTAGTGTCTCCATCCGCTTTCTTCACTGCGTCTGCAGCAGTCTTGTAACGACCAGCGCGGCCTGCAATCTGCTTGATGTCTGAGACAGCCAGGGTTACATACCTGGCACCGTCGCTCTTCATGGTCGACTCGAAAATGACGCGCTTGATAGCACTATGCAATATTAGCATCGTTCAGTCTGCGGAAAAGGAGAGAGACGAACAGATTCAACCCCATGCCAATAGCGTCACTGGCAACCAAATAGTCGTAGTCGTTGTCTGGGTCGTTGAATAGCCTGGCTTGCTGCGCTCTTGTCTCCGGAGGCAGACTGCCATAGACGATGGCGCACTTCTTGCCTGTCGACTTTTCGATCTCGCGCCTCAGAGAGTGGATTGCCATTACACTGAAGGCGACCAAGCAATCGCCTTTCTGCAACTTGTTCAGATCACCGTGCAAGCTCTGTTTCTCCACCCCAAGAGGGGTCAAACGCTCATAGGTGTGGACATGAACCTCGTCGCCAACAAGAGCACACAGCTCGCGCATGATGTTGACAGTCCTTGCTTCACCGCAAAGATGTATCTCGCGCGCCTGCAGGCCGAGAAAAGCCTGTGTCCACGCCCATCCTCGCTCGTTGTGGTTGATCATCTGAATTTCATCAATGACGGCGACGTCGAACTTTGTGTTCAGGGGCGCCATCTCGACAGTACAGCTATACATGGGCGGGGCATCGCCTTCTGGCACACGTTGCTCCTCGCCGGTGATCAGAGCGCAGGGCCTGCCCATTGCATTTAGTCGCGTGAAGACCTCGTGGGCCAGCAAGCGTAGAGGGCCCAGGTATATGCCGGATTTGGCAGCCTCGAGGCGTTTGAGAGCGTGGTAGGTCTTGCCAGAGTTGGTGGGACCGACGTGCATGTGGACGACCCGCGGCACCTCTCGCGTGGCGGGATACCACTCGGCAGGGTAGCGCAGGTCGGCCACCTGTTTCTGGTTATCCAACTCGGCTTTTGTGAAGCGCCCACCGTAGGTCTGGGCATAGAAGAGGTAGCGCAGCCGTGTCTCGAGCGTGTCCTTCCTTCTGCCCGCCTGTCGGACCAGGTCGTTCAGCTCGGCGCCGCCCTTCTTCTCCCATGCCGTGATGGCGCTCTTGAAGCGCGTCCATTCGCGGTCGAACTGCTCCCGGGTGAGCTGGAGGCTGTTGAGGAACGCCGGCTCACTGAACTCGGCCTGGAGTTTCTGGAGCTTGCCGTCGACGGTGGATCGAATCCTGTCGCCCGCCGGTCCATCATGGCGATTGGACTTGTCATCGAGCCTTGGTCCACCATAGCGAATGATAGGCTGGAAGTTCCTCTGGACTCTCTGGCTCGTAGGTTTCCTCGCGTTCGCGGTGGATCTGCACGCAACCTGGATGCGCGGAAGCAGGCGTGGTGGCTGCGGCGTGCGGACGGCGGCTGCGCAGAAGAGACACAGCGAGTTGCGCCGCGCTGGCAGTGCGTGCATCGAAGAGGGCCTCAGACTGTCTGTGACTGTGTCTGTGTCTGTGACTGTGTCTGTGTCTGTGTATGGGGGATAGAAGTCGTGCAATGGCCGGCGCCATCCATCTCGTCGACGTCAATGCACAAAAAGTTGAGCCAAGCCGCTGCCGCCGCCCTCCCTTGACTCGTGTGCGTGCACTTCCGCCCGACTGCGACTGGGGGGTGGGGCTCCTGAGCTCCTCCGCCGCGGGCAGCTCGGGCAAGCCGTAAGCCGCAAGCCGCAACATTGAACACCATCAAGCTGCGACAGCCCCACTCTGTCACCGTCGCGAGTGCAGCCGCCCAGCGCCCAGCGCCCAACGCCCTCTCCTGCCCGCAGACACTCAGCTCTCCCTGCCACAACGAGCAGCCACACAGCTCTCTAGCCCTCTGCGCCGCTGCAGCGTCTACGACTCCTGCCTTTGTCTTTTTCGTGAACGTTCCCGGCGCTGGTAGCCGCGCCCCGCCACGATGGTGTCCATGATCGACATCCAGCGAGAGCGTACGTCGCTGACTGCTATTGCTATTGCTATCGCTATTGCTATTGCGATGCAGTTGCATGCAGTCCGAGTCTGGGGCATTTGCTGACATGCAATGCAGTGATTCTCAATACCATCCGCCAGATGACCCGCGGCGACGTGCGCCCACCCCTCCCCGCCCCCATGGCAGCCAGCGCCAGCACCAGCGCCGGCACCAGCACCAGCACTAACACGACTTGCAGTGGAAGATACTCATTGTCGACGAGGACTCGAAGAAGCTGATCGACAACGTCGTCAAGGAGGATGACATCCTCAACTCCAACATCACCAACATCGAGCGCCTCGAGGACCGCCGCGAGACCCAGCGCGACATGGACGCCATCTACATCCTCACCCCCAAGCCGCACATTGTCGACTGCGTCATGGCTGAGCTCGACGTGCGCCGATACCGCGGCCTGTTCCTCGTGTGGACCACGCTGCTGCCTCCGCCGCTGAAGGAGCGCATCGACCGCTCGCAGATGGCGCGCGAGCAGATCAGGGCCTTCAGGACGGTGCATCTCGACTACCACCCTCAGGAATCACACCTGGTGACATTCAAGGACCCTTGGAGCTTCCCCACGCTCTTCCACCCCGAGTGCAACTCCCTCGTGGTGCGCCACATGGAGGAAATGGCCGAGAAGGTAGCCACACATGTCTCCGCTCCACACGTGTGCTGACTTCTGTTGATAGATCACCGGCGTCTGCGTCGCCTTGGGCGAGTACCCGATCATTCGCTACTATCGGCCGCGCACTCCCACCCATGAAGCCAGCGTTCTTTGCTCACATCTCGCTCGCTTCGTCCAAGACAAGCTCGACATGTACGCCCAGTTCAACCAGGACTTTCCCCCGCCATCGAATCGCCCACGAGGCGCCCTCTACATCACAGATCGCTCCATGGATCTGTACGCCCCATTCCTGCACGAATTCACCTACCAGGCAATGGCGTTGGATCTGTTACCCATCAACGACACGGACAAGATTACCTACCGCGCTGTGGTGAACGAAGACGACCCGGCTGCCGAGGAGAAGGAAATGGAGATCAGCGACAAGGACAAGATCTGGGTCGAGAACCGCCATCGTCATATGAAGGACACCCTGACCAAGCTCATCAGTGACTTCCAGAAGTTCATTGCGGACAATCCAAACTTTACGAACCAGGACGCACAGAACGCAGCCGGTATGAATGGCCTCAATGCCATTAAAGACATGATCGCCGGACTACCCCAGTTCCAGGAGATGAAAGAGTCGTATACACTGCATCTTGGTATGGCAGAGAAGTGCATGGATATTTTTCAGAAACACAAGCTTCCGGATCTGGCATCCGTTGAGCAGTGCTTAGCTACAGGGCTCGATGAAGACTACCGCAAGGCCAAGAACATGGCCGATCAGGTCGTGCGCACGTTAGACGACGAAGCAGTCACACCCGCCGACCGACTTCGTCTGATTGCTCTCTACGTTCTGTTCAGGGACGGCGTACTCCCTGCAGATTTGCAGAAGCTCATCTTCCATGCTCAGCTACCTCCACCGGATATGGAAGTTGTGAAAAACCTTGATCTTCTTGGAGCAAGAGTAAGCAGACAGCTCAAGGAGAAGCGCGAGCCCCCGCTACCTCTTTTTCCGCGCAACGCTGTACCTCCACCAGATTCTGAAGAGTACGGTCTATCAAGATTTACGCCTGCATTACAGGAAATGCTTGAGGGGCACGTACGAGGAGGCTTGCCCCAGGACATCTTCCCATTCACCAAAGCGGCACCCGAAGACATGAACACCCAAGAAAGCGCACAAGCATCGTCCCTCAGATCAGCAAAGCCCACCTGGGCGAAATCGCGACTAGCAAGTGTGGAACCACGACAACGTGTCATAGTCTTCATGGCTGGTGGCGCGACCTACTCCGAGTCCCGCGCCTGCTACGACGTCTCAGAGAAGACCTCCCGCGATGTTTTCCTTGTAACCTCGCACATGATGAAGCCGCAGCTATTCCTGCGCCAGGTGGGCGACCTCAGCCAACGCCGCGATAGACTTCGCCTCCCCGTCGATGGACCCCAACCGAAAGCACCCACACATCTATTCGAGAAGCCAGAGCCGCCGAAGCCAGCCCCTCCGCCTGCGGGCTTGAAACCCATGCCACAAGGCCTGCCTGCAGGGCCGCGAGCCAGCGGACCAAGAATGGGCGCGCCGCAGCCGCCAACAGCAGCGATGGGCCAGATGAACCTGAATGCGCAACGCCCTGCGCATAACCCGGCGCCATCCTCGAGCAGCGGTAAGCCGCACAAGGACGACAAGGAGAAGGAGAAAAAGAAGAAAAAGCACCATTTCTTCTCGTCGAAACACTAGGCGCGTTGACGTTGTCGCAGCGGGTGCGTCTGTTTGGGCTCAAGTCGCATTGAATGCGTTTGTTTGGTCTGATGTCGATTTTCTCGTTTAGCATCAGCATGGCACGGCGTTATGCGGGATACCCTCGAGGCATCCGAACTGGTAGCGTAGCATAGACAGCTAGGTCTAGATAGATAATTAACATTTACACTTCGGCCGTTTGGCGCTACTTGTGAGAGACCAAACGACACGTGCTACGACGGATTGTGGTTAGGCTGAGTCAGCTACCATTTCCTACACTTCTACAGGTGCGAAGCACGTAAGAGTACAAAGTATACACGAAATTGCGCTAGCGTGGGAGGCCTCAATATCGGAAGCACCTTGTTTAGGTTAGGCGGAAGGCAGCAACCCGTAAGTTAATAAAGGCCTTCAGTCACCCTGCAATAGCCAAAACACCAAAAATCGCCTTTCCAACAAATAAACCCTCAGTCATAAGGTGATCGCCATCCTCAAACCGCCGTATAAAGAGCAAGGAAGCGACCAAACAGACAGCGTATCACACAACAAATGAAATAGATCAAATAATCCCCAGCCAATCACCACTGCGGGCAAGCAAACTTCACTCCCACCTACATATACCTGTTCATATCTGAAACGCACCAACGAGCAACAACAACAGCTTCTAGCGACTGTCAGCAACTCACCAACTGAAACTCCCGCACCACAGCACCTACTCGCCATGCCGTCCTTCTTCAAAAAACTCCTCCTTGGGAAGGAACTCTCAAACCCCTACGTCAACCCATACCACCAGGGCCACAGAGCGAAAGTCTCCGCGGAAACCTACCCCATACGGCCCACAACACCACCAAGTGCTGACGCTAGAACGAACCCGTATGTCAAGCATTACGTGAGCCATGACTCGAACGCTGCAGCAGGGACAGACAGAGCTCTCGGGAGGGCAAGTCGAGGAGAAGCACAGGCGAGAGTAGAACGGGGCCAGGCAGGGCGTGTATACGCATCGAGGCAGGGGAGCGCTGTGCGAGGCAACGATAACGAGAGCGAGGAGGACGGGAGTCGGACGCCGAGCCCCACGCTGCTGGAGCAGGCGAGGAGGGTTGCGGGGCGGGATCCTATCACGGGGAAGGTCGTACAGAAAGCGGAGACGAAAGAGCAAAAGGGGAAGACGAAGAAAACGCAAGCTCTAGAGCAGTTCAATTCTTTTGCGGCGAGAAGTGCGCAGTCTGCCCCGGGGACGGTGGTGGGGAGTCCGAGAGAGGCTGCTGGGTACTTTGCGCCTGAACGGCCGGTAAGAGAGTACTATGGGAGTGGTGTGTGATGGGGTTGAGCGGTTGGGTAGGGATTGAAGCTTGTCGTTGGCGAGATTCACGGCGGTGGTACATAATGGCGAAGGCAGTATCTTCAGATGGCGGGGTAGGTGTGATGGTACAGGGGTCTGAGTTTGTACATCGTGGTAAAGCTCCCAGCTTCACAAATCTTGCAACCACAACCTGTTACAATGCTTTTTCACCTCATAATATTGGCCAACCTAGGGGCTGCAATTCGCAGGCCCAATGTGACCATTGAAAACGCAGCTGTCAGGACTTACTTCTACATCGGCGGTTCCTACGTCTCAGACGGCGCTGGCGGCGACATCTTCCACAACCAGATGTATGTGGAGAGATTATCGCCAATTCTCTCCCAGCAAAGCGAGGAGCGGACACCCGTTGTCCTCATGCGCGGTCAGGCCCAGACAGGACGGACTTTCTCAACAAACCAGTTGGTGGGAAGTCGTGGGCGTCGCACTTCCTCTCTGCCGGCCACGCCGTCTATATTATCAGCCAGACCTCTCGCGGCCGCTCAGCCTGGCAACCTGGTGCCGGAGCTGACCTTCTTCCAACATATAGTGCAGAAACGATCCAGCAGCGCTTCATCACCCCCTCTCGCTACAGCCTCTGGCCGCAGGCTGAACTCCACACCCAGTGGCCCGGTACTGGCGTCATGCTTGACCCGGTATTCGACGCATTTTATGCGTCCAACGTGCAGTTTAATCCTAACGCTACATACCAGCAGCAAACGGTGCAAGCTGCCGGCGCAAAGCTCCTAGAAAAGATTGGAGAAGAGGTGTGGGTTGTGGGGCATAGCCAGGGGGGTTTGATGGCGGTATTGCTCGCCGATGCGCGCGCAAATCTTACAAAGGGGATCATCCTCCTGGAGCCAACCGGCCCACCATTCCAAGAAACTATCTTCTCGAATCAGCCGGTGAGGAACTGGGGCTTGACGGATATTCCCCTGACTTACCCGCCTCCAGTCAAAGATCCTCTCTCTCACCTCATCCGGCAAGAAGTTCCAGCACTCGATAACACGACTATTTCCTGCATCATACAAGCCGAAGATCCGGCGCCGAGAAAGCTGGTCAATCTGGCGCCGAAGTCTATTATCACCGTCACCAGCGAAGCTAGTTATCATGCGTTGTACGACTATTGTACAGTCCAGTACCTAAAGCAAGCAGGTTGCGCCAAAACCACTCACTTGGATCTTGGGAAGATTGGTACCCATGGTAACAGTCATATGATGTTCATGGAGAAAAATAGTGACAAGATATGGAAAGCAGTGCATGGGTGGATAGAGAAGAATGAGTAATGTTGTGACTCCATATAGGTGGCTACAAGGGTACTTGATCAAGGCCCTTCTGTTTATGGTTGGCAATCGACGATGTGAGTATTTCAGTGGTACTTGAGGAATCGTAGATAGTACGTCTCACGCAAGCATTTGTTCGCCATAAAAGATAACGGACATGACGTGTGGAAGAAGAGTTGAAGACGATGTTGGTGATGTGAATGTGGAAACGGAAGGTGGGGCAGGAGATTTCCGGGGTTCGGCACGCCAACATCATCTCCTGCTGGTGACTCCAACACCCACATCGATACCACAACGCTTGTTCACGACGCAGTCAGCAACGATCTTTACGAAAGCATAAGTTTGCGATAAACGTGATCCTTGCCAAGGCCCTGCCTTGAATCTCCTGCTATGGTAATAGGGCGACCTAAGGATCAATCGTCAGGCAGGATGCTCTCCAAACCCGCCTCAGCTTACTTCGAGATGCCGCGCATGGGGTGCAAGAGCGTACTCTGAATGCATCTAGGACTTTTGTGTCTTGCCGGTTTCTCAGGCCACCATTCGCGGGTGAGTGCGGCTCCTAAATCTCAATCTCGCTGCAATCTCCATCTGCAAATCACAGTCACCGGCTGTAAGAACGAGCAGCAAATTTATGTGGAACGTCTATGACCTGGAAAGATCGTCGTTTGAAATGCCCCCGAGGTCATATGGGGATCTCGTGTGGTTGGCATTTAGATTGCCTGCATTACATTGATTAGGCTGAACTCGGTCTTCGGTCCCGTCCTGACAAGAACTGTCGACAAAACCACTCGCCACCACCCTGACCACAACATACCCGAGTGCAGATTACAGACACATGCCAAGTGTGCAGGTGTTCGATTATCTCTGCCGGACGGTAAGGCGTCTTCTTGACTTTCTAACGGCAGCGTCGGCTACCTTCAATGTGAACTGCCAAGGTACTCTTACCGAGCTCACCCCAGACCTCAATCTATCGAGGAACATGGTCATCCGAGACTTCGGAACAATTATTGCTGCACGGACCCAAGGTCATGGCAGTTAAGCCTCAAGCAACGCAAGCCCAGCGGTCATAGGCAACTCGTCCCGCCTGCGCCGGAAGCTTACCAAATCTTGCGTGGAACGACAACGCACCACTGTCACGAGACGCGTTAAAACGACACTTATGGACTGGATCACATTCTTCCAATTTTTCCCGGGCTATCTGGTTCATAGTAGGATTAGAGAGCCTTGTCTTGTTCGCTCACACAGGACGGAATGGAAGGAAAAAGCTCACCATAAACAGTCTTCAAGGGGTCGTCTTGTTGCTATGAAGTCAAATCTTTAGTCTCATCGAACCATACAGGTCTTTTTCCCCTACGCCACAGCTGTGGGCAATCTGCGAGCCTCATGACCCCCCGCATATATTACCTTCCGTATAGGGCCCGGAAGAACAAATCGAAGCCCTTCGAACTTCGCGTACCTGGAAGAGCAACCTATAGAAATACAGCAAGTAATGAAGCCACTGCAGAGACCGGGGTCTGCAGGCTCTGAAGCTCTTCGGCTGCTGATGTCTCAATGAGAGCCTGCTATGAACATTGTTTGAAACATCTTACCGGTTCAGCCACGACGAATCAGGTGCAGAACGCAGCGCTTAGATTGTGCTCAAACCCACTCGAGTATACTAGAGAGCCTTGATCAACCTTGTCGCCTCAACTGATAGTATCTGTCCAGTAACAAGACCCAATGAAGCGTTCAGGCAAAGGGCTTCTCCAATCAGGAATGCCGTTCCACGCATATAACCGTGGCGAAGCCATTGAACACCCCACTGTTCGGCTTGACGCTATCTGTTTCCAGTAAGGATCCCGCAGGGCCTTGTCTGTTATACCCCGGATTACCCCACAAAGAATTGAACTTCATCTATACCCAATCTTTTTGGCACTCTTAAGTCCTGTCAGCTTTCCCGACGACCCGTAGGCGCCCCTGGCGGCCTTACTGGAGTCGTAGTATCGTGGGATGGATCATGAAGATCTCTACGCGTTGCAATATCGGACCCTTTTAAGGGATAGGACTCGTCTGTCACAATTCGCTTGGTCCTTCCCACGATCTCTATATAAGGAGCTGGTGCCTGCACTCAGAGTTCATCATCATCACACGCAGTCTCTTCTCGATCAGACAAGATGTACAGGTCTCTCGCTCTCACCTCCCTCACTCTGCTGAGCGCTGTCCGCGCCCAGCAGGTCGGTACTTCCACCACTGAGAATCACCCCAAGATCAACTGGAAGACTTGCACTGGCACCGGTGGCAACAGCTGTACCTCAAAGTCTGCACCGATTGTGCTTGACTCCAACTGGCGCTGGACCCACACCGTTGGTGGCTATGTCAACTGCTACACTGGCAACAGTTGGGACACCTCTCTGTGCCCTGACGGCGACACCTGCGCCAAGAACTGTGCCGTCGACGGTGCTGAGTACTCTAGTAAGTCTCGAAAACGTGTGATGCTGCACCAGTCCACTTCTAACAGGACTCAGGTACCTACGGTATCACAACATCCAGCGATGCCTTGACCCTCAAGTTCGTTACCAAGAGTTCCGGAACTAACATCGGATCCCGTACCTACCTCATGGAGACCGACACCAAGTACCAGATGTTCAACCTCATCAACAAGGAGTTCACCTTCGATGTCGATGTATCCAACCTGCCCTGCGGTCTGAACGGTGCTCTCTACTTCGTCGAGATGGCCGCCGACGGTGGCATCAACAAGGGCAACAACAAGGCCGGTGCTAAGTACGGCACAGGTAAGCTCGCTCGTACACTACCCATCTCAGTTCTCTAACAGGTTTCAGGATACTGCGATGCTCAGTGCCCCCACGATATCAAGTGGATCAACGGTAAGGCTAACGTCGAGGGCTGGAACGGCTCTGAGAACGACCCCAACGCCGGCCAAGGTGACGTCGGTGCCTGCTGCGCCGAGATGGACATCTGGGAGGCCAACTCCATCTCTACCGCCTACACCCCGCATCCCTGCAAGGGCACGGGTATCACTGCCTGCACAGGCACTGACTGCGGCGACGGTGACGACCGCTACAAGGGCGTCTGCGACAAGGACGGCTGCGACTTCAACAGCTACCGCATGGGCGACAAGAGCTTCTACGGCCCCGGCCTGAAGCTTGACACCAAGCAGAAAATGACCGTCGTAACCCAGTTCATCGGCTCCGGCTCCTCGCTCAGCGAGATCAAGCGTTTCTACGTCCAGAACGGCAAGGTGTACAAGAACGCCGAATCCAAGGTCTCGGCCGCACCCGGAAACTCCCTCACCGACTCTTTCTGCCAGAAGCAGAAGACCGCCTTCAACGACAACAACGCCTTCTCCCAGCTCGGCGGCCTCAACGCCATGGGCTCGTCGCTCGCCCGCGGCCACGTCCTCGTCATGTCGCTGTGGGACGACCACGCGGTCAACATGCTGTGGCTCGACTCGACCTACCCCACCGACGCCGACCCCAACACCCCCGGTATCGCGCGCGGTACCTGCTCCATCAACTCCGGCAAGCCCGAGGACCTCGAGAAGAACAGCCCCAACTCCAGCGTCACCTTCTCCAACATCAGGTTCGGCCCCATCGGCTCCACCTTCAACCAGGCTGCTGCTTCCAAGCGCACCGTTGAGTTCAAGGCTTAGACGCTTGCACGGGAATAGAGGGTGCTTACTTTCGAGAGTGTATATACTTTGCTCTTTTTCGCTTTGTAGCTGGATGAGTGCAGGAAGAATGGCAAGAAAGGGTGTATATAGAGCATTCGCTTAAGTTAAGAACGAAGAAATAAACCGGTGTTTTAGAAGCTGACATGCTTTGGAAGGCGTGATTATTCGTTCCAGTCCATATGCCGCGCAGATTTGGTGTCACACAGCAAGCGGTCAGATTGCTCTTCCGAGCCAGGGCTCGGAGACTTCCATCCCCACATACTGCACTACACACAACACCGGCCCACCTTGACATTTTCCCCCTCATTGCCCACGCAGCCCCATCCTCTATCCACTCTGTCTCATTTTACCTGCAATATAAACCCACCGCACCAAAATCGCCACATCAAATGACTAAGCAACACTTGCTCCATTTGGGTTCTATAGTGTAAGCACAACCCACCATCCACCCTGATCTCCTCAATCCAGAATACTAATCCGCCACACAGGTAGCGGTTATCACTCCGGATTCTGATCATCTCAGTGTCTTCCGGCAACCCCGGTTCGATTCCGGGTAGGACCTTTCTTTTTTGGGCTACTTTGGGGGTTGGGAGCATCGTGGTATAGAGGATAGGAACACGATGTGTGGTGTGTATTGTGACGTTTCCATGTGAATTTTTTTTTTTGCTGAATGGCTCTGGGAAAGACTGCTCTTTTTTTTCCCGAATTGTGGTGTAGAAGACATCACGTACTACATACTCAGATACCGGTCAACCCCATTGTTTACGAGAACGGTAAGGGACAAACTACGAGGATAGAGTCATAGCGACGTTCATCGAGGTCGGATCCGTAGCGCCGACAGTGGTAAGATGCTCGTGGTTGAGGTGTGCGTGACGGCGTTTCGGCGCCGGTGTGCCGGAGGACTATCCACACTACGACACTGATCAATAGACATATAAGAGAGGAGATCCAGTTCAAGACTGAAGCTGAGTATTTGTCAGTTCTACCTCCTGATACTGCGATTCTACCTCATCACCCCCAGCACAATGTCATCTATACAAGCCGCGGACTTACTCACTTCCACAGCCAAAGGCCTTCGTCTCTCCGCCACACTCGAGATCAATGAGTTAGTCAAGCAGAGACTCAACGCGGGTAAGCGAGTGGTGCATCTTGGATTCGGAGAGGCCACTTTTCCCATGCAGAAGGATGTGCTCCAGGCTCATCGGGAGGCGAGCAGCGATACTAGTTATCTACCTGTTGCGGGACTGCCAGCGCTGAGAGAAGTAAGCAATCTCTTTCAAACGATTCTCCCTTTATATGCGTGTGTATACTTACGGCTCTACAGTCTATTGCGCGGTTCCAAACACGCCGTTTGGGCAGTCTCATCGAGTCAGACCAAGTTGTCGTCGCCCCAGGATCCAAGCCTCTTCTCTTCGCCCTCTTCGACATTCTGCAGGGCGATGTACTCTTACCACGGCCCTCGTGGGTCAGCTATGAGCCGCAGGTGATGCATGCCAGCAAGAAGCTGTTCTGGGTGGAGACAGACGAGCACGACAGACATTCCATTTCCGGTTCGACAGCTCCTTTCTCCTCCAATGGAAGCCAGATCACTAATTCTCATCGTCTCTAGTCGGGTCTCTGAGGAAATCCTACGACGACGCCAAAACCAGCGGCGCGGATCCTCGCATCATGCTCATCAACAGCCCCTCCAACCCCACAGGACAAGCATTCGACAGCGCCAGCACCGAGATGATCTCCACATTCTGCCGCGAGCGAGGCATCACTCTGATAAGCGACGAGATCTACTCCGACATCTCCTTCACCCCCTCCCCCGCCCCCAGCCCCGCCTCACACGGCCGCCTCAACACCAGCCAAACCATCCTCACGGGCGGCCTCTCCAAGGCACGTACCCCGCCCCTCCACCCACAGCCCGCTCGCTACTAACTCCGCCAGACATACTCCGCCGGCGGCTGGCGCGTCGGCTTCGCTATATTGCCTAGCACGGAGTTCGGCCACACCGTCCAAAACGCCCTCCTCGCCTACGCCTCCGAATGCTGGTCCGCGGCCTCTGCCCCCGCGCAAGCCGCCGCCGCCGCCGCCTTCGACGTAACGCCCGCCATGGACGCCTACCGCGCGCAAGTCGCCACTGCGCACAAAGCGTGCACGCTGCGGCTGTACGCCGCTCTGAGAGAGCTGGGTCTCGCTGTGCCGGAGCCAAAGGGCGCGTTTTACGTTTACCCTTCATTCCACCCCTACACGAAGCAGTTGGAGGCGCTGGGGATTAGGACTAGTAAGCAGTTGTCGAGATGGCTGATTGAGGAGTTCGGGGTTGCTGCTTTGCCGGGGAGCGTTTTCGGGGAGGAGGATGTGGGGGTGGCAGGGGGGAGGTTGAGGTTGAGGATGGCGACGAGTTATCTTTACTTCAAGGATCAGGGGGAGAGGTATGTAAGGGGTTATGAGCTTCTGAGTCAGAGTGGAACAGGTTCAGGGGAGTTGAGGTTGGAGTTGTTGGATGAGGCTGTTGAGGCGATTGGGAGGGCTGTTGCGAGGTTGAAGGCGCAGTAGGCGGGGAAGATAACTCGAGAATGGAACGGGCTGTTGTGGTGGAAGTGGTCATCTTATGTTGTATAGATTTGGTTACTAGCGGAAATTCAAATGTCGAAGATCGCTCCGTCTTGTCTTGCCGGATCAGGATTTTGTAAGCTTGAAGCAAACGTGGCATCCAGATCCTGCATATCCCAATACGTATCCATAAAGTCCGCACCCAGGAACTCGCTAAAAACGCCCAGTGGCTCCCATTGTACTGCAGGGTCGCTCCCAGTCAATCCGGAATCCACCTGGCTGGCTTGTCCATCTGTATTGGGTTCCGAAGGGCGACTAAAAGATCCACTTCCCGTCATTATATCTTGACTTGCAGGCACCTCCACCCGTGTCACTTCCCGGCTACTGATCCCCTCTCTCTCAGCCGCCAGTCCATTCGATATAAACCTCAACGTCTCGTCCGCCAAGATCTCAACATGTGTCTCCAGCTCCGACAACAAGTCCTGCTGCCACCGCTCGTTCATGATCGCCAGACAGACGGAGCACTTCCGGCTCCAAGCCGGTAGATCAACTAGCAATAAGCTCCAGTCCAGCAGTTTGAAGTTCGCACGCGCGCTAATCAGCATAGTCAGGCCTGCTGATAAAACGCCCTGTATCAGCATCCATGATTGGGGCACGTTGCTTGAGCGCAGCACTTGGGATATCGCGTCCATGTATGCGCCGGCAGAGCGGATGCAGAGAGTGAGAGATGCTGGGGAGGGATCTGGGCAGAGAGGGCCTTTTCTATGGAGTACGAAGGTTGTGGAGTGGTATAGGCGGTGCCAGTAGCTAGAGCTGAGGTTAGTGCATAGCCTCCTGATAGCTTCATGTCTGTGGAAACTCACGATAGGGGATATGGGGAGGAAGTTGCACTCTGATCAGGAGCTGGGATGGTAGATCGCCATTGTTCCAGATCCGCCTGTAGCTCCGTGATCACGCTCTGTCGTTCTTCCCATGCGACGTCTTGTCTGGAGGAGACTGCGTACATCTTGGACATGATCTTCCCCTGGATCTGTCGATGCTTGATATTGAGTACTCCCAGCTGCGCGTCTTCATCTTGGGTCGGTAGCTTTGTAGTGATGTGCTCGTAACTGATCGAAGGGGGTCGGCCGAGATTGTACGCCAGCGTGACTTCTATGGCGTAGGCTGTCCAGAAGACGCGTCTTCGCTGGTGGACTTGTTGGTCTGATGCATACCAGCGCTTGGGGTCGTTGTGTAGACCAATCTCTACCGCCATCTGGAGGCCGTGAGTACTTCAGAGCTTTTTTGCAGCGGGATAGGAGGGTATAGCTGGACCTACACGAATTGCTAAGCCGGCAAGCTGCCATTGGCTGGGTCCCAAAGGGCCGCAAGAACTGTAGATGCAGAACAGAAGTAGCATCTGGATATACTGAATGTTGCTCTGTAGGTTTTCCAGGCAGTTACTTAGATGTTTCAACGAGATTGCACACAGAGAGGCAGGGAGTGGGGCTGGTGCCGTGCCAACTCGATCCACAAGAGGGTGATGATCCAGGCGTAGTTGCTTGATTGTGTTTGAGCGATTCGTTGCGCCGAGTGCCATGACTACATAGACTATCGTCATCTCAATATGTTGATTGACTGTAAGCGTACTAGCCACGGGAGAAATGTTTGAAAGACGATTCGCATAGTGGCTGACAAGATCGCGTAGAGTACCAGGGTCGAACAGGGGATACAATGGATGCACCCAAATTTCGTACGATATCAACAACAGCTGGATCTCGTATTGACTCAATAATACAGGCGCGTCCAAGGTTGGCCTGGAAGTAGTTGCAGCGCCTCTCGCTGTCTCGGTTGACGCCTGGGTGCGAGACTGTCGATTTGCAGCCGAGGAACGAACAAGCGCTGCTGCGCATGATGCAAAGAAGGTACCACTCGAAGCACCTAGATATCTCAATTCACCGGAAGCGTTCAGAGTAAGAAGGCTTGCTTCAGGCGCATCGTTCACAACAAGCATCTCTGATGGAGTTTGTGTAGAGGATCCACCAGCAGGTACGGAGCCACTCGGCGATACGGCGACGCCTTCGTTTTGTGCAAGATTCAGACCGCCTGTTCCCTGTGAACTTTGAGTTTGCAATGATGTTCCAGTAGGCAGCGAGGCACAGTCGATGCCCCAGCCTCTGTGGATCTCATCCTGAAGCCATCCAATCCTGCGGTGTGCCTCCTTCAGCCTACATCGATCATATCAATTCCATCTAGCCCTTGAAAGGTTAATTAGAGCTTACAGAGAACTTTCGTGTCGCCTTGGCCGAATGTAAGCTTCACAGCGCACCTTCGCCTGTGCGCAGCTGAGGCATTCGGGGTATCCTGAGCACTGTACCGGATTGGTTCGGGAACTCATGCGCCCTCATGCCATTGGCTATGACGTACCTTTACCTTTTTACCGTGACACCGCAAGCATGCTTTTACATGTGAGGTAGACATCTCCACGGGGCACGGGTGTTCGATGGTAAAGGAGTGGAGCCGTAGGTGACTAGCTCTGGTCCATCACGGCGTTTCGGCGCCGAGAGGCCAGAACACCGAACTCGGAGTGCGCCTTATCTCCCCACGTCCTGTAGTGATTTCGAAGATGTCTATAACTTTTTCTACTCTGAAACCAGTAACGTTTACTTATAATCAGCTGCACAACGAATATAAGGTCTACTGCACTTCGGACGTGCTAGCCCATCACATTGCACTCCGAAGAAGCGCAGATCATGGCGTGGACTGATACAGTTGCCCAGAAAAGGGCCGTTAGAGACACCATCATCGAGGAGACGTCGAAACTTCTTGCAAAGAATCCTACTCAAAAAGACTGGAAATTTTTAGTTCCGGAGCACGCCAGCATATCGTATCTCCTCGAGCAATTACGTACAGCACGAATATCAGCAGAGACACTCGTCGCTGTGACCATCGATAGGTGAGCTTCTTTCATTTAATGCCCTCGGCACTATGATGGGCTTAATCTAACGTTCATACTGTTTGATATAGGGCTATTACAGCGCACAAAGACGTAAGCATCGGCCTCATCGGATTCATCGTTACCGCCGAAACTGATAATCTTCCAGACGAACTGCATTAGTGAACCCTTATTTCAAACCGCGCTTGATCGCGCAAGACATCTTGACGACTACTTCAAGAGCTATCAGAAGCTGACCGGACCTCTACACGGTATCCCAATATCTGTTAAAGATCAATTTCATGTTAAGGGTGTCGATACCACGCTTGGCTATGTTGGACGTTCGTTCAAACCGTCTAGCGACGCTGCAATGATGGTAACCATCCTCGAGAACCTCGGTGCCGTAATTGTCGCCAAAACAGCGATTCCACAGAGCATCATGTACGGCGAAACAGAGAGCCCACTTTGGGGACTGACTACCTACCCTGGAAGGCCTGAGCTGTCACCGGGCGGCTCCTCGGGCGGCGAAGGAGCACTTATGGCAATGTCTGGATCTCTTGGTGGTTGGGGAACAGATATTGGCGGCTCGATAAGAGTACGAATTCACCAGCAAAGCAACCCGCCTACACTTGAGAACTCACTAACGCTGAGAAGGTGCCGAGCCACTTATGTGGCCTATTCGGACTGAAGCCCTCGGCTGGCCGGTTCTCTTATGCCGGTGCAGCGAATTCTCATGAAGGGCAATCGCATGTACCGTCTTCGATTGGTCCCATCAGTCCATTGCTCTCTAATCTTATCACGATAACCAAGGAATCTCTCCTAGCTGAGCCTTGGCTGTTGGACCCAAACGTGGTTCCTATACCCTGGCGCCAAGGCGTCTTTGAGCAGGTGCAACAACGGCCCCTAACAATTGGCCTCATCTTGGATGACGGGATCGTAAAACCTCATCCAGAAGTACAACTTGCTGTTCAACGAGCAGCTGATCTTTTCGAACAAGCAGGCCACAAAGTCATACCTTGGACTACATCTGAGCACATGGCTTGTATCGAGATTCAGGACCAGTTCTACCGTGCAGACGGTGGAGAGGACATCACCACGGAAGTGGCTGTGGCAGGTGAGCCTCTGATCGCTCACGTGGAGACGCTCGTTACGAAAAAGCCACTCTCAGTCTACCAATACTGGCAATTGAACCGTCGCAAGACTCTATTTCAGGAAACCTACAACAAGAAATGGAGGGATACCACTGGTCCATACGACCTGCCTGCATGTGTAGATATTATCATCAGCCCTGTCTCAGCCCACACTGCGGTACCGCATCGGTCAAGTCGATGGACGGGCTACGCCAAGATTTGGAGCTTCCTCGACTACACTGCAATGTCATTTCCGTTCGCGAAGTTTGGTGGTTCTGCAGAGTTCGAAGCTGGGTCGAGCAAGATCAATGTAACTGCATCTGAGGAGACACGCCAGTGCTACATGGAGAACCACGTACCCCGGAATGATATTGACGAGTGGGTGAAGGGACTCTACAATCCCAAGACGATGGAAGGTCTGGATATTGGGATACAGATCGTTGGCCGGAGATATCAAGAGGAATTGGTCTTGGGGGTGGCATCAGTCTTGGAGAGATTGATGTCTGTTCCCCGTAGTAAAGCGTAAGATTCCGGCCGGTATATCGAGATATCGACTTCACACTCTTGATTTTAGTCTTGACAATTTGAGTCTTATCGTGAGCTCCTGTGGTTTATTTTTCTCGTCTCGCTTTAAACCGTGGTCGGCTATGTTGTATTCTCATGCTTCTTGGACTTTGGCCCGTTGTGACTACATTGAAAATTCTTCCATTTTTCTCGCCTCCACACTTGAAGAGCCACGTTCTGCTGTCCGACTGCCCATAAGTTAGTGAAGAATCCGAGCCTCAGCGACGGCGTTTGTGCACAAAGTTTCGGCAGTGCATGATCCTACAACGTTATGTGGGGCTATGTAAGTATAGGATACGTCAGTGAAGTCTCTAGGCAGCTGTACCTGATTCGATTTAGGAGCCAAAACCATCAAATGAACAGGCATATTCTGCTCTCGTCAGGACTGTGCGTTTTTGTTGGAGCGAATCCAGGCTCATTCACCGACAAAAATCCAATTACACACATTACCGCGCCACGCGCGCGTGGTCAGCTGATGACAACCCCTGCTCCGTGATCCAATCAACAAACCCCGCATTATCGCGATATGTGCGCGTGATCAGATGACATGCAGCAATTTTTATTCCGTTTTCCAATCAAGGATCTCCACGTTCGATGCCCAGGTGTGGTTTCTTCTATCGGATTCCGCGGCCGCGCACAGCCCAAGCATAAAACAGCGCTGCCGCAGCTAGGACATAGTTCTTGCGACCACCAACTGCATTTTAGTAGGGTTGTGGAAGATGGGGAAGTCGAAGCCGTTGTTGAGTGAGATATTGATGGGACCGGCTGGGGTTTGGAACGGCGAAACCTGCACTGTCAAAAGGCAACCTAAGGGAAAGGCTCGAGCGTTAAAGAAACGAAGCGGCAGAAACTCTGTAAAAAAGGCAGCTGAGGGTGGTGAGTGGGGTTTTGTCAACGTATAAGCTGGCTAGAACCTAGCTATTGTGTAGACAAGTGATAAGTTGTAGTGGGAGGGGGCTGATGCATAGTAGAAATGAGTGGGTTTTCTCAAAGTGCAGTCATCGAGGCTGAGGGTGCTTCCTGCGGTAGTGGTGGTGCGTGCAAACGTGAGTATCAAAAAAATTGCGGCAGAGCAGTACTGTTGTGCACGCGGTGTGGAAATTTCTTGTACGGTGCGCAGGAGCCAGGGTCATGCGTGCTATATCGAACGACGTAGCGTTATTTGTATACAATGCTCTTATGAGGCAGAATTGCATCACGGCTTGTTTTGGAGATGAGTGTTGGTTGTAGGGCCGGAAACGGGCTTGCGAGAAAGAAATGGCGGAGAAAGAGTTTGAGAAGCATATAGACTGAAGATGCAGCAATGTGCAGGAGGAAATAACATTCAACGAATTGAGAACTTTTTGCAATATTGTCTGATAGCCGTCGTGGTTTCCACGAGCACTTACCCTTGTCATCCCAACAGTACCTTTTCTTGCGTTGCACACTTGAGCCAATCACTCTTATAAATACGCCCAAGCCCACGAAGATAACAAAAGTCTCGAACCTTCTCATCCCAAAGCACATTCACGTACCGTGAGAAACCGCGCTCACTTCCAATATATCCTTCGTCATCGCCCCTCGCGCACAGCTCGCTTATGGCAACAAAGTCGCAATACCGTTTCCTTTTTTCTGATGCCGCATCACCGATGATCTGGCCGTCCGACTGTAAAGTTCCGATGCGAAGTGAGCTCTCGTACTTATGCGACTGGTAGATGTTGACCTTTGCATATGTGTGCCCCGCGTCCGAGTCTACGTCCATATCGAAGCTGTTCATATTAAAGCTATCCATATTGGAGCTATCGATATTGGAGGTTTCTGTATGAGAGATGTCCGTGTTGAAGCTGTCCGCATTGAAGCTGTCTATACTGAAGCTGTCCAAACGCGCAAAGGCACCGGTATCTACATCTGCAGAAGCGCATTCAAGCACACACCAAAGCTGAGCCGTCGTTGTGAAGTCTTTGAGATGTAATAGGGATGTTGGTAGGTCTAAGATGTGAGTAGGAAAATCCATAGTCACGGGGATGGGGTATCTGAATCTTCTCAGGCTGTCACAACGACGGGACCAGTAATTGCCGTGTTTTTTCCATTGAGTTTGTTGCGGCTCAAATCCTATGAGGTTCTCATGAGCACCTTTTTCTGCGTGGTCTGTAAGACCCTGCAACGAGGCTTGCAGTTCGGAGGAGGCATCTGATGAGTGTGACAGAGTTTGAATACTCTTCGCGCTTACAGGTACCCAAGGTACTGTTGACAAGACACGAAAATAAGTGCCGCTGTCATTATCGGTGTCGCTGCTTCCTGGAGATGTGTTGTGGGCTACGTCAAGGACATAGTTTGAGCCCATCTTCCAGTTGTCGAAATCGATCTTCCCGACCCAGCCTACCCATGACCAGCTAGGGAAAGCCCCCTTATTCCTCCATATTAATAGACCGTTCGATTGCCAAAGCATTGCTGTGTCGAAAAAAAAGCCGAGGTAATCCAAAATAGAATCCTCCGAGAAAGGTCGTTGTCAGTGTAGTTGTGATATCCGAAAATGCTGTGAGAATATCATCTTCATACGTAAGCTCACGGCGCGAATAATCACTCACCAGTTCTGCGTATTCCCTGAGATCAGCCCAAGACGAACAATGCAGTCCTCGTGCAAGCTCTGAGAAGTGCCAATTGCATGGAGTAAGTGTGAGCTTAGAGTCCTCCTCCTGAGTCATGCAGTGACATTGCCAAGTAATGGAGTCGTCGTGGACAAAGATGGCTCGCTGAGAGAAAACTAGCTCCTGTAACGTCCAGCCGCGGGTATTCCATGCGGACGATTCTATCAGACCGTGATGGTCATGCCGTTTATACCACAAAGCGGGTTGGTATGGATTGGAAGACGTACGGGGTTTCGCCCCTGGTTTGAAGTCGAGTCCCTGAGGTGTGTGTGCGGCACACACAATCGTAACAACCGAGTGTGCATAGATGCTAGCCATGTTCGTGATCTGCTTTATTTTCACATCAATGTCATCCTGAACAATGCAGAAACGATCGCACCAGAGATATCTCAATCTTAGAGCTCGGGTGATACACACAGCTACGTGTATATCATCTGGAATGCTGGAGTGAATATCTGGTCTGGAAAATATACCTTGTTGGAGAAAGGTCGAGAGATTGCTCTTCGTGGTTTGCAGAACTTCTTCTCCAGCTTGCTGGCCCCAGACATAGCTCATAGCTACATAGGGAACTGAATGAGAGTTATCAACATGGTATAGGCAGTTTGCTTCGACGTCGATGAGCAGAGTAGGTAAGCTGAATGGCGATTCTGATTTCGGAATCTTGCTTTGGCAGTGAGAGCCATGCTTTGAATCACAGAAGTCAACCCAGGCTTTGGCCTTATTGAGGTCTATCCACTCAGATCGTTTGTCTTTCCACAGGTTCAGCGTGGATCGTAGGGTATTGCCAGGGGAAATAGCTCACGCTGAAGGTCCGGGCGAATGGTATAATTCTGTTTATCTCTATTTCGTCCTGACATTTTTCTGAGTTAGTAGAGGAGTGCTGTTCGATCAACCCAAGCACTCTCTATGTAGGCACCAGCTGCCAAGACAGTCGCTGGCCCGATGGGTATCAAGTTCGGCTTCAGAACGCAGACCGTTACAGCCCAGTTCGAGCGTGGCTCGGCTTGCAGTATTTGGGCGCCAGGATTGTGAAACAGAGGTTGCAATACGTATATGGAATAAGAAAGACTCCTTGGGACTGCTGAGGGGCTGATATTGGTAAGTAGTAGCTAAGATTAATCCGGTATAGTGCAGAAACAACCGCCATTACTACACTCCAGGACAAAAGTACAGCGAGAACCAACAAAACTTTTCGCAATCCCGAACGATTCGCCTAAGCAACAATTCATCCGCGCAGAAACTTCCAACCCATCTGCGCCAGAAATTTTGTTCGGATTACATCTCTCAAAGAGAGATCGCCTCCTTGACCTGATTCAGACTTCGTACCCCTCATGGCCTCATCAGCTACGATCCCCTCCATCCATACCTCTAAATCTCCACCACAATCCTCCCCACCCCGCGACTGACACAACTCAACATCGCCTCTTCTTTCTCGCCCTCCGGCAATCCGACGCCCCTATGCTCCACCCTCCCTTCCACAACGGTAATCCTACAAGTCCCACAATTCCCCACCTCACAACTACTCTCTACACCGTCAAATACCCTCCTCAACGCCTCCAACAACGACTCCTCACATTCAACCTGTACTACTCTCCCTTCACGATTCTTGACCAGCACCTCAAACGGATCACCCGACGCATCTACCTTGAAAAGCTCGTAGTGTACGTCATCATCTTCCATCCCCACTGACTTCACCGCTCCCTGTACTCCGTCCACCAAGCGGTCCGGACCACAAACATAGACGTGAGTGCCCCAGGGTCTCCGCTCAAGCAGGGCAGGTACGTCCATGCGCTGTCCCTTCTCTTTGTCGTAGAGGACAACGCAGTGCATGAAGGGAGCGAGACGATCACGGAACGGGGCGTCAGCTTCGCTGCGCACGGCCCAATGGACGCTGAAGCTGAAGTGGATGGCATGCATGGTCTCGAAGATTGGCAGGAAGGCGGTGATGCCTATGCCGCCGACGATAAAGAGGTGGTGGGCTGCGGCGCTGGCGATGGGCATGGGATCAGAGAAGCCGCTGACCTCAATGCTGGAGCCGATAGACGTAGACTCATGGAGGAAGCGCGAGCCACCGCGGCTGTGCTCGTCGAGCGCTATGCCCAGTTCGAAGGATGATTTGGTCCCGGAGACGATAGAATAGGAACGTACGAGTCCGTTAGGGAGGCGGATCGTGGCGTGTGTTCCTTCCTCAAGCTCGTCTGAGTCTGCGAGGGGTGTGTTAATTTTGAGGATGAAGGAGGTGACGCGCGGTGTCAGTGCCTTCTTCTCGACAATTGAATACTTGCGCCACACTGTCCCTTGCTTCTTGCCACCTTCCGCCTTTGCTTTATGCTTCTTCACACGCTCTTGAAACGCGTTTCGGGCCTCTACTCCCAGCTCTTCAACTCCAGCTAGCTCCTCATTCGCGGCGTGGTCATTTACATTCCTATGCAGGTATTCCTGTACTCGCTCGATAGTCCATTTAGGCCGGGGACGTTCCTTGAGCACGACACTATCACCCCCTTTGACGATGCCTTCAGCCAAACATCGATAATACCAGCCTGTGCGGCTCAATTTGTACGTGTTGGGGGCGAAATTCTTCAGCTGGAAGCGATGGTTGAGCTTGAAGCACGGCTGCCGCGGGAGGCTGACTTGCAGCACCGCACCTCCGTCTCCGATGGCGAACACATCGCCAATACACACGTTACGCTCGTTCATGTGCTTGAAGACTAGGTTTTCGCCGAACGCACCCGGCGCGAATCTGGCCGCTGCTGAGGGGAATTCGTCGCGCCAGGCTGGATAATGCGATGCACAATCTGTAAGTAAGTTTGTCAGACAAAATCCTTACAAAAGGTTGTGGAATATCACCAACAAGCATGCACCGCTTTGTCGACGCCGCCATGGAAGGTTGGGTCATGCTCGTCTGCATCAAGACCCAAAAAGGACAGGAAGACGCCGCCCTCGCGCTCTTTCTTGTTGATGCCAGACATTATATCCAGCCCTGCCATTTTTGCCATCCTACCCGTGCGAAGCTCCAGAACTACATCGGTGGTACACGGCTGCCACAGATCGACGTGATCTTGAATGTCGAGCATTGTTGGAACAGCAATTGGTGTCATACGACCTGATCCGATAAACCAACTGGTATAAGACTGGTAATTTCTGTATGTGCTGGGGTCTGGCTTTCCTGGCTATTTTCCGAAGAAAGAGCGTTGCACACATCAGCAGCAATGTGTGCTTAAATACCCATCTCGGAGGAGGGATGACCCTATCTCCGGAACTTGAAAGCTAGAGGAAGTCACACCGCATGCCTCGAAGCTGATGCTTCCTAATCCAAAGTTCCATACAGTTAGGCGTCCATTGCGGCTGGATTTCTCAACAGCTACCATTTCGATTGGCCACGGAAATCCTTCCTAAAACAGCTAAGTGCTGTTTTACTGCAGAATATCATTGGCGATGTGGACCATAGGTGACCCCTCCCCAATGAGATGTACTCACGATTTAGAGGAGCAGCAATCTCACACCAGTCAGCAACTTCTATCACTTGAGTATTGAGGCAAGGATAGTCAGTTCGAGATGCCGACAAGTGCGGCCCCTCTTCTTACTATAGACCAAAGCCCTAACAATCTAGACCTTCCTGCACATTTCAGGGCCAGTCCGAGTGAATTTCTGCTACTGTTCTGAAAACGCACAGAAGATCAATTTGTCTTTGGGTAAGCTTCGGACGCCCAAAAAAGGCCTCACCGGTAAGGAAACTTCCTGTTCGATTCTCGAAGTGCGTGCCTGGATCCCCAACCCCTTTTCTCTGGAATACTGCGTGTCTCAATATGCAGTGTGTTAAAAGTAGCTACAGTGTCGCGACTTTCCAATTACATTATATCTCAAGTAAGTCTATAGAAACATATGTCTTTGCGTTGGCACGGATAGAACGAAAGGTAGCGGCACATGTTCAGGAAGCTCTTTCCATCTACACTAACCATTGCTCCCATGAGAACCCTTGCCATCTTGCATCCTAGATTCAACCTTCCTGATGCGGCAAGTTCCAGAAATACCGTCGATTACTGCCCTTTCTGGTGGCTCAAACTCGCAAACTGGCCGCTTAAACGCCGCTGAGTTTGTGCCTTGAAGGCCTCCAAAGAACCGTAAGGAGGGGTAAGAACGTTAAAGCCGATATTTGTAGTCGCACAGAGTAAAGCTGGGATATTTGTATCCGCAGATGGACTTCTGCACTGCTGATACTTGTGAGGCACACACGGCATAACCATGTAGTGTTTGTATTTAAGTATCATTCTAACTACAAAGACTGGCTTGAGTTCGGTTGCAATCAGTCCGCTTTGCTAAGCTGCCTGTGATTCACACCGTTAAGGTCAAATTTATTGAAAAAGAAACCCATCCTCCGAAAGCCAACATGTTCTCAGCGCCCAGTGATAGTAACATGTCTTCCTTTCGTGCTCAACCTTAGGCTCTTGCCTCCCACGAAGAGTTACTTCTCGCACTTCCAGACCCCGGCAACTGCATTGCCATTAGGAAAGGACGACGGGAACCACCATTCTTCGCAAATGCTTCCATTGTTGCTGAGTATCTTGCAATATAGCTGCCGAGTCTCAAACGAAGGTGTACCTTTCTATAGAAGTGCGAATGCTCGTGACTCTGTTTAGATTGTGTATCGTCGATTCTCAAAGCGAATTTCTGCCATGACTTGATCAATAACAAACGACTATTAGCAGAGAATGCAACATACGGTGTATTTGACGCATTTGTTACTGCTGCCATAGAGCAATGAGCCCAATGGTGAGTTGCAGTAGACCAAAAATGATTGCAGTTATGGTTTCGGCTGACATAATAGCTGCAATGTGCAAAAGTTATGTAGAGCTGCGTCAGGCCTGTCTTGTTTCGTTTCTTATTTGACTTTTGTTGAAAGACGTCAACGCACTTGCTACAGCGTGCATGCAATCTCAAACTATTGTCATGGCGTACTGTGACGGATCGTACAGATTCCACTTTTGTCGTCGCCAATCATATAGCAATCAACAAGATTATACTTTTGTCGTAGCCAATCACAGGGATTATGCTTTTGCTGTAACCAATTACACCGCTGGAGGCCAACCCCACCGGCTGACTACGAGCCAGCCTGGTCACCTTCAATACCTACATGTGCATTCTTTGATCTTTCTTTTTGTACTCAGCTCCTCCTCACCTCAATTCTGTTAAGCCACTGTATGAACTGACCGATCTCAAGCCCACGAGATCTGTACTGTTGTTAGCCTCATTGTCGCGCATCAAAATGACGACCTCGCTTTCCTTTCATAACAAACGCAAAGCAAAAGCTCCAACATTGAGAGAAAGAGACTGGGAACCATACAAGGATATCATTGTTGATATGCATATAACTCAGGGAATATCGTTACCCAAAGTGCAGGCGTTTCTCGAGGCGGAACATGGTTTCGTAGCGAGGTTGGCTCCCCTAATTACATGGCAAAAGTCTAGCGTAGCTCACTGACAGCGTCACAGGATACCTCAGTATCGATTCCGCATATCTAAATGGGGCCTTGATAAGAATACCAAAACCGTGGAAATGAAAGCCATTGTACGTAAGAGACAGCACCGGACCTTTCGCGAACCGGATAAGGCCGAGCTCGCGTTCGAAGTACGAGGTCATATGGTCGAAAATGAAGACATCGAAAGGTGGATGCGTAGGCATGGCGTTTCGAAGGATGACCTCTATCGTCAAAGCCCAGACGCGTGTGAGTTGATCGATAAACCATTACCATCCTTCGACTGATACAGCATAGCTACCCCGGCTGCTGCGCATTGTTGGACAATATCAGAAAGAGCTTCACCAGTACCGGATATCTCAACAATAGCCAGCCCTGAATGGACCTCGCCTCATCGCCTCCTCAGCCCTCCAATATTAAATTTGCCTGCCGTCGCCATGGAGCCGGGTGTACTGTTACCTGTTGAAGAAGCACCAGAGCCTGTAATTCCGAGCCTTGGTACCCTCAATGGATCTTCACACGGCAACACGGGCACGATGCTAGCTACAAACTCTCCCAAAATAAAACTCGAGCTTGAGTTCACGCATCAAAATGTCTCAGAAACGCCACGTGGGTCAACAGATGTACGCTGGTGGCGAAAACTTCTTGAACTCCAGAGACGTTTACTGGCTGTCGAGAGTGACAGTTCCCTAGATCAGGACATATATTGCCAGCGACCAATGATTCAGTGGATCCAGCGGTGGCGTTGCTGCATCTGCGATGAGTTTAACAACTTGGAGCTCAACCCCTCATGTTTGGATATCGGGCTTCGGCCGCATTCAAAACCATGCGAGCACCGTCGCTGCAGCCATTGCTCCATATACTAGCCGAAGGGGGCATGGCAAAACACACCCTGGGTTTCGAATGACCGGAATGATCCATATCATCCAGAGCATCACCTTCAAGAGAGATTTCCCGCCAACAAACAATTCCCGCGTTCCAGAATGATTACCGCTATGTGCTACGCACCCTGCAGCAAATCCCGTTGCCAGAACATCTCCCAGGGGGATACGGAAAAACCAACAACGAAACAGCCCCTTACACGCGTACGGCGCGCTCCCATCTGCTCTTGAAAAGCTCAGCGGACAACTGACAGACCCAGCGTAGTGTGGAGCCTGTAGCCGTCAAACCAGCTCTCTGCTTGCCAAGACCATATGCATCGAAAGAATGCGCCACTCCCCCGTTCTCGAACATCATCGCCCCAAGTGACCCTCAGAGCCAGACCTGGTACTCGCCTTCGCAGTACTACTACTCCACGTGCACATTTCATGCTTTGCTCAGCTAGGAAGGAACGCGGCAAGCTCCGTGAGGAAAGAGCTTCCTGATCCTGTACACTTCAGCTCAAGTCCCAAACACAAACAAGGACATGAATTTGAAAACTTGCGTATTGAGGGTATCCCATCCTATCCTATCCTATCCATATCTACACAATTCTATCGCCCATCGCCGAACCATTCCTCCCTTCACAGAACCTTCCTTGAAAAAAATCACGAGACCAAGCAATGGAAAGAAACCACGCTGATCGCATCCACAATCCTGAACCCCCCTCATCAACCCTGAGTATCTAGCACGCCCATAAACTCCTTCTCTCCCCGCCCATGACGCCACCCTTCAAGTCACCCTGCCTACAAGAAGTAATCCGCCACGGGCTTCTTAGCCGGCATCCCCCTACTATCCTGCGGCGCGGCCTCAAACACCCTATACCTGCGCCCGGGTCCATCCCTATTCCGCTGCTCCTGCAGCATCTGACTGAGTCTCCTCTCGCCGATCCTGCCCCCAGAACCGTCCGCTGCCCCATTGGGCGCCGCGTTGGGCCCGTCGTTGCTCCCCAGCACCCACCCGCCGCCGCCACCCCCTCGGTCCCCGTTGCTGCGCCGCTGAAAGCCTGCGTTGCTGCCGTCCTCGCCCAGCTCCAGGATGGCGGCGACGTTGCCGCAGCGGTAGCAGTAGTTGGGCGCGCTCCAGACGGTGACGATGGTGCTGTCGAACATCTCCTTGAAGCCTTCCATGACCAACTGATGTGCACGGGCGATTAGCGAGAGGTCGTTTTTGTGGTTGAAGCACTTGACGATGTCGGCGCCGAAGAGGAACCCTGCTCCGCGTGGGGAGAGACCCCAGCCGTCGATTTCGTCCGGGTCGGACCAGAGTAGGTCGCACATGGCGCCTTCGTGGGGGACTTCCTGTTTGCGGTCGAGCAGCCGGATCTTATCGATGCTGTCGATAAGCGGGGACAGGCCGCCGTGGACGCACAGGATAGCGCCTGTGTCATTGCGGGAGGAGCCGTTGGCGGAGCCCGAGGCGGCGGTGCCGGGTGCGCCGACATTGGTGGGTGTCGGGGGTGCCACGGGGGACGAGGAGCCCATGTGTGGGCTTGTGGCGGAGACGGAGGATTGCGAGTCCGAGTTGCGCGCGTAGCGGTACATGATCTCGCCCGCGGCGTTGAGGGTCTCGATCTCGATGTCCTGGTCGAGGTCGGGGAGGCTGTCGAGGTTGCTGTTGGAGGCGATGGGGCCGTCGGTCGGCTGGAGGGAGGTTGCGGCGCCGGTGACCAGGGCGCCCAGGGCGAGGTAGTCGAAGACCTCGCAGCAGTAGCGCCAGACGTTTGCGCTGCCGTACTTGCGCAGACACTCGTCGTAGAAGCCGTACACGGTGGTGATCTGCCGCGACTCGTGGTTGCCGCGGATCAGCGTTATGCGGTCAGGGTAGCGGACTTTGAGGCAGAGGAGGAGGAGGAAGGATTCGAGCGAGTAGAAGCCGCGATCGACAAAGTCGCCTATACGATATCAGCCTGTATACATCATTTCATAGCATAGAGAAGGTCTACCCATGAACAAGTAGTTCGTGTCCGGCACATCACCACCGACGCGGAACAGCTCCATGAGGTCGTGGAACTGGCCGTGGATGTCACCGCATATCTGTTGTCGCATCAGCGCACATGCTCTGCAGGGGAGCGGCCGGTTCTTCGTACTGTCACGGGGGCGTCCACGCCGACAACATTGCCCTCCTCGATCAGCAGCTCGCGCGCCTTGTAGCACAGCTCGCGCACCTGGTGCTCGGGGATGGGCCGGCAGGCGCGCAGCTGCTGAATGGCCTTGTCGAGGTCGCTGCCGCCTATGCTCATAGTCGCGGTGGGCGTGTGTGTGTGTGCGTGTGGTGTCGCGTGACTGGCGCTCTACTCTGTGCGCCGACGTGAGGTGTCGTGGCTGGGCACGCGAGGTTCCTTGCTCTTGTAGCTCTCGTGAGAGTGTGGCGGCGGCGCAAAAGATGTAGATGCGGCGCGTGCAGTGCGTGCTGGCTGATATATGACGGGGCAGTCGCAATGACGTGTGAAGCTTCAAGCAAACAGCGAAAGCGAACTCTAACGCCTGCAAACGAGAAATCAGGTTGCGACACAAACCAGCTCTGTACTGTATAGAATAGATAGTAGAGGCGGGCGAACGATGATCGCGGCGCGCGGCCGCACTTACTTCGCGGGAGACGAGCAGGGATGCACCTCCTCGCTAGCGTCGTCACCAATGCCTTCCCCAAAAGTCTATCACCACCTCCCCCCGCACTCGCATCGCAGTTACAACACTTCTCTTCGCTCGAGGCATCTCAATTGGCACCGTACGCCCGCTTCCCCGCCGCCGCTGCAGCTCCGCGCACTCGCTGACGCCCCGCAGCCCCAGTGATGCCTCGGCCAGGCCGCATATTCTGAACCAAACACGCTCATTCGCCAATCGATAAGAAATCCATCGCATTGAATTGAGAGGGGAGCAACGTAAAGCTCGTCACCATGCCGCCGCACATGCACCCGCGCTCGCGCATGACTGCCAGCCTGTTCACGACCACCCTGATGGTCTCCTTCCTCGTCGTCGCCGCGCCGCATCTCATCCCATGTCCAGTCGACCCACGCACACTCAATGACTCGGCCGATCCCACAAAGCGCCGGAGGAGACGGAGGCCCATGGAGAGCGAGGAGGAGGCCGAAACTGATGTATTGAGCGAGGATGCGCGGAGGAAGATGATCGAGGAGCGCATGAATCCGAAGCGGGAGTGCCCTATTCCCAAGCCTGGCGGGTTGGTGGGCCAGGTTCTGGGGATGACAGGGAGACAGGAAGGTGTGACGGCGCAGGTTGAACGGTTACGACGGACAGGGTCGGGAGACGACCAATAAATGTGGAGAAGAAATAAATACAGTGTGCGGTTGAGACCAAGAAAGGAGGAGACAATATGTGTATCATATGTACATACTCGGTGTGATATCGAAATTTCACCAACAATAAGAGAAGAAGCATCATAGTTGACTGCAAAGCGTGAAGGTCTACCATTTCACAGAAGGCACAGCTCATGGACAGAAAGTTGTCAATAACTGCTGTGCTGACAGTGATCATCGAGTCTGTCATTGGGATCGACACGCAGCCTTAGAATGCTGATTACAGGGATATATTTGCTCTTCAACCCTTGCGTGTTGAATCCCTCACGGGCTGTACTCGGCTGCTCGGCCGCAGCATAATTGAGAGATGTCAGCTGAGAAGCCAGTGGCGGTCTAACTGTTGTAGACGAGGGGTTGGAGAGAAGGCGAGTTGAAAGAGGTTAGTTGGTGCGTCAATGGGCGAGTAGGGAAGGAAGGTACATTTAACGAATCGAGATCAGTCCCGTGACAACGATCAAGATCATCATCGCAACACGGTTACGCGTTTTCTTCCTATTCTCTGTAGTAATAAGTAGCCGTGGAGCGCGTTGGAGCTGCTCTTACATTTTCCTCATGGCCTTAGGCAGGCAACGAAGGTCAGGTTAGCTTAGCTTAGGTTAGGTTATGTAGATATGGATACCCAGAATTTCTTCGAGTTTGAGAATGATATCCCTCCCCTTCTTTGAGATTGGTTGATTGGCGTGGTCTCTGCAAGAGGATCTTGTTGAGGTAGACATGGCGTTTATCATCCTGTCTGGCTTTTTCTTTATTTGTCTATTGGACGATCCCTCAACCATTGAATGACCCCGATACTTCTCCAGTCGTGCCAGCCAGCATCGATTTCAAACGCTGTATCCGAACCGAGTTGGAAGCGTACTTGTCCCATCATTTGAAGACGCGCTTCCTCGTATTGTTTCAGGTACGTTGGTAGTGGCTTCTTCAGTATCATGTAGCGGTGTGCATTCATTTCCTTCATGTCCCAGTTCAGCTTCTCAAAAACTCGTGTCCACACATCCCAGGCTACTGCACTGAATGCAAGCTCTACGAGCCGAGGTGTCTCGTTGGGTGTGATGGCCCGTTCCTTGAACCTGGAGTCTGCTGAGAGTAGGGCCGCTAACAGGTCCGCTTGATAGGTGAAGCCGAAGTATTCCGATTCACCAAATAGAAATCCATCTTGTTCAAGCGCTATCCGAAGGTACCCACGTCCCAGATTGTCCACAGCCCTTAGATTCGCATTTGCTTTCAGATAGCTCGAGATTGTATCCAGGTCACCACACTCAATGGCTGTCAATAAAAGTGTTTTCCCTTCGTTATCGCGGCGGTCTATATCGACTCCAAGCCGTTGGAAATACTGCAGCAACTGAAGTATATGGTCTGGTTGAAATTCAGACCTTACAAGAATTCCGAGGAGATTTTGGCCGTTATCGTCAACACACTCATCAATTGGAGCTCCACGGACCAACACGACTGATGTCAAGTCGCTGCATTGCGCGAAGCCATCAATAAAAGATGTCGCGCCTCTACCGACGACAATCCAATGGTCGAAGAACGAAGACCAAATGCTAAGTACGAGGCTGCCAGACGTCAGAGATGGGTGGTATCTCGGCAAATCTCGAGACAGTAGAAGTCTCAGGATTTTTGCTGGTAGAAACCAAACGAAGGAAAAGGCGCACTGCATCGTCAGTAGATTGCCAAATAGTGATCAGCGCTCTATACTTACATTCCATTGCATTCGCGATATGATACAAGAGACAGTTGTCTTACCCGATTCTAGCATTTCATCCATCGCAGCGATTGTATCATCGGTAAAAATCCAATAGCGCATATCAATTGTGCTTAAACAATCAGCGCACGAAGCAAAGGTTAGACCACGATCCAGAGTAGACGCTCGGCCTGACCTCATCCTCAAACGCAGTGCAAGGAGACTTTTCATACTTGTGGGGAGACTTGTCACTGTATTCCCCCTGAACGAGTCACTGGAGTGGCTCATGGTAACTCGGACAAGTACATCAGAGCTACCCATGACAATCTTCGTGACTCTACATCGCCAAGATTCTGCGAATATAGAAACCTCGTAGTTCTCCATATGCTTCTCGAGACATTGGAGTACTTGGACTAGAGTATGATCTGAGATGGCGATCCCCTTTTCAATAGCGAAATTCGCTAGAGCTTTGGCAAGAGCGCATAACGGAAGGCCATACTGGTCATTTGGGTGTCCGTTGAGTAGCTCTTGAAATGGCGCATCGAAAGCCCAGGACAAGTCCATCGAGCCACAGGTTGACTTCGCACTGCTGTTGATTTGCGCGGCGTTAGCTTCGACCGCAGTTCCTGGGATGTGAATGTCGTGATCCGAATCGTCTGACACGGTAGTGATGTCGGTCTCTGGCACAGTCCCTGACACGTCAATGTCATGACCCGAATCGTCTGACACGGTAATGGCATTGGCTTCGACTGCAATCCCTGGCTTAGTAACGTAGGTATCTGATCGATCATCTGATACGGTAGCGGCACTCGGTACCGCTAAGTCGTGGTGTGAGGCTGTATGGCGTTCAAACTCTGGTTGTGTGGCTAAGTGAGAATGAGAAGTCTGAGAATGCGTTTGCCCCTTCTGGAAGTACTTACCTGGCGCCCTCACAGCATTCTTATGGCTTCTCCTACCCGTTGCTTTCTTGCCATTCTTGTAAGTTCCCCATTGCCGGAGGCGATAATCCCATTGGCGCTTCCTGCCTATTGATCAGTATAATGAAGGCTGGTATAGACAGTACTCACGTCGCTTTAAAGTTATACTTTCCTTGCGACCTTAGAATTGCTTGCACCTCTTTCAGATCAAGCCTCTGAGTGACATACAGTTGCTCGACATCATCCTTCAAATTTGCCCAGGCTTGCTCTCTCGTGTACTGTGATCTCTCTCTGCATGATTTGTTGCCAGGGTTTTCAGCATGGACCTGAAGGTCTGACATCGATTCCGCAAAAGAGTTGGCGACGCACTCCACACTCTGATGATGCGTTATGCTGTGTTGGGTATACTCAATCGTTTACTAGGCTGTGGCAAAATAGAAAGAACAAGTACTGGGGCAGAGACCCAGCAAGAGGATATAAAGGAGATGCACGAAACCACATAAGCTGTTGGCAGGGACCCTGGGCCCAAAAGTACATTTGTTCAGCATGGGCGCCTGCAGAAGTCGTGTGCGTTGGTTGCGACAGGCTGTGCAGTCACACAGCATCAGTAGCGGGTGCGCCACTGTCTATCCAAAAGGACACTTCCTCTTGTAGAACGGTACAGAAAATCAGGCCAGTTGGCCAAGGAGCACTTTCTCACAAGGCTGATAACTACATACATATTGCTGATGAACGGCTGGCTTTGGCCGTCCACCGCTATCATGGCCGCACACCGCTAGCCGCCCCAGCTGGACGACTTCATAGTGGGCCCTTCTATGCCTTAAGAGTGGGAAATAACCAGAACTCATGTGCCGCACAACTTTCTGCGCGGCGAGGACGAGGCTCATCACACTGGGTCGTTATCCAACAGCCAGCAACTGTTGATGTACCTTATACCTACCCAACTACGGTGTCGCGTTTGGGCAGGGTATGGCTTCAGGGGCACATACTCATTCTTGTGCGAAGTACAAGTCCGAAAGCAATGATGCGGATACAATCCCATTGGTCGCCAGATCAAGGCGCAGACGTCAGCTGCAGCAGGCCTGATGCTGATGCACAGACCAGGAGAGCCTCGTTTGGAAGTGTACTTTTAACCCACGGACGTCACCCTCGCCTGCTAAACCAACCATGCCACAGGTTTCGACATACTAGCATACAACGCTTGCCAACGTGCTGGTCGCCGGTAAATCTTAAAGTACACTTCCTAGATGGGCACCACTAGCATGCAAAGCGTCACTAGTGGCGTTGGCTACCAAGTACACTTCGAACACCGCGCAGACGCACGGATAGGTCTAAAGTACAATCTCCCAAGACACAGCACCAGGATCACACTTTCCGAAAGTACAATCTTCAAAGTACACTTCACAATCTATAAGTCGAACGGCGAGATGGGCGAGATCATTTCTCCAACGTTCTTCTGTGAGCTCTCTTCAGCACCAGAAGCACTCACTACTACAAGACACTTACATACTACTTAATCGCCACTCTTGCATAATACACAACCGTAAAGGCAGATCAACATGACAGTTGAGGCTGCCGCAGCTATCGTTTTCGGAGTCCTTCAGCTTTGCGTTGGACTCATTACCTTGTGGCAGCAAAATCAACTGCGCCAAATATACTGTATGTCGGCGTCCGTCGCGCTGATTAACAACGGCTAACATAGTGAGATCCCCGATTCGAAGGTCGACGACACACGATTTTCTGAGACATGTTGTATCGAGCCTGCGATTATTGAAGATTATTAATCAGGACGCCTTGAGGCCAGCCTCCGCACCACGGACAAGAAGATGCAGCTGCAGTCTTCTGCGTCTGTGAGACCCGTCTTAGACGGAGTGAAAGGACGCAACGGAGTGCGTGACTTGGGTCACGATTGTAGGAAGCGAATAACATGTTTGTTTGGTAGACTCGGCGTTCAGTCGTGCAGTTGTATTGCATTCCCATTCACTTCATAAAACACTATCTTCGGTGCTGTTGTTCTGCAAGCTTTATTGTGTTGACATTCATTGTGGTGAGTACGACTGAGAAGGCCTGGCAGGTGGAGACGAGATTCGCACAAGTGGAGCGCGAAGCAATGCGCCAGGCAGAATACCGCCAGCCGTAGCGCTAATGACCGCATGAGCCAAGCATGAGTGGGGTGCGGCCTCGAGCTCCAGCACCTTCGGCGACTGCAAGTCCTCCGCAACACCACTTTCACCACCGCTGCTGCCTCTCCAGCACAAACGTACACCTCAACACTTCCCAACACTCACCAAACTCCTCGATACTATCTACACCAACTCCAATCTACGCACGCAGCTTGATAGATACACCCCACAGTACTTACCCCACCGGCGGCGGCACACACGATAGCTCCGTCTACTGCACCAGCCGGCAAGCTGTCGAAGCGAAAGCATCCCAGCGAGGACACTAGTCCGCACAAGAAGACTATGACAGTGAGTGCGCCCTCTTCAATGCTAAGCAGACGCGCCCATGTGGGTTGCGCCGGGCTGTGCATTAGTCAACCCAAGGCACGCCTCTGTGGCAAGCTTGGAAATACACTCACATAATCCCCTCATATATATTTCCCACTACACACCACCACAACAGCCGCAACCATACACATGTCTGACACAAATCAGGACAAGATGCAGGTCGACGGCCCTCCTGCCGCCGTCGAGCAGCTGAAGGAGGCGTCTGGCAACAACGGCGAGATTGACGAGTCCCTCTACAGCAGACAACTCTACGTGCTTGGCCACGAGGCGATGAAGCGCATGGGATCCTCAAACGTACTGGTAGCTGGTATGCGAGGTCTCGGTGTCGAAATCGCCAAGAACATTGCGCTCGCCGGTGTCAAGTCGTTGACGCTCTTCGACCCCAAGCCCGCCGCTCTCGCCGACTTGTCGTCGCAGTTCTTCCTCCGCCCCGATGACGTGGGAAAGCCACGTGCGGCCGTCACAGTTCCTCGCGTCTCCGAGCTGAACCCATACACACCTGTGCAGGAGTTCTCGGGCAAGGACCTGACGTCAGACCTGTCTCAATTGAAGCAGTTCCAGGTGATTGTCCTTACAGACACACTTCTGAAGGATCAGGTCAAGATTGCGGACTACTGCCACGAGAACGGCATTTACGTCGTGATTACCGATACTTTCGGTTTGTTTGGCTCCATCTTCACAGACTTTGGCAAGAATTTTACCATTGGTGACCCCACCGGCGAGAATGTTACAAACGGAATTATTGCTGGCATTGATTCGGAAGGTCTTGTGTCTGCGCTGGATGAGACACGGCATGGTCTCGAAGACGGTGACTGGGTTACATTTTCTGAGGTCAAGGGCATGGAGGGTTTGAACGACTGTGCGCCTCGCAAGATCGAAGTCAAGGGGCCCTATACTTTCTCTATTGGCGACGTCTCTGGGCTGGGTGAGTACAAGGGCGGAGGCCAGTACATTCAGGTCAAGATGCCCAAGATCGTCAATTTTGAGCCACTCAGTCAGCAGCTGCAGAAGCCCGAGCTGATGATCTCCGATTTTGCCAAGTTCGATCGCCCGCAGCAGCTCCATGTTGGCATTCAGGCTCTACACCAGTTCGCCGAAAGCCACAACGGCGAGTTCCCACGACCACACCACGAGGCTGATGCTGCGGAGGTTTTGAAGATCGCGCAGAGCCTTGCTGGGCAGGGCGAGGACAAGGTTGAGTTGGACGAGAAGTTGATCAAGGAGCTCAGCTACCAGGCGCGTGGTGACCTCAGTCCCATTGCTGCTTTCTTCGGTGGTCTTGCTGCGCAGGAAGTCCTCAAGTCTGTCTCCGGAAAGTTCCACCCCATCATGCAGTGGCTGTACTTTGACTCCCTCGAGTCGCTTCCCACTTCGACAGCGCGCTCGGAGGAGCAGTGCGCTCCGATTGGGTCGCGATATGACGGGCAGATCGCTGTACTTGGTCAGGAGTACCAGAAGAAGCTTGGCAACGTCAAGCAGTTCCTTGTTGGCGCTGGAGCTATTGGCTGCGAGATGTTGAAGAACTGGGCTCTGATGGGGCTTGCGGCTGGTCCTGAAGGCAAGATCACTGTCACCGACAACGACCAGATCGAAAAGAGCAACCTGAACCGACAGTTCTTGTTCCGACCCCACGACGTTGGGTCGCTGAAGAGCGCGGCAGCGGCCAAGGCTGTTCAGGCCATGAACCCCGATTTGAACAACAAGATCGACGTTTTGTCTGACAAGGTTGGCCCAGACACAGAGGACATCTTCAACGAGACCTTCTGGAACTCCCTGGATGGCGTCACCAACGCTCTTGATAACGTGGAGGCACGAACATATGTCGATCGCCGGTGTGTCTTCTTCCGCAAGCCACTGCTCGACAGCGGCACTCTCGGCACTAAGGGCAACACTCAGGTTGTCCTTCCTTTCATCACAGAGTCCTATTCTTCATCGCAAGACCCACCGGAGAAGTCTTTCCCAATGTGTACATTGAGGAGTTTCCCCAACAGGATCGAGCACACTATTGCATGGGCTCGTGAGATGTTCGACTCGCTGTTTGTCAAGGGTCCTGAAGTTGTCAACCTCTACCTCACCCAGCCTGACTACCTCGGCGCATCGCTGAAGCAGTCTGGCAACGAGAAGCAGACACTCGAGACACTACGAGACTTCTTGGTCACTGAGAAGCCCCTGACATTCGACGACTGCATTATTTGGGCTCGCCAACAGTTTGAGAAGAGCTACAACCACAGCATCGCACAGCTGCTGTACAATTTCCCCAAGGACTCTACCACTGGATCAGGCCAGCCATTCTGGTCCGGGCCAAAGCGTGCCCCAGACCGATTGAAGTTTGATCCCTCCAACTCCACCCACGCTACCTTCGTAGAGGCTGCAGCGATTCTGCATGCTTTCAACTACGGCATTAAGCCCAATGCGTCGAAGCAGCACTACGTTGAGGTTTTGAACGATATGATTGTTCCGGATTTCAAGCCTGACCCTACAGTAAAGATCCAGGCGAGCGAAAACGACCCCGACCCCAACGCAAACCAGCCTCCTGCGGACGAAAACAACGAGCTAGACGAAATTATCAAGCAGCTGCCGGATCCAAAGTCGCTCGCTGGGTTCAAGCTGGAGCCCGTAGAGTTCGAGAAGGACGACGACACAAACCACCACATCGACTTCATCACAGCGTGCAGCAATCTGCGTGCCGAGAACTACAAGATCGAGCAGGCTGATCGTCATAAGACCAAGTTCATTGCTGGCAAGATTATTCCCGCCATCGCTACGACGACCGCACTTGTCACTGGTCTTGTTAACCTTGAGTTGTACAAGATCATTGACGGCAAGGATGATATTGAGCAGTACAAGAACGGGTTCATCAACCTGGCTCTGCCTTTCTTCGGCTTCAGTGAGCCCATCGCTAGCCCCAAGGGCACGTACGCTGGGCCGAACGGCGACGTCACAATCGATCGTCTGTGGGACCGATTTGAGGTGGACGATATTACCTTGAAGGAGTTTGTTGACCACTTCAAACAGAAGGGTCTGGAGATTCAGATGGTCAGCTCCGGTGTCAGTTTACTGTACGCGTCTTTTTACCCCCCTGCCAAGCTAAAGGACAGGATGGGATTGAGGTAAGTTCTCTCGCTTTATCAGGCACGAAGACAGCTAACAACGTTCCAGCATGAGCAAGCTCGTCGAGCACGTCAGCAAGAAGCCAGTACCGGAGCACCAGAAGAATGTCATCTTCGAGATCACCGCCGAGGATCAGAACGAGGAGGATGTTGAGATCCCGTACGTGATGGTCACGCTGCAAAAGTAGGAATCTTCAGCTAGAAGTCAGGACTCGCTAGGCATTTCAGAGTAGATATTCATAACTCGATTGGGTTTTCGTACGAACATGATAGATGCAATGCATGAATAGAAAGCACAGTACCAAATCCCATGTTCGCTTGACACAAGCCGTTGCGGCAACTGAGTCCGGTCTCGGCCTGTGGGGCGAGTGGCCATAGCGCCAACCCTACAATGGCGGGACGTTGATTATCAAGCCTCAAGTAACATTTCTCCTCCACGCGACAATGTGAGACATACACCCACACCGCCAGCTACACGACAGCATGGCGCCCTCTCTTGAAGAACCGACACAGATTGATTTCGACGCGCCGCTCAAGAATGCGCCAAAGCTTGTTGCACCCGAACCAGGTATGTACCCCGCCACCAGCAGCACTTTCGTCATACCTCAGAAGTGTGTGCGCAGCAGCGAGACATGCTAACAAGGTCAAACAGAACACTGCCCTGGCCCCGAGTCTCTCCAAGCAGGCAAAGCAGACAACTGCGCCGGCTGCCCCAACCAAGCAATATGCGCCTCTGCGCCTAAGGGTCCGGATCCAGACATCCCTCTCATAACCGCGCGCCTCGCCTCCGTAAAGCATAAGATACTTGTTCTCTCCGGCAAAGGCGGTGTCGGCAAATCCACATTCAGTACCATGCTCTCGCACGGCTTCGCGTCGAACCCTGACTCGACAGTCGGTCTCATGGACACGGATATCTGCGGACCGTCGATACCAAAGATGATGGGCGTTGAGGACGAGACGATTCATGTCACGGGCGAAGGCTGGGAACCAGTATGGGTCAGCGAGAACCTAGGCGTCATGAGTGTGCAGTTTATGCTGCCGAACCGTGACGACGCGGTCATCTGGCGCGGACCAAAGAAGAACGGGCTGATCAAGAAGTTTCTGATGGATGTCAGCTGGGGTGAGCTGGACTTTTTGATCGTCGACACACCCCCGGGTACCAGCGACGAGCATCTCAGCGTCAACAGCTTCCTGAAGGCAAGTGGAGTCGACGGCGCAGTCCTCGTCAGCACACCTCAGGAAGTCAGTTTGCTGGATGTGAGGAAGGAGATTGACTTCTGCCGGAAGGCGAACATCCCCATCCTCGGCATTGTGGAGAACATGAGCGGATTTGTATGTCCGGGTTGCAAGCACGAATCTCAGATCTTCCGCGCAAGCACAGGTGGTGCAAGGCGGTTGGCGAAGGATGAAAACATTCCGTTCCTTGGTGCGGTACCACTTGACCCGAGGATTGGAATGGCTTGTGATTTTGGTGAAAGCTTTTTGACAGCATACCCAGACAGTCCTGCTTGCAATGCTATTCAGAAGGTGGTCAGGAGAGTAGGCGAGGAGTTGGGCTTGAGCGCAGAGGAGGTGCTGCCTGTGGATGAGGAGTAGGACTTGTATTTCTGACATGCATAGTAGGCGTTAGATTTCCAGCATTACATTCATGAATTTACGATCTCGAATACTACTTACAACCCTCCACATTGTCGTGTACTGATTCATGTTGCTGGTATCGTGCATGATCCCTCTGTGTTCTTGGAATTGTCGCGAGACCGAGCAGAGCACAGCAGGTGCGATCATGCAGACAACAAAAAAGGGAAATTGCTTCGAGCAAGGCCCAATAGTGTGATCATCTACGTTTCTTCCACAAATCGTTTCGCCGTCTCACACTGCCGCACAACCACGCGCGTGTTGCACAACGTCCCGACCGCGACACAGCCACTTGCGTGGAGCTCAACGAGATTACAAGGGATCGTGCCTTTTGATGAGGCTCAACAGCAGTCACAACTGTGCAACTTCATAAATTGTTAGCATTGTGAAGGATCAATGGGTTAGTAAAGGTAACCCAGTACGGCAATCGAGAGCAAATCGTCAGCAGCTCACACCTCCTTCATAATGGCATTCAGCAAACGGCGCTTCGTCACTGCCGAAGCGCAGGGCGCACGGCCACAGCGCCAGCCACTTGTCACCAGCGGATCTTCCTCTAGTCTTGGCGGGACGGAAGCAAAGCTTGGGCTCCACAGCGCGAACGGGAACCTAGTGATCTCGCAGGGCCAAATCGATGCAGCGGACGAGTACGTTAGCTAGCGACGGGTCGCGTCTGGCGCGCCATTGGGGCGCCTCAGCTCCACTATAAAGTTTGAAGACAAGGTTGCGACGTTCATCGTCAAGTCAGGGCGATCCGATCTGGTCAACGATGTCATGAGCTGCTGAAATGCTTGGCTGTTCGACGAAACAAGGCGCGGATGATAAACTGCAGGACCAGGAGTGCCCGGCTAGCGGCCGTATCCCTGCACGCAGCCCCATAGCAACCTGGGAAACCATATAGACAGCGTCGCATCCCCCTCGCTGTCGTGCGTCTTACTGTCTGCTCCTCGCGCCATTGGACATCCCCAGCGCATCATATCTGTGTCTTTCTAGGCAAAGCGCAGCGCGCAATAGTAATACAGTTCATCACCCCTCAGCGGCGCATCATTGAGCTTACTCAGGACACGCGCGTTGCAACCAGTGGGTGTGTTCCTTGCCTGACCCGAGTCGCGTTACTGACGTCGATTGAAGAATAATTACTGTCTCCTTTTCCTCACGATACCCTTTCCTCAAGTAATATGGCTGGCCTTCTCAGCAACGGGCAGCAGGACTTGCCGCCCCAACAGTACCAGCCGAACGGCGTTTCTGACGGCACTCAGCCTGCGCCGGATGCCCAGACTGGCACCACCGGTGTTGGAAATGGGCCCCAGATCGTCAGCACCTCGCCTGGCCTGGACGTCATCTCTGGGCCGCTGCTCAACTACAGGCGCACCAGCACCAATGGCGGAGAGACTCTGTGGCACGGCAGTGTCCTGATCGTCACTACACCAGGACAGCAAAATCCTACGATGGTCCTGGGACCTCAAGGTCCGGTGGATCAGAGCGTTGGCAACTTACAGTTCAGCAGACCCCAGCCTGTAAGAGTTGGAGGAGAGAAGCTGTACGAGGACCCCAAGCGCGCGTTCTGGCGCTTCCTCGTCGAGGTCCCATTCCAACAGTTCGAGGCGCGATGGCAGTACGATTTCGAGAACGTTGTCTACGTCGACCGCAGCAAGACAGAAAAGCCCCAGCACTTTGCCGTGCCGTCCATTAACCAGTCTATGCGCATCATGTTCCACTCGTGCAACGGCTTCAGTGTGGGCACCGATGTCGACGCCTGGTCTGGACCTGCTCTTTGGAACGATGTTCTCCGTATGCATGAAACAAGGCCTTTCCACGTCATGCTTGGAGGTGGCGATCAGATCTACAACGACGGAGTGCGAGTTGACGGACCCCTGAAGCCCTGGACTGCCATCGGCAACCCCCACAAGCGTCGCGATTTCCCGTTCGGTGAGCAGATGCGCGCTGATTGCGATGAGTACTACTTCAACAACTATGTTAGGTGGTATGGCCAGAAGCCTTTCTCCACCGCCAACGGCCAGATTCCCCAAGTTAACATCTGGGATGACCATGACATCATTGATGGGTTTGGTTCGTACACCGATCATTTCATGAAGTGTGCTGTTTTCAGAGGAATCGGTGGTGTTGCGCACAAGTACTACCTGCTGTTCCAGCACCACTTGGCCCCTCCCAAGAGCACCTTCACAACCGACGCACCAAAGACAACTAGCGCTGATGCCACTGGATCGACACCCGCAGACCCTGTGCAGTTGCAAGACTCCTGGGTCATGACTGACGACAAGGGCGATCCGTCGTACATCATTGGACCGAGGCCTGGACCGTATGTCGAAGAGCGCAGCCGAAACATCTACTGTCAATTGGGTGCACGTATTGCGTTTGCCGGTGTCGATGCGCGTACTGAGCGCACTCGCCATCAGATCAACTACCCAGAAACCTACCAGATGGTGTTCGATCGCATTGACAAGGAGTTCACAGCGAACCCTAACTTGAAGCATCTTATCTTCTTGCTTGGTGTACCGATTGCCTACCCTCGTTTGATCTGGCTCGAGAACATCCTGCAGTCGCCGCTCATTGCGCCCATCAAGTTCTTGAACAAGCGTTTTGGCCTGGCTGGCGCATTCTTCAATCAGTTCGACGGCAAGGTTGATCTGTTGGATGATCTCGACGACCATTACACGGCGCGCCAGCACAAGACCGAGCGTCGCGAGCTCGTCCAGATGCTGCAAAACTTCTCCAAGAAGCACTCTGCCCGTGTCACCATCCTTGGTGGAGACGTGCATCTCGCCGCCGTCGGCCGTTTCTACTCCAATCCCAAGCTCCAGATCCCAGCCGAGCACGACTGGCGCTACATTCCCAACGTCATCAGCTCGGCCATCACCAACAAGCCCCCGCCCGCGGCTGTAGCCAATTTGCTCGCCAAACGCAACAAGATCCACCATCTGGACCACGACACGGACGAGACGCTCCTCGAGGTCTTCGACCGCGACCCAGGCACCAAGGGCGAGACGCACGTCGTCCGCGCCGGCACCGAGCCCATTAACGGCTCCAACGGCTCCACGCACGAGGGCAACCACGAAAAAGGCCCCGCCACCGTCAACGGCAACAAAGTCGACTCCAAAACCACAAAGTCCAACCACGCCACCATGCCCTCCCGCAACTACGCCATCATCTGCGAGTCCGCCGCCCCGGTATCCGCAACCCTCTCCGCTCCGCCCGCAGCCCCAGGCCAGGCACCTAGCGTCAACGGCGCCGCAAGCGCCATCTCTGCGCCCCCCGAGCGCAAGGGCAATATGCGCCATGCCATCCATGATGGCGAGAAGAACGCAGGTACCGAGCATCCTGCTGCTCAGGGATTGGTGCCGAGTGGGCTCTGCGGGCCGTATGGACTGGATGTTACGATTCGTGTGGAGATTAGCAACAGTGATCGCGAGGGGAGGACGGATGGGTATGGGTTCAGTATCCCTGCGCTTGAGGCGGGGGGGTATGCGGAGCAGGGGAATAACTGGTAGAGTGGCGTGATACTCAGTGAGGGATGAAGGGGACAATTTGAAGGAAGGTGTAATGTTCGGAGACCTGTTTTGTGTGCTTGGTATATACCCGGTTTTGTGTAGTGTTCAACAGTATGTAGTTTGTAAATCCAGCGTTGAGTCGAAGTCGCAGTTGCACAGCCTTTCCCAGTCCAATGCTCGCTAATCAGTAATAGAAACAAATATCGCTGCGACTCAATCCCAATGCATTTGCGCTTCAAATCTCATTCCTGACAACATGTTAGTCTGGTGGGAGGGTGAGCAGTTATGGGAAACATACGTTGTCGTCGTCTCTCTTGCTGGAGGTGGTATTGTTGCCATAGCGCGACTAGGCTGATCCCGACTTGGAGGACGCCGAAGATGATAGCTGCGGCTGCTTCAGTGGACATTGGGTATTGTGAATTGAGAAGAGAGTCTCTGAAAGAGGTTGTATCTTAGAGTAAGGCGTGACTTTGAGTCGTTCTAGTGTATTAGATGGAGGGTTTGAGTTGGGCGATCTTATAGTACCTTTCACGGTGCTGACAGGGAGCCTGGATGGCAGGCTATCACTGACTTGCCAAAACGGCCTTGGCTGCACGTTCATAGCGCAGGCCACATACTGGTAGCGGGGCGCTGGCGTGCCGGGGCGCAGCATGCATGCTCGCTTGGCGACCAATCACTTTCTATGCTCTGTGCCTGGAACGATATCTATAAGGCTGCATGCCGGGATCTGACATGCCGTCCTCCATGTTCTGCTGCACCGTTCGGATTCCGTGTCAGGATGGATCTTGAACGCAGTCGTGCGTCACGTGGGTATTTCCTCTTCTGCGTATACAGTATGCACGAGCGAGATGGTACGAGGTAAACAACTCCATTCAGACGATTGATTGTACGATTCTGGGGAGTCCTCCTGGTTCTTGACAAAGTAAGCAAGGAACATCAGAACATCTGGGCCGAGGTTGTGAAGAACCAGTAAATAATGTTATGGTGGAATGTATCCCAGGCTCGTATGTGCAGTAACACGAACAACTCCAATATCGCAATTCACCCCAAGTACATCTGCCCTTCAAATATCAATACTAACAGTTTATCAGTCTTGCACATAAATGGGTTTCCATAAGAAATACACATTATCTGTTTTGTTAAAGGCAGTATTGTTGGCCAAGTGTAACGACGCTGATGCTAAGTTAAAGAACAAAGAGTATTGCTGCAGCTGCTTCAGCAGACATTGTAGTATTTGTGAACAGAGTCTCTAGAGTAAATTGTATCTCAAAGTGGAGAGTTACTTGGATTAATACTGTGTGAGAAGATGGTGAGTCGAGTCAATCGGTCCATTGGCCGTCGACGACCCCAGACTACAGTGGACTCACTCATTGCTGTGCTATGAGAACCCTCAAGCAGCCAGTCTCCCGAGCCAATCAGCAATTGAAGCGCCCGAAAACTCGACAGGAATGCACCCAGTTATGTCGAAGACGAGTTATGCAGGTCGTGATATAATCAACGAATCAGCGATGCCAACTGGAAGGACGCCGAACACAATTGCTGCTGCAGCTTCGATCGAGATTTGGCGTGAGCGATAATGATACGCTTCGGATAGAGTAGATGTAAAGGCTAATGCTTAAGAGAATAACTAAAGGAGGCGCGCCTTTTTGCTATTCTGAAGATGTGAATGAGTGAATGGGGAACTTGCAGATATCATCTTGGTCGAGACAGAGCCTTGGGGGTGACGATTATGTAGGAAGAAAGAGGAACAGACGGCGCAGGCCCAGCGGCAAATCAGAGGACGAGTCAAGCAGACAAAGCGCCTCTGCCGGTGTAGGCCTTAAAGGTTTGGGCAGAAGAAGGGCAGCGGATCAGGCATTGGACCTGGCGGTGAACACCTCCAGGGATGTCGAACGTCAAGTTAAGGTCTGCGTCCGAAAACGTAAGAGCGCAATGACCTGGCGCGGCGAACAAGATCTGCAAGCATTCTTCGTCCGCCGTACAGTAATCTGGCACTGCATAAGCGAGCACGCCAAACCATAGTCCGCATTATCACTGGACAGATATGTTGGCGCAACACGTCTGATCAATGCTCGGCTGGCGACCAATCGTAATCTGTCCAACCTTAGAATTGTGAATGAGTGAGTGTATATGCTAGCAGCCGAAGAAAAGGACTCTGCAGTCATGGGTTATATCTGGAAGAGCATCATGAAGAATCAAAGCTGTCATGAAATTTCAGTGAATTGCATTGTCTAATTGTAGCTCCACTAAGTCCGCTAATGTGTCGCACGCTTATGCAGTAACAAGTGTAAACAACAGTGTAAACTCTCAGCCCAAGTACATCTGACCCTCAAATTGAATGCCTAATGAGATGTTACTTCTGTGAGAAAATCATGTAGTGGGGGAAAGTACGTCGTCTGTCTTGTCGAAGGCGGTGCTGATGCCATAACGTGACAAGGCTAATGCCAAGTTGGAGGAGGCCAAAAATTATCGCTGCGACTGCTTCAACAGACATTATGATCTTGAGAAGAGAGCAATATGAATTGAAGTAGTTGGAGTTCGTGATTGAGAAATAGACTGTGTGGAGTAAAGAGGTTGAAGCGAAGAGTATCCTTGCGGAGAAGACAGCTCATATATACCAAAGTGAGTAAAGTGACCAGTCGCGAGGTACCCACGAGACTACAAGCTGTGACTTGTCGCTCAATTCAGGCTAGTGAGAGAATCTTAGCCCACCTTTGTATGCAGTCAAGGCGTGCCAAGCCAAGTAAGAGAACCTTAGCCCACCTTTATATGCAGTCAAGGCGTGCCAAGCCCCTGCCATTGTATGTCGCGCAAAGACAACGCGCACATGTAGTCAGCACGGCAAAGCTGATCAATCTAGGCCGGTTGGAGGGCAGTGACGTCACTGTCAGGCATTGGCGCACAGAGTCCAGAAATCGTATGCTGTTCTATTTCTTGCTCTATCTCATAACACACTTTCCCCCCAAACGTTGTTGAATTCGTCTTTCATGACTTAGCGCTTTGGTTTGATACTGAGTGCTCAATTTGCTAGTAAAAGTTTACAGGGTACCTGAGTGGCTTGAATCAGTCAGATTATTGCGAGAATTCAGGAAGTGGAAGCGCGAATGTAGTCAGTGTCAAGTCAAAGACGTACATCTTGACCCTAAGCCCCCTGATCCTTACCGTTGCAGACAGTAATCAGTAGTAGCTTTATATCACGTCACAACCAGTAACTTCAGCCAATGTCCCCATTGTTGGATGCGATCATCTTCAGTTCGGACCCTAGCTTCGGTTAATGTGCTGGACTTAGACCCTATATCTTCGAGTTCACCCTTGGTTTCTCCCCACCAAATCGAACCAACCCGTCCTGGAATGTAGTCGCAATATGCACTCCCCTCTCATAGTCCCACATTCGACTCGTATGCATTCCTCTTCCTCCTGTAGCCCTCGTCATCCAGGATTCCTGGACAAACCACTTCCTCCCATCCGCGTCTCTATCCTCCTCTTCATATCCGTCTAAGGCACACAACGAAAGCTTTTCGTCCTCCCATAACGTACGATCCGCACCAGGGTGGTTGATTCGAGGCTCAGGCGGCATTATCAAGTCCTTGATGCCGACGTGGAAGATGACACTATGTGATAGGCTCGCCATGCGTGTAAACTCTCTCCCGCGATTGAGATGGTTCGGCACAATGAATAAGGAATTCCGGTCGGATGCATACAGGTGCGCGCACGCGTGAAGATTCGCCTCTCGAGTTACGTTCACTTTTCCTGGTCCAGGTGGAAATGGAGCGGTGGGGAGAGGCAGACTACCTCGCAAGGTGTAGAACGTGAGTTGCCTCCTGTCCAGAGCGTCACGACTTGCGTTATAGGCAGACATATCAGCTTTCCTCAAATGCAGGCCACCGATGGGATTGTAGTGTTCTGGATGCGCTGGAAGGTATATTTCGCGGAAGAACTCTGAATCGTTGCTCGGGGCGCAAGCATGTTCCATAGGCTCATTTTCCTTTCCATTCAAAACAGCGTGGTACTTCTTCTTCAGATCAGCCTGGTCCTGAACATCTAAGGGGGATTTTTCTTCGCGCTTGAAGGAACAAGTGCATGTGAACATTGGCTGGCCAGCATCTTGGACAACAGTCACCGCACGCGTGCAGTAGTTGTATCCATCTCTTATTTTGGACACCTTGTATATATAGTGCTCGTTTGGCTTGCCGCCGAGAATAAAGTAACCAGTAATGTTCTAATGCATATCAGCATTCGTGACTGTAACGGCATAGGATGAACAAACGTGAATCAACAACCCTTCAGCAATAGTCTGAGCAGCTGCCCATGCTGCTTGCGCAAACACATGGCCCCCATAAGTACCATTCTCGCCTCCAGTTGGAGAGTAAGCTTTGACTATCGAGCGGAACGTCACTGCATCAATGGTCTCGAGCTCGATAAGCTTGTCGAACGGAAGGACAGCTTTATCCGGTGTGAAGTATGGGCGAACGACCATGTTGCACTATTTGACAATCAACGATAGAAAAGATAGTTCGTGTTACATCTTGAATTTGCTGTTGTGAATGAGTCGAGGTTGAGGCTCGGACATCAACCTCGGGAACTCGACAAGTGCACGCGGGGTTCCGCGGTTTCGGGACGACAGCCTTACCATCACGCGTCGAACCGCAAGAAGATGACGAGTTCTCAAACCCAGACGGATCCTACAGTGATGTCTTCTTTCCTCTTCAGGAAGCATGATTAGACAAATACTGTACCACAAGAATTGCGCAGATGTTCGCGCTAGCACGTCATCCTCAACGCCGATTCGTCAGCCATCGTGAATCATCCCAGCCTCGTTCCTACCTTCACATCTCGCCCTCCATCATAAACTAACATGGCTTCATCGGAAACAACCCCGCTGCTCCATCAGGAAAATAATGTGCCGGTCGACACTGCACGTCAAGATGACACCGAGGCTGCAGAGCCCCGCGGCACATTCGCCCGCAACCTCAGCGCAATCGATGGCTTCGCGCTTCTTATCAGCATCGTAATCGGCTCGGGCGTCTTCTCCTCCCCAGGCCCCATAGACGCCAACGTGCCCTCTCCCGGCGCAGGACTGCTCGTCTGGCTCCTCGGCGGCATCCTCGCCTGGACAGGCGCGCTCACCATGGCCGAGTTGGGCACCGCCATTCCTGGCGAAGGCGGCATCCAACCCTACTTGACTCACATCTTCGGCGAGTTCTGGGGGTACATGGCAGCTTGGAGCTGGATTGTAGCCACTATGCCTGCGACGCTTGCCATTCTGAGTATTGTGTTTGTTGAGAGCGTGTATTCCAGTCTGGGCGTTAATGACCCTGCGCCGCCGATCACGCATAAGCTGCTGTCTGTGCTGGTGCTGGCGGTTATCACGACGCTGAACTCGATCAGCACGAAGACTAGTACGAGATTGTCTGGGCTCTTCGTTGTGGTCAAGTTTCTGACTATCTTCCTGTTGATCATCGCGGGGCTGGTAGTCGTGATCAAGTATAGTCTTACTGGCAACGACATTGGAGGTGTAGACTGGCGACGAGAGCACTGGTTCGCTCCAAGACGAGACGCTCCACGACCTGATGGACATCCCGGTCACTTCAACTGGACGACTGTTTCGACTTGGGAATCTCTTGGCTTCTACAGCGCGGCTCTGTACGGAGCACTGTGGGCTTACTCAGGGTGGGATAAGGTAAGCGCTCATGCTACTCACACATCGGACGTCTGCTCACCATATGACAGGCAAACTATGTCGCTGCTGAATTGCGCAACCCTAGCAAACAATTGCCTTTGTCAATTAACACTGCCATCCCGACTATCATTCTCTGCTACGTGTCTGCAAATGCAGTGTACTACATTCTGCTGCCGTGGAAACTAATCTCCACCACAGATGCTGCTGCTGTCGTAAGTCTCGTGAATATGAATAAACCCAGATCACATATTGACACCACAAACAGACAGCGATCAACCATCTGCTAGGCAAGGGAGGAGCGTATGTTGCAACAGTTCTCATTTGCCTTGTTATTGCAGGGTCAGAGCTTGGTAACTCCTTCGTTGCAGGGCGTATGACTGTCGCAGCTGCAAACAAGAAGTGGTTCCCTGCAGTCTTTGGCACCGTTGGTCAGATTGGGACATTCAAGGTGACGAAGAGTGTTGAGGGTGAGGAAAGCGCTGAGAGTGCAATGGACAAGGGAGAATCGCCCATGTACGTATGTCTTGACTATCTGACACACCGACAAACTGATCATGTTGCAGCAACGCCCTGGTTCTCAACTTTCTCATCTCCTCCGTCTACATCCTGCTTGGCAACATGCGCATCCTGCTCACTCTGAATGGGCTCGCCGAGTACGCCTTCTTCTTCCTCACCGTGCTCGGTGCCATCATCCTGCGTTTTCGCGAGCCAGAACTGAATAGGCCTGTGAAGCCGTTCATACTTATTCCGATCTTGTTCGCTCTGATCAGCGGCTTTGTTGTGGTGAGAGGCGCAGTATTCGCACCCATTCAGGCTGTGATCCTGATCGGTATCTGGGTTGTTGGTGCGGCTTTCTACTTCCTAAGGAAGAGGGTGCTCAGCCAAGCGAGCTGAAGGGCAAACTTCGAACTTTGTCGAGCGAGTGCTTTTGTCTGAGCAGTCAGGAACTTCAGTGCGAAAAACTATGTACTCCAAGCAAGGGTCTTGGCTCTCGCTCGCTACTCCTCAACGCTGATTGAACCGTTAAAGCGAGTCGTCACGAGCATCGGATCACTAAGCCGCGAGAGAACGTAATAAGCGAGCTGAACTCAGCTGCTCACATATAACATATAACATATATTTCATGGAGGAAACTATCATGTATATGCGTGCGAGTCAACCAGACCAAAACACGATTCCATGAAGTATCTTCCTTGCCGGTCCATCAATCAAAATGCCCAAAGCACCAACACAAACATCCCAGATCTTCGACAACGCCGCAGCCGCATACGAAGCCTCCACAGGCGGCTGCACCCGCGACCTCGCTCGCCACATGCTCGCTCTCGCTCCACCCATCACCCCAGGCTCAACCATTCACGACAACGCATGTGGCACAGGCGTCGTCGCCCAGGAAATCCTCACACGCGATATCCTCTCCCAGTCAGCCCCGACCCACTCATATTCCCTCACCATCCATTGCACCGACAAGTCAGAGAAGATGATCCACCTGGCACAGTCATGGTATGAAAGCCAAGTAGCAGCGACGAACATGCACACTGTGTTCCCCGCTGTGAAAACCGGATTCAAAGCTGCACCCAGCGAGAACCTACCCTTCGAAAACGAGTCCTTGACACACTCATTCACAAACTGCGGAATTCTCTGGTTCGACGACGGGCCTACCGGTGCGCGCGAGATCTTCAGAACGCTGAAACGCGGCGGCACGGCGGTAGTATCCAGCTGGAAAGAAATGAACATCTTCGATATCGCAAGGGAGGCGCAAAGGGCTTGTGGGCAGCGAGAGCCGCTGTTCCGGCCGCCGGTGGATGAGAAGTGGTTTGACGCGGGATATCTTGAGCGAGTGTTGCGTGAGGCGGGGTTTGAAGATGTGCGGGTTGTCGAGCGGGCGGTGTATTTTGGGGGCAGGGATGTTGGGGAGGTGTGTGGGCATTTGATGGGGTTGCTGGGGCAGTTGTTTCAGGGGTGGGTTGGAGATGAGGAGTTCAGTAAACAGTTGGAGACTGCGGTTAGGAACAGCGCTGTTACGTTCGATAGGCTGGTTGCAGAGGGTACAGAAAAGTTGGTCGGGATTCCGATGGTGGCTTTGGTGGCTGTTGTAAGCAAAAGGTGAACATCTGATGCGGATACTAGATATTGTAAACTGCCTTACCGATACAGGAGCATGCTTTGCTAGCAGTGCACTTTGTATTGTATCGCTGCATAGTCCTTGTGGTATTGAGATGTTTGAGCATAAGATTGCTCGAGAAATTACGGTAGGATGGAGCGAGGGAAAGGTTATTGGACGAAACATTCGTACATTTCCTTTGAGATTCACTAAAATACCAATTTGAATTGGTTGATCGTTTTACTGTCTCCCAGATTGCACCAACTTAGTACTGCTACGCATGTACAAATCGTCTTTCATGTTACCACTGCAATAGTGAATTACTGACAAATCTCTTCTATTGCTTCATCACGGTATCCTCCTCCAAACCTCGAAGACTCGCTGCAATCCACGTATAGCACTAGTCTAACTTGAATTCAGCACATATAAAAAGTTACCTCATCCAGTTCAGCAACCGGCTAGCGACGGAATCATGCGGCGAGACACGATGTGATTCGTCGCTTCCAAAGCATAGCATTAGCCTCGGCTCGCAAAGTACTTCCCTTGCAAATTTAGGCAACGCGATAACAACTGCAGAAGCTTTCTGAGTCACCAGAGCGATTCTTGTGGATTTGTGAGAACCCGGGGTTGAGAGATGGAAGGTATAAAAGACCGTCAAGTGTGATGTCTTCCGCAATCCTTCAAATAGAAAGGCAGACAACACAAAGAAACAGGCAAATCGACTCACCACGATATCAAACACGCAAAATGGACCGCGAAGACCAAAACACCATCGCAGTCCTCTTTCGCTCCCTGCACCGACCCGGACATCCTCTCGTCCTAACAAATGTTTGGGACGCCATCTCAGCGTCCGCCATCGCCTCGCTGCCCGGCACCACCGCGCTGGCCACCGCGTCCTTTGCTGTTGCCGCAGCTGCAGGACTTACAGATGACGACCTCGACTTACCGACTTTACTCAGCGCGGCATCAGCTATCAGCAGGGTAGCTACCACGCACTCGCTCCCATTGACGGTGGACCTGCAAGACGGATTTGGCGCGCAATTAGTGGATGCGGTCAGAGAAGTCATCAATCTGGGCGCAGTGGGGATCAACCTGGAAGATTTTGGGCGTGACATCGGCGCCTTGTATAGTGTGGAGGAACAGTGTGAGCGTATCCGGCGAGTGGTAGAAGTGGCGAGCGAATTAGGCGTTCCCGACTTTGTGGTTAATGCGCGAACCGATGCGCTCTTCACTGAAGGCAACGTTGATGAAGCGATTGCGCGTGGCAAAGCGTATTTAGAAGCCGGTGCATTCAACGTTTTCATCTGGGGTGGACCGAAGAGAGAAGGCTGGGGCAGGCATGATGTCGAACGGGCGGCAAAGGCGTTGGGAGGCAGATTGAATGTCACGTTGATCCATGGTAGAGAAGGAGGTCTGAGTGTGGGGGAAATTGCGGAGTTGGGTGTCGCAAGGATTAGTGTGGGTCCGGCGTTGATGCGGTGGAGTATTGAGGCGCTGAAGGGGGAGGCGGCGAGGATTCTGAATACCAGCGAGAAATGATACGATCGGTTACATGATAAATCTGTGGACGGTGAGGTGGCAGTGGAGAGAAGTGAGGTTACGGGTTTGCGTTTGAGGGTCAGGGTGGCAGGGTATTCATGGCTCAAAAAGGAAAGAGCGATCCAATGACGAGTATACCAATGCAGGGAATATCTATGCACGTTTCCCGCTACATTTCATACTATGACTTATTGGGTATAGTACCGTTGCCCTCCAGATCACTTAAAGGGGCAAGTTAGATGCAAGTATGGATAGCGGTAAGGCTTAGCATGGTGCGTAGGACTGCCCGATGCAGTAACTTCTTGGTGAATGTCGAACACGGTAGGGCTTAGATGCAAGACTAGCACATGAGACGCCATGGTTTTGCGTGGAAACAAGTGTCATAAGTGATCGTTTGCCGCTTTTGTGAAAGAAGCTGCGGCGATGGAGATTTGCGCTTTGCGTACCTTGCGTTGTAGCATAGTCGAACCTAAGATGAGCTTTTATGGTGAACTTGGTGTAAATCATGCTCAAAATTCTTCATCGCCATCGTGTGAGCACTAGCCATAGATCATTGATATCGAGTTTGAGTTTGAGATTAAGGACGGCAACAAGCTTTTATAAAACGAGGGAAGATGAAGGAAGTCCGCGATATATACTACATAGCGACATTTGTAAGATCAAGCAAGCGTTTGTTGACAGCGTGTATAAATTGCACGACTGCAGGCAGGGATCTCTCCGATATCCTCAAAAATTTCGAAGATCCTCGGAGGCACTGAACCGGGTCGCTACCACGGCTTTGAGTGCACCAAGATTTTGCTGCTGAACACTGAAGCCTCTCTTTCTCATCTCTCACAATACGTGTTCTCTTTCTTGCTTCATAACCTTGTACATGCTGGCCACAATCACAGCCCCCAAAGATGTGTAAATATGTCGTAGTTCAATACACGCATTGTAACTGCCATGCACGAGAAGACGACGAGGGAGATGGCTTTATCGTCACAAGAGAATGGTACAACCGCCTCCTTATTGATCACGACACTGTCCCATTCGAGCGCTGCACACAAGCGAAGTGTGTCGAGCTCAGCCCCAGCCAGTCGCACACTGTTGAGTTTCCACGGTGCAAAAACGTCCAAGTCAAGACTATCTGCGTCGCAGGAGAAGTCTGTTTCGCATGCCTAATGCATCAAAGGAGTAAAGACCAGGCGGCCCAGTGTCGCGTGCTTGAAGCAGAATACAGGGAGCTATGGGAGAGGATGCGAACAGCTTTTGGTGCGCGTCAGTCTTTCCACAACCGTTATACTGGAGCGAAAAGATCTGCCACCTTACGTTCTCCAACTACAAGAAATGTGTGGCAGTCTATCAAGGAGTCGCCGCAGCTCGATGAGAAAGCTAAAGACAAAAGGGGCCACTTTGTTGATACACTCCGGGATCTTCGTACAACGAGGCTTAAGTTCACTGAACCACAATCAGTGAGCTGGGAGGAGATTCTCGAGGAACAAATTGCTCATCGAGAGGCCAAGAAGGAAGGAAAATCAGGCATAGGGCCCGAAGGAGTTCCGGATGGGAAAATGAAAGAAGAGTCGACCGCAAAAAAAGACAAGGTATCTGCGGTTAGGAAGATCCTGGCTTCTTTGAATAAAGCCCGGGTACCGCAAGAGCCCGCACAAACTGAGGGCGTTGCGTCAGTTCCACCTGTTTGTGAGGAACTGGAAACGAGCTCACTTGTCGTGCAAGATCCGCCTCAGAGGTTCCGACTTGGGTCAAAGAAAACTACTAGAATTGGTGCAGTACCAGGCTCAACGTCCGCGAGCTGGAAAAGCACCCAGCAGGGTGACAAAATCGAAGTGATTAATGGGGTTAGCTCAAGCACACCTCGTGCCTTCAATACTCTTCCGCGCGCGACAAAACCAATCTCCCGATACTCCGACCCTTCGATGACAGTGACTACAAGTCCTGAAGCCAATGCGCCCAGTTCGTCGCAAATTCATTCGACCTTGTCTGCTAGGGCAACAGAGTTCAAGCCTTTTGTACAGCCCCCACCGACCGAGCCTCGCATAATGAGAGCTCCTACTGCTCCCCGAGCCTTGAGGGAAGCCCAAACTGTCTGGGAAGCTGGCTACGGCAGTTTGCCGCAGACGATATGAGACCCTGGGCCATTTGATGGAGTGGGTTATGGATATGCACTGGTGCCAGAATGGCAGCAATAATCCTGTTGCAGGTTCCACTGTTCCTGGTGCTGGTGAATGCGCTTGGACTCGACCCTTAGGATCCAAAGTTTGGGTATATTTGATAAAAATTGTACTATATATACATCTGTACAGCCGCATGGAGCCTCTAGAGGCTGACTGATCCATAAAAAGGAAGGATATCGTGCGTCGATAAGCAATAAGAAATTCGTAAATCTGATACAGTTGTACTTTACCACGTGAATGAATGCTGCAAAGGTGCAGGATCGAGGTTAGGTGTCTTGCGAATGCTCGCAAAAAGAGTGAGTAGCTGCGCAGCCTCGACGCCTCCGTCTTCTTGCCAGAATGTCGATGCAGAGGTTTGCTGCATAGCAAGGTCGTAACACGTATCAAGAAGAGAGTTGGTGGGCTCGGGGCTGTCCTTAATCCGCAGCTTCATTCCGGTGGCCATTGCAAGGAAGACATGGAATCGAGCCATCGATAAAGAAGGTAGTGGTAACGAAGGCGAAGCTTTCTGTGAGTTTGGGTAGACCATCTCACAAAGTTGGGCAAACGAGCCGGCATCCATAGCGTATGCTTGTGGCGCGTGAGACTCAACGTACTGAATGAATTCTGATGTAAGAGTTTCGGCTTCGAAACGACTGGGCAGTGGTACTGTGGAGACAGCACGGCTCCGATCGGTATAGCTGGAGTGAGTTGAAGCAGGTGCCGGACTAGGAGCGAACACGCCGTGTCGTGGCAGACGAGGGGCGGATGCGGCAAATGGCATCAGGTCGTCGTCTAGTTCGGGTACCGCAGAAAGTGCCTGATCCTCACTCACATAAGAGCCTGACGAGTTGGACGTATTGCGTGAATGACTCCGGCTCCGTCCAGCAGTCTTGGGACCTAACTGCGTCTGGGCCATAAACTCCCAGGATGGCGCAGTGTGAGGTTCTGATGACGAGGGGCTTGCTTTGCTGCCAAGCAGATGCGGCGGAATTGAGGCAAATTGCGCTGGGGCAGAAGTTGGTGGCAGATCGGGAGATGATGCCCGCGTAGTGCCTGAGAAGAAAGAAGGAACCGGCGACAAAGTCATGGCGCTGGCATCAAATGCGTTTGCGAAAGTTGCGTCGAGATTGATAGCTGGTGGTGGATTTGTTGGCCAGTTGAAGTCCGCTGACGTTGTCGCCGCTAATATCGTCTCGTCAATGCCCTCCATACCATGCATTGGTGCATTTACATGCGCAGCGAGTTGCGACTCGAGCTGGTGTATTCGACTTTCTAGCGCTTCTCTATGTTCTCTTGATAGGGGTGAGCGATACGTCATCACGTGACTGCGCGATGAACGTACGATGCTACTATTTCTTTTGGTTTTTGCGTTCTCACACATTGTAATGAGAACCGTTTGCATGTGGCGCAGGGAGTGTCGCCGTCGCACCGGATCTTCCTGCGTCGGCACCGTTCGCACGCGTTGGAGACCGATTTCCGCCGCGGTTGCCAGTCCTTCACCGATGTGGGAGAGAAGCGGTTGGGCCCCTCATTCGGAGGCAAGGTGGCTGTTTATGATCAGTCAGGCCTATTACTGTTGCTATGGGAGCATACTGAAAGGACACATGGTTGCAGGGTAGCAGTAATGGATTCCGCGCCGGATGGTCAAGATTCCGAAGTCTGGGGCTCAATGTGGACACGAAGTCTGCAAGAGATGAAGGAAGGACTGAATGATCAGGGCGAACAGGACGGAAGTCGAGATTCGTGAATGTTTTACAGCCCGTCAGAAGTCGCGGTGCGAGTCCTGTATGGGTGACTAATCGCCAATGATTGCCTTTCACAGGTGCGCGGCTGGTGTGGAGAGCAGCGCCGCTGACAAGTCGCGACAATGATCTGCGACAGTTGGGCCCTCATTGCCCTCTGCGACGAAGGCAGCCTCGCGCAGGGGGCGCAGCACTGCCCCCGCTACTGCGACGGAACATTCTTTTGTGTCGCGTCGACTTCCCCCTGGTGAGTTATCGAGGTGGAAATGAGATTCGCGACGCGGAGAGTGCGGCCATCTGTTCCGCGCGTGCATAGACCGAGCCAGAGCCGCCAGAATCTACGCCAAAAGCAGCGGAGCCCGCGGACATGCGCCGCCCATGCTAAACAACTCCAAACAAGACTGAGAATCCTTCTTAACTGCCGAGCTGCAGAAGCTTACTTGCATCTTCTTGCAATCCCAATCGTCCCAAACAACTCCAAACAACGTTGAGGATGCCCGTGGATTGCCAAGCCGCAGAGGCGCGGCGAATGTGCTTACACCCTCAGTTGTCGCGACGGTCCCACCAATCGAGCGCATAGCAAGCCAGGTTTTAAACACCCTCGCCTCGATGATGCGCCGGTCAACAGCCTCCCGTTTCACGCGTCACATCTGTCGCCTGGCTGTGCCTTTCCTATCGTGCCCTGAAGTCCGTTGTTGCGGTCTTCATCAATGCATCTACGCGCGTCAAATGTGGAGAGTATACTGCTAGCGGCTCCGACTGGCTACCAAGCATTCTCGAAGGATTAAACTCGAAAGAAAAAAGATTGACTCCACAATTCTGCTGTGTAGACTGACCAAGCCAGAACTCTGGGTATGATTGCCCCTAGTCAGTTCTGCCCGGGCATAATGCTCGGTGGCCAGTCAGACGTGAGGAGATGATGTACGTATCTTGGGATGAGGTCCATTCAGCAGGGTATCGCTTTTGATACACTGCACTATCGGCATTGAAACTATCGAAAAGAAGGCATTGAAACTATTGACGAGAGCAGAGTGACGTCCGGCGCATCAAACGCGGCACAACGGTCCGTCGGTCGACTGTACGCCTACGATACCTTTGTCCTGGACGACCCACCCTTCACTACCAACGCCATGGTGAACGTAAAACAACTCCGTTGGGTCGTACTTCTTCTTCAGCTCTAGCAGCCGCGGATAGTTGCTACCCCAAAACGCATGTTGCCAGTTTGGCTCGCCGACATTCGCTTCGTTGCCATACGCACCGCCAGCTGGTGTGATGTCACGAAGTGAGGTCATAACCTCGCTGTTCAACGCATCATCGGCAGCTTTCCAACCAGCAGGCGTCATGTCAACGACGTTCTTGATGGCAACCAGCTGAGCTTGCAGCGTACGGAATGCTGGGTTGAGCGAGTTGACACCCGTGTTGAACTCATCTGCAGTGTGCTGGTGGTACAGGTTCAGCATCATCGCGTTTTCTACGACGTTCTGGACAGCAGCAAAAGTTTGGTTGAGAATCGTATCGTTTGCCCAATTCTCTGTTGGCACGAAACGACTCGCAGGAATTGCACCAGCTCCTCCAATATAGTAGTTTTGCGGAGCAAAGGTGGCTTGGTATGCTGGATACATGGTGTCGTAGTGTGTTGTGTTCGCGGAGATTGTGATGTTGAGCTCACTTGCCTTCTCGAATAGAGGCATGACCAAGGCTTCGAACTCTTCCACCGTCTTGTCGGTTGCAAAGAACGGGTTCATGTTCCACATGTACTGACCCGGAGCAAGCTTCATGATGTTTCCCCATGAGTAGGTTTTGGCCTCGTTGTATGCCGGGAAACTTTCCCAGAAGAATCTTACGAGTTCCCAGAAGGCATCGGCAGACACGGTCTCAGAAGTCATCACTGACCACGATGAAGTGGTCACGGGCACCTTGCGGTGCACCTTAACTACAGCCGAAGTAATGATACCGAATGTGCCGCCGCCACCACCGAGCATGGCCCAGTACAGATCACTATTGACGGACTGGGTAACAGTGACGAAACGACCGTTCGCAAGCACAACTTCAAGAGCGACAATCTGATCAGAACCAGCTCCGAAGAGCTGCATCAGCGGGCTGTGGCCACCACCCGTTGAATAACCACCGAATACGCCCACGGTCTAGGACAGTCAGCGGTTGCGTCGGATAGTGCGTACAGGGAACCTACTGGACAGATACCAGCAACAGCAGAGACGCCGTACTTGTCAGCAGCCTGCAGCAGCTCAAAGCCTTGTACACCAGCGCCGACTTTGAAGACGGGGCCCGAGTATGTAGAGCTCTTGTACTTTTCAACATATTGGATCTCTTTCAGTCCGTGGGTCCAGATGCTCAGAGCGCCCTTTCCGACGGATCGACCGTTGTAATCGTGCCCTGTGTTGCGAATGACTAGACGAAGGTTCAGTGAGCGAGCGAAGTTGACTGCCAATTGGATTTGCGCCACATTCTGGATCTTGACTGCATATTCTGAATAACCACCTTGAGTACAGGTCCCGTTGGCTGCATTGCCAGATGCTGGGATTGGACATGTCATGCCGTAATACAGTGGGTTCATCAACGCCCCATTATCCTCATAGCTGCTTTTATCAGCGCGAGCTACAGTGCTGAAAACGTGTTAACATACTAGATTTCCTCCTGGTCAAAGTTCTTGACTAGGAACGCGCACCGCTCGGCGTCGTAATTGTTATACACCGAGTCGCGATAGCATGGCGAGCCAATAGGCACGATAGGCTCGAGAGCGTCTCCAGAAAGCTGATCAAAAATGCTCCAGACAAGCTTGCTAGGATATAGTGCGTCGCCTGGCATCGTCTTGCAGCGCTGAGCTTGGGCACGACGAGATCGTACGGTATTCGATTCTGCATCACCGAATTCAAATAGCGAGGCATACTTGGTGACATCAGGGTTGCTGCGAAGCTCAGAGACAACATTTTCGGTCAACTGAATGGTCTCAATATCGAACAATGGTACGTTTGCCAGCGTCGATGTTGTAGTGACAGTTTCGGCAGCTGGTGATACGGACACAGTAATAGAGGGGGCCAAAATCTGTGCTCTGGCAAGCGCAGCGCAGGCCAGCGAAAGAATGAACGATCTTGACATGGTCACGAAAGGCGACAGGTACCAGAAGAATGGAGACGAGACGAAACACGATCGCTACTTCTAATTACGCGGACCGTAAGGCTTATAACAAACTGCGAACCGCTTCGCACAAGCAACATATGCACCTGCTCATGCAAGGCCCATTTCATCTTGTCGCCTTCTGAAATCCCCGGAGTTAAACACCCAGAGGAGGGGAGGTGATTGGTAGATACTCTTCGCAAGGTCTGATGTTCGATATTGCTCGCGGGAAGGATTCGGCTCGAGTCATTAGAATCTTCGCCCAGAACACCTGCGTGTAAGACGAAAGCCTATTTCGGGACTAGTGGGGTCTATGAAGATGCCACTTGCCGTTAAGAACAACGGTCGGACGAAGACGAAGAGCCGGATGTTGTCTAATCCAGGTGCCGTTCCGAAGGCTTCTTGCTTGGTTGCGCTGTCACCTTGCCTTGGCTGTATTGTTCATCCTACCATATTGATGCTTCGATAGCTTCCAAGACATTGTCATGGAATGGCGGATGAAGGCATTGTCGATGAAGAGAATCTTCAGACTTGAGCTTTAGTCTGCGAGCTCGGTACGGGCCGTAAGATGGGGCAAGTTCAGAGTACTTTGTGCGGCCCACTGGAATGGCTTTCCTCGTATCCATCATGCATGATCAAACATTCCGATGCAGCTGCAAGTGGCAAATCAAAGCCAGTATTTTCGTGCATTTCATTGCGTTTGGGACTTTGGGCAATCGTCCACTCGCAACGTCCTTATTTATGTTTCTCTGACGGACGCCGCACGCCCAGCCCCATACATAGCCTTATGGAACGTTGATATGCTCATTTGGGGTACGATGTGTTCGAAGTTGCCATCTTCAACAGCCAGCCAGGGAACCTTCTCGTAAAACTCCTGTGAAAAGAATACAACTGCAACGATACGACCCCTCTGATTTTGCGTCAACAAGACCCTCCTTCCACGCCCACTACTGTTTGTATAGAGTAGTGGGTCCCACGGTTTTACCCCAAGCTTTTTCGGTTTTTCTTCTGTACGTCTAGATAGCGTTGATAACGTTGCTTATCTGCGACCCATTACTCTAGCGAGCTCTCGCATTGATGCAAAGTCGCCCGTACAGCGCACATCGCACCAACTGCGAACGCGCGTTCAATCTCACTCATCTTAGTGCGGGATGTCTTCGGAGGGTTGTATATCTTTTCTCTTCAGGCTTGATTGATTTGCGAGAGACAACCATCCTAATGATGTTGCGGTTGAATTATACGCTGAACTTAAGGTGTTGAGGGTGTTCGGGGTGCGCGATGAGACTCATGCCAACCCGGCCTGAAAGGAGAGCGCCTTCCGCGTGATTTAGTTCTGTGCTTGCTCTCCGAACACACTTCATTGAAGACTGACAGAGACCAGGGTCGTAATTTCTCAAGATATGAACCCCGTGATGGTTTTGATATTTACCGAACATTCCAGAAAGAGGATCGAACAAAATAGACGTGTATACCTCTCCGAACAAAAGACAGCTTGACCGAAGATCCAACCGTAGGCAATATCGGAACACTGAGCATTTTCTACATGTCAATTTGACATTCACCAGCGTCTCAAATCAGGCCTCGCTCTTTATGTATGACGTCATTGTATGATTCTGTTACGAACCTAAGAACGGGGCACGGCAGAAGATAAGAGAAGGAAGGTAAAACTGCTGACACCCTGGGAACAACCGAAGGTCTTCAAGAAGGTCAGCATCAAGGACTAATGACGCAGGACCCCGCATGTTCCAAAAGCTTGGCGGAACGCCACAATGGAACATATCACGTGAGTTCCAAAGAATCCCATGATGTTCCACGAAGTTCCAAGTTGGAACAACAATGGAACAATGGAACCAACATGGAACCTCTCATAGTATGTAGCATGTAGGAATGCGAACTCTTACAGTTCGTGTTCAACCTAGTCAATCAAGTTTGTCTTTGGATCTCAACCAACCTTCGAGCTAGACAGTACCCTCTGTACTACTCATCGTTACCGTGCAAGCAAGTGTTTCACTCAGCACA
>KZ107855.1:82614-157376 GCA_002116315.1 Epicoccum nigrum
TACTATGGTATCTGGCATAAGTAGTGTAGGTGGGTCCGGCACAACAAGGGTGCTCTCCGGATGCCTCGGAATGGCCCTAGTCATAGAATTACACCGAATCTAGGCTAATTTTGTATATAAAACAGTGCTGACCTGTGCCTGCATACATCTACGTGTCATCTCCAAAATGTCTTGCCACACAGAGTCAACTCAGCAACTACCCCCCCCCTTCTACGCCACCACATCATCGATACCTCTCCCGCGATGAACGCCTGCAGTGTCAGACGTTAGCCCTCGCTGGCCATACCCACAAATTTATTGCTGGCCTGCTGGGTGTTACAGAGAGACAGGTTGGCTATGCAATTGCTAGTGAACAGGTCACCCCAGCACACCGCAGCGGCCGCCCAAGGGCTCTTACAGATGCCCAGATTGACGAGCTAGAGGACTACGTCCGATCATCACGTGCTACGCGTCAGATAAGCTACCTAAGGCTTGCTACTGATCCTTTTGCCCACTGGGGGGTATCAGAGCACGTTATCCGACGTGCACTAGAGAGGAGAGGCTACACACGAAGGATAGCAAGGGCTAAGCCACCTCTTACTGAGAGGACTATGGCGATCCGTTTGCAGTGGGCTCTAGAGCATGTGAATTGGGAGCCTTGGCAATGGTATCAGATACTCTGGAGTGACGAAACGTGGGTAACTGGAGGGAGGCACCGCAGGCGCTGGGTAACGCGCAAGGCAGGTGAGGAGCTGGATCCTACCTGCGTTGTGGATAAGGTAAAGAAGAAGCGTGGCTGGATGTTCTGGGGCTGCTTCTCTGGTACAACAAAAGGGCCTTCCTTGTTCTGGGAGAAGGAGTGGAAATCAATCAACAAGGAGAGCTACTGTGAAAGGATTGTTCCCCTTGTACACGGCTGGCTACGCCTTCACCCACACCTTCAATTTATGCAGGATTTAGCCCCTGGTCATCGAGCAGGATTTACTCTAGAGGAGCTCCAAGAACGAGGCATAACACCTATCTTTTGGCCTCCATTTTCACCAGATCTCAACCCTATTGAGACAGTGTGGAATATGATGAAGGATTACATAGAGCTGACGTATCCAGACCTGTTAGGAGGGAGAGATTATACACACAATCGGCTTAGGGGTATTGTACAGGAGGCGTGGGAATCGATTGAGCCTCAGGTACTCTTTGATCTTGTGGCTACAATGAAGGATCGTTGCCAGGCGGTAATTGACGCACAGGGTGGATACACTAGCTACTAGAATTATATAGAACCTGTATCAAACTGATGCCAATTTTACCCGAAAAATACAGCCGAACATCCCTGCAGAGCTTCTCCACCTACACTACTTATGCCAGATACCATAGTACAACAAGACGTAGCTCAAAGAGCTACACAGTGCGGCAGAGTGCGGCAGAGCAGAGCTTTTGTCAGCAATACTTCGGATGCTTGGCAGTCTCGTCCAATCAGCAGTCACCAGGTTGACCTGGCAACCCCTGATTGGCTGCAGCCACATATACGCCGTGACACCGTACCAGACCATGACTAGCGAGTTGACCCTGGTAATTCCCATGGTCGCCTGCCTAAATAGGTTTAGCCATAGTCTGTACCTTAATTCTCGTGGTCCGATGAGCTGCGCCCTCTAGCTAGATACGAAAGTAGGTACATATTTATAAGTATCTAATACGGAAGGTATTCATACCATTCCGCTCTTGCGACTCCGGGATTCAGGTTTGTACACCCTCATGCACCTCTACGATTAGAAGAGAGTAGAACAAGGCTTCACGGAACTCGTATACATCTTGAGGAGTACAGCTTTGGTGATGTTCATGATGGGTTCTCGTTCACCCTTGATGTGAAAAGATTAGCAAAGGGTTTTCAACTTTCCGCAACACTACATTTATGAGAATCCATGCACATTCCGCACTGGATTAAGGGTTGATGCTGCTGACAGTGCCGATCAATATTTACTTTGTAATGAGATGCCGTCAGCTGTTGCCGCTTCGGTTATCAATATCCCGGAGTTCTCGCCGAAAGATGGGGTAGCGCGCCCCTCAAGCGTTATCATCGTGGCTGGCCACTCAATCGACATCTGAACAACAAACACAGATTTCAATTTTGGGAAAGATGAAACACATCGACGGCACTGAGGTTGCGAAGCACACCAAGAAGAACGACTGCTGGATTGTGTTAGACTCGCATGTATATGATATTACCAAATTCTTATCTGAGCATCCAGGCGGCGCACCCATTATCTTGAAGAATGCCGGGACTGTGAGTGTGTGAGAATCTCATTTCTTCAAAACTGACAGCTGTCAGGATGCAACAGAGCAGTTCAAGAAATATCATCCTTTGAGCTATCTTAAAGACTACATCGACCAGAGTAGCGTCTTAGGACCTATTGATCCCAACACCCTTGGACAGTTACGGAATCTTCAGGAAGAGGTGGCTAAAACGCCATCAGACACCAACACATCGCCTGGAATCCCACACGTATCGTTATGCGTTCAGACGCCGGACTTCGAAACAGCTGCCAAGGTGGTGCTGCCACACAAGTCCTACATCTACGCGTCTGGATCAGCTAATACAGGCGCATCACTCAAAGGTAACCTCGACGATTGGGGACGTATCTCTTTCCGCCCACGCGTAATGCGCAACGTAGGCGAGGTGGACACGCGCCGCAAGATTTTTGGTCACGGATCGCAATATCCATTCTACGTCTCGCCCATGGGCACCATTGGCGCGATTCACGATGAAGCCGAGCCGGCGATGGTTCGAGGCGCGGTGCGGAAAGGCGCGCACATGATCGTCAGCACTGCAAGCACCAAGTCCGCCGACCAGATCATGCAGAGTTATGTCGACGAACAAGCAAGACTGGATAATGGAAGCCCGACAAGACTTTTCTACCAGTATTACATGCCTGTAGATCGCACCAAGGCGATTGAGCTGATGCGTCTGGTCAAGAAAGCCGGATACAAGGGTCTCTGGATCACAGTCGACACACCAGTCCTCGGCAAGCGCACAGCGGACCGCTACCTGCAAGCCGAAGAGGCAATAGCCGTCGGCTTGGCTGAGGAACCCACTGCTGAGTGGGAAACAGACAGTGATCCTAAGAAAGACAACGCGGCGGGTAGCAATAACGCTTTTGCCCCCGCGATGGGCGGACGTGCTGTCCGCGGCCAATTGAGCCCGTACACGACATGGGAGGATCTTGAATGGATACGCAAGGAATGGGAAGGGCCAATTGTGCTGAAGGGCATACAGACGGCAGAGGATGCCAAGCTGGCGCTGGACTATGGCTGCGACGGCATCTTGCTGAGCAACCACGGCGGGCGACAGATGCACACGGCACCGAGTGCGCTGATGACGCTGCTTGAGATCAGGGCGTACTGCCCTGAGGTCATTGGCAGAATGGAGATCTTCTTGGACGGCGGGCTGCGCGATGGAAATGATGTGCTGAAGGCGCTGTGTCTGGGTGCGACGGCTGTCGGAGTTGGCAGACCGTTCTTGTATGCGCTTGCAGCGTATGGGACGAAGGGGATAGAGCGGTGTGTTGACAGTGAGTATCTCCATTCCTGCAGTAGAATCCGGAGTTAACGCGTTACAGTACTTGCCGAAGAATTGCAGACTGGCATGCGCCTGCTCGGCATTACGTCGCTGGACCAGTGCAGGCCGGAAATGGTAAACACAAGTCGGTTGCTGAACGAGATGTGGCGGCCGGAGCACGCTATGCTAAAGAGCAGATTGTAGGATGTAGCAGTCAAACTGATGAGCATTTTTACAAGAGACAAGGGTATCATACATTTGCTAATAACGCTGACAATAAGGAGCCCGGGTGTTCTTCCACCTGTACAGGATTCCTATCACTCATCCATCAAGACCATCTTCAAATACCCAAATCAGCGCAACATTCTGCCCCAGGCCCCCACTCATCCCATCGAAAATCAGAGTCCCTTTCAACTCGTTGACCACGTCGCTCATCCTCACCCCTTCCTTCCTCTCAACCCTAACAGAAAAACGTTTAACACCCCCATAATCTCTATACTTGACATTAGCATACAACAAATCCCACTGAACGCCACCCAAACAAAACACCGTTACCGCAGTAGGCGGCTTCACCGCCATAAAACCACTAAGATCCTCTCTCGGCTTCCCTTGCACAAGCTCATATAACTGGTGATATGGTATATCGATATGCAGTATGAAGCTCGTCTTGCCCGCGGCCAGGGCGTCGAACCCGTCGATCAAGCAAGTCACAGGCTTGCTGAGCGCAGGGTGTAGATGAGGTAATAAAGCATCGAGGACATCGCCTCGCGCTTCTTCGCGCCAGTAGTAGTATGCGTCCTCCATTTTTAACTGGGCTGGTAGCGCGGCGTCGTGGGTCCCGAAGGCTGCGGCTTTGTCGCGCACATTCTGTGGGAGCGTTCGAGCCTGGTTTGTTTTCTTGGGTGATGGATCTGGTAAGGAGCGGAGCTGTGGTGGTAGATTTGCTTTGAGGGTGGTGCGGAAATGGTGCGAGATGTCGAAGGCGCGATCGACATCAGATGCTGGCAGGAATGATATGATATGGATTAGAAGCTCCGGGATTTGCCAGACTGGGTGCATCTTGAAATAAGGATGAAACTGTTGTTGCTGTTCTGCTCAAGATCACGACAGCGAGACATAGGTGATATATCGGTCCCTGGATTTGAGGCTGACATAGGGGTGTCAGCAGTAAGATAGCGAGACGCCGTAGCGCGATGAATATCACGGCATGAATGCCAGTTGTCATGTCTCCGCGACCTATACTGGATGGCATTCCGACGCGTGCGAATGAGACCTCACGTAAGCTATAGCTGCTCGGACGCTCCGCAACCTCTGCGAGGCTGAAGTTGTGGATGTGCGTAAGCACTTAGTTTGCAGGTAATTCCCATTTCGGTAAAGAGCAACAAGAACCAAGAAAGACGGATACATGATTTACGTTTACATGTCGAAGCAGTCATGAACATGAGATTGGGGTATATCTAAGCGGACTCCAGAGCAAAACACAAGCCACACTTCTCCTCTTAACGCCTTAAATCTTTCGAAGTCTATCACCAGTTCCAAGTACGACTAGCAGCAGAGAAAACTGGTGGCTTCCAGATGAGTCGTTCGGGATCAAGGCTCCTCTTTCCCTTCAATTTCTCCTTGGCTTTCTGTCGCTCACGCTGTTCAATTACAGCATCTGTCAACACAATGACGTGCTGATTTTTGCTGTACCTGAGCATGTTTAGATTCTGAAGAGTGTGCAGAACATCGTTCGTCATCATAGCAGTAGCTGCGCCGAGATCGTCGATATTAGCTTCGACCCGGCCGTCGACGAGTAGGTCAACGATAATCTCTTGCCAGTACGCACGGTATCCTAAAAGACCCAAATCGGAGAGAGGCTTTTCAGGAGAACCGAGTTTACCCTCGCGCTTCGAGAGGATGTACGAGAAGTCGATCAGGAGCTTTCCGAAACCCTTCCGTTGGTACTGAGGCAGAGTGAGGATACAAGCAACATTGTAACCATCCGCCGATTCCTTCTCCTTGCTGAAGTACCCAACAAGGTGACAACCATGTTCGTCTCGTGTGCACATACAGTAAAAGAGGAATGGGTCGACATCGTAGTACAGTGTCTTGTGGTCCAGGAAGAGCTTTGAGAGCAAGCAGAGATTGCGACACCATGTGCGCTGCCGTCGGCCATCAATCTCGAAGAATGAAACGAAGTCGTCGCGATAGATCTCGTTGCCAGGCGGATGCAGCAGCGTGCATTTCGCACGGTGTCGCTCAAACTGAGTCTGCTCACCGTAGTACGAGAGACAAAATTCGCAGATATAGACTACATCTGAGTCTACAAAATCGATGGGGTACGGAGAGAAGTACCAGGGCTCAATCTCGAACTTGCCCATTTGCACTTTTTCCAAATTACGCACTCGGGAGATCTCAGTTTGATTTTGTGTCATCGAGCCTGATGTGCGTAGCTTTTCGATCTCATCTTCACGTGAATAGTTATTGTCTGACACAGCTTTGGCGGCCGCTGCTGCGTCCTGGACATCCACCAGATCCATTTCCTCGTCTTCGGGCTTCGGTGTGCCATCTGTGACTTCGCTGGTGACAAGAACCTCCTGGTTCTCTTTTCCACTGGCCTTGGATGGTCGCTGCGCCTTGCCAGGGATGTTGCTAGATGTGGATTCGGGTGTTCCGGAGATCTCGCGGTCCAGCTTGCTGCGTGATCTCTTGAGGTTCTTTTGGTCCGACTTTGAAGGTGCTTTATCTGTCTTGGAGGTACTGCTCTTCTTCTTGTCGGCTTTCTCAGGAGCTGGCCACTCGACTTCTCGCGATAGGTCGATGCGGTCTGCTGCGATCCATTCGTCCAGACGCTTGTTAAAGTCCTCATAATGCACGTAGAACTTGGTTTGGCCTTGACGGGTAGCAATGGAGAGAAGTTCGGCTTTACGTTTCTCGCCTTCCTATAAAGTGTCAGGTCAGATTGCATGCAGTGTTGTTGTTGTTGTGTGACTTTGGTGTTCTGATGTTCTGAGCAACCAGTTTGGCAGCACCCATCACAAACCCAAGCCTCGCTGCACTCACTTTCTCGACCCATGCCTTTACTCCAACCCTGCATGCACCGCGTCAGTATGCATCTCCGAATGCAGCGCATCGGTGTCGCACGTACCTGAGCTGTGCAAGCGTGGCAAAGCCTGTTTCCACCGGCACCGGCGTACCGGAGGGCTCGTGTGAGGTCTCTCGAGGCGCCATGGCTATGCGACAAGCACCCGGTGATTATTGCACGTTTTGAATCGCGTTGTGGTTGATGATGTCGTGATGAAGTTGAACGCGGTCCCTTTGTCGCGATGTTGCCTACCGGTCTGACACCGCCCGCCTCGGCAGAATATCACGCTAGCGCGAAGGGTCCAGCAAAAGTTCATGCAGCACTCTTACAGCAAACGGCATCAATCTTGACGACCAGTAGGAAGACGACATTGAACACCGCTATGCCACGCAGGTGACCCTAAAATGGCACCGGAATTGAGTTCGAACTGGAAGCGGCTGCAGGCCAAACTCCAGGCCTCCAAACCCGCAAAGTCTCAGACCACCTCCGAACAAGAGACTTCTTTGAAGCGCAAGCGACCCTCCACGTCCAACGAAAAGCCTACGAAAGCCTCGCGGCAGTCTTCGAACGCAGCTGGAGGATTCACATTACACAAGTCTGCCGCATCGAGAAAACGCCAGAAGATGGAGGAACCGGCATCTGTCGGTGCATCGATCAAGCAGCATAATGTCAAGACGCTCTCTCGCAGCGTCTCCACGCCTCAGCTCAAGCGCACGCCCCTGACGACTTCGGATAAGGATGCTGCTGTCGCTGACGACATCCTCACACCCCATCCAGACTTCCCCGACGTCGAAAATGAGGGCGTTTCCGAGAAGGCGCTACCTGGCAAATATGTGGCACTGGATTGCGAGATGGTCGGTGTAGGTCCGGAACCCAATCGCGACTCTGCGCTGGCTAGGGTGTCCCTCGTCAACTACCACGGCCACCAGGTTTACGACTCTTACGTACAGATGCCACCAAAGGTCGAGGTCACCGACTATCGAACAGCCGTCTCTGGTATCGAACCGAAACATCTACGAAAGGACGTTGCGCGCACATTTGAGGAAGTGCGCAGCGATCTCAGGATTCTGCTTGGAGGACGCATCCTTGTTGGTCATGCAGTAAAGAATGACTTGGATGTCTTGATCTTGAAGCACGATAAGCGCCTTATCCGCGACACCTCGAAATTCTCCAAGTTCCGAGCGTTGGCAACAAAGGCAGGGTGGACACCAGGACTTAAGATGCTCACGCAGAAGCTGCTGGGTGTGGAGATTCAGACAGGCGCGCATAGCTCTGTCGAAGATGCAAGAGCTACTATGGCCTTGTTCCGCCTTGAGAAGGAGGAATTCGAGAACGAGATCCGCCAAAAGTACGGCAATGTTCGCCTACCGACAGCTGCAGCGGAAGCAGAGGACGGAGAGGGCGAGGAAAAGAAGAAGCGAAACAGAAAGAAGAGCAAGAAGAAGAAGAAGCATTAAGGGAAGTCCTGCGTGTGTGGTCCTGCGTGTGCTGATCTGAGCACAATTTCTTGATTGATATATAAAAGCGATACCCCGAAAGTTGGCGGGACATTGTGTATGCATCTACTGGCGTCTGGCAATAGCATCCACGATCTACATTGTGGCGTGGCACGAGGAGTGTCCAAACTACAATAACTATGTTCGTCATTGAATGAACAAATATAAATATGAAGCGATTCGCGACGATCGGAACATTGAAGCCTGTCTCCACACTGTACCCGCTAACTGCGGGCCTCAAACAACTGCCTAACCATCGCTCGAACCATTCGTGCCTGAAACGGTTCCTGGTTTGACTGCTTACCATCTTGAAACCCGAGACCTCCTACGCACGTGATCGCGCCTGCTCTATATGACCACTACCAACCCCGAAAGCATCCATCACAATACTCCCGGCGCCATGTCGCTCCTCAGCCAGGCCTACGACATCGCATATAACCCGCGCAACACAAAATGGATAGCGCCTCTACTGATCGCAGCCGATGCAGCGCTCTGCGGCATCATCATCGACAAAGTTGCTTGTACGCGCCATCACGAGAACACGTGTTCAGCAGCGCAGCGTGCTAATGCCTGACAGATACCGAAATTGACTGGACGGCATATATGCAGCAAATTGAGATTTACCTGAAAGGAGAAAGAGACTATAAGAAGATCGTGGGGGGCACAGGGCCACTTGTGTACCCTGGCGCGCATGTCTGGATATACAAGCAGTTGTACCGCCTCACAGATCAGGGGCGTGATATCCAAAGGGCGCAGTACATCTTTGCGCTGCTCTACCTGCTGACTCTGGGGATTGTGATTCAATGTTATCGTAAGGCGAAGGTGCGTAATCTCCACGTTTCGATTCAAATGCTCAAGCTGATCAAAGCAGGTCCCACCGTATGTCTTCCCTCTGCTCATCCTGAGCAAGAGACTGCACAGCATCTTCATGCTGCGCTGCTTCAACGATTGCTTTGCTGTGCTTGGCCTGTGGGCTGCGATTTACTGCTACCAGCGAAATCAGTGGCATCTAGGCAGCTTCTTCTACACGACCGGTCTCAATGTCAAGATGAGTTTGCTGTTGCCTCTCCCGGCAATGGGCATTCTCATGGTTCAAGCGATTGGCAGTAGAGAGGCGATCACTCAAGCGATGATCATCTTCCAGGTCTCGGTATGTGATATCATCGAAGTTCAAGACACATTCATTGACTTTGACAGGTACTTTTTGGATACCCATTCAGGAAACAGAGCTTTAGCTATTTCGGACGCGCCTTTGAATTTTCCAGAGCGTTTTTCTACAAGTGGACGGTCAACTGGCGATTTGTCCCAGAAGAGACGTTCCTCTCGAAGCCATTTGCCCTTAGCCTATTGGCTGTTCATGCTGGCCTGCTCCTCTTCTTTGCGTACACACGCTGGATCAAGCCCTCCAAGCGCACGCCCCGCCAATTTTCGAAGCTCATATTCGCGAGCAGGGAGCCCAGAGATCAGGATATCATGACGAAGAGAGTTACCCCAGATTTCATTATGACAGTTATCCTGGCCGCGACTGCTGTTGGTATGCTTTGCGCAAGATCACTGCACTACCAGTTCTACGCATACATTGCATGGACTACGCCCTTCCTGTTTTGGAAGGCTGGCTTCCACCCTGTTGTGCAGTACGCGCTTTGGGCTGCGCAAGAGTGGGCGTGGAACGTGTATCCGAGCACGCCACTCAGCTCGGCGACCGTCGTTGGGACATTGGCTGTGGCTGTAGCCGGCGTGTGGTGGGGGACGCGAAACGAGTTCGTAGGCGCAACGAAGGGCGTCATCGAGGAGGACCATGACAAGGCAGAGTAGGCTCACTCCTCGTCCGAATCAGAAGGCGGCATCTTCCCGACCGTCGATTCTTCTTCATCGCTATCCTCGTAGGCGGGCTTCTTGACGAACTCCTTGGGCCTACTGTAATCAGCATACCATAGATACCCAGCACCAATTTTGGCACATACCAATAAGACATTTTCCTCCACGCCTTCTCGTCCCTTACAACATTGACGATCTCGCCAGCCAGCTTGTTGTCCCTCTCTGCCATCCCTGACATATCCACGACGACATAGCTGCCTCGCTTTATCCAGACCGTGGAGCGGAATTTTGCTTCAAGCTCTGCAAGGATTTGCTTTCCACCAGGCAGCTCGACGCTGTATATATTCTTGCCCTCGCCCTTCACAGCGCGGGCGATAGACTGCGCCTCGGACAGAACATCAGGCGGCGTGACCGTGTCTTCGATCGTCGCATATACCTGGCGCTTTGGACGGCCCATGGTGGTAGCGGTCGGTGGTAAATGTGGAGTGGCCTCACTATACGCGTGTAGCTCGTGAAGGACCAACAAATTATTCGGAGGGGTCCAAGCACGGGCTTTGCGAGGCAAATCGCGGCGCTCGGCAGCGCCCGCCACGGTAGTTCTCTCCGCCAGCGGGAACCCGATCTCGCAGTTTATGAACGGATGGGGGAAAGCTTCCACCGCCCTTCTGAAATATACGATACAACGCCCTTCGCGTATCGCCTCTTTACGCGTCAAAAGCCGTTGGACGGATGCGTTTCCTTTAATGCGGTGCAGAGATAAGCATGAGTGATGCTGTTTGGGTGCACACTACGACGATCATGAAGCGCTTCGTGGCTCACAAAGTCTTTGCGGTCGGTAGACATGCTGTAATGGAGAATGGATTTACTGGATCAATGTCGGTCCATAGCTATACCGGAGACAGGCATGCCAGATCTTTTCCTACTAGTGCGCATTTCCGCATGTGAATAAGCAGCCATTTATCAGCGATGACACTGACGACTATCGTTCTTGCCAGTCACAAGTCCTCGTGGACTACCCTTTGCAGGATAGATCCGCCTTTGTTGCCTCAGGCGTTGGCTTAATAATTCTACCCGTTCTGCTCTTACCGCCTACACGCAACGATATTTTCTGGAGAAAAGGTCTTGTACCCCCATTCCTTGCTTGCTTGCGTTCATCCAGGTGAACACATTACCACAAGCAGAGCAAGATGGCGTCCACCAGCCTCCATGGCATGTTCGACATCCAATCTGTCCCTGCTCCCACCTACCAGAAAGGCAACGGCAAACAGCCTCACGTTGGTGTCTTGCCAGACATCGAACTCGAGCCGATCCGGGCAGGCAAAGACAGCAATGCCTCTTACTTTGATCAGCCCAAAACCGGAACGCAAACTCCCAAAACTCCTAATGATCTAGAGGCGAGCTGTCCTCCTACGCCTCGAAATGACGATGCGGTTGGTTTGGTACAGACATGGAACAACCCGCCAATGAACAAGTGGAGGATCCTGTGCTGCTGTGTCATCTACTTCGGCAACGGACTGAATGACGCCGGTAAGTCAAGCTCCGTACGGTGTTTCAAGTCTGAGGAATGCTAATTTCTACCAGTCGTTGGTGCGCTGATTCCATACATGGAGGCATACTACCACAACACCCACACGATCATGTCGCTTGTCTTCGTCGGCAATGCTGCAGGGTTCATTCTCGCTGCCCCTCTGGTCACATGGGCATTGTCCAAGCTCGGAAGGGCAAAGACACTGATCTATGCTGAAATCTTCCTGATCGCTGCTTATGTCATGCTTGTCTGCACGCCTCCTTTCCCCGTGGTCATCGTAGCGTAAGTCATTGTCTCTACCTTGAGGCCGTGCTGTGCTGACTTGTACAGCTTCTTCCTCATCGGGTATGGAGCAGCAACCAGCTTGGCGTTGAACAACGTCTTCTGCGCAAACATTCAACCATCCAGTGCAGTTCTGGGTGCTGCTCACGGCAGCTATGGCATTGGCGGCACCATTGCACCCATCATTGGAACAGCGTTGGTCTCGCAGGGTATCCTTTGGTCGCGCTTCTACTTCCTTTTGCTCGGGTTGAGGTTCTGTTGCATCGTCTTCGCAGCTTGGGCCTTCTACAACTACGAAGAGGACTCTTCTGCGACGCTGCTTTCTGCTCTTGAGATCACAGCAAGCAGGCAGAATGCGGGCCAGTCCAAGACCAAAGAACTTAAGATGGCTCTGCAGAATAAGGTCACCGTTTTCGGCGCTCTGTTCATCTTCGCATACCAAGGAGCAGAGGTCGCGGTGTCTGGCTGGATCATCTCATATCTCATCAACTACCGCGACGGCGATCCAGCCAAGGTTGGTTACGTGACAGCTGGTTTCTGGGTAGGCTTCTCACGCTCTTCAACCCGCGAGTATTACTAATACAGTGCAGGCTGGTATCACCCTCGGTCGCTTCGTGCTCACGCACGCCGCCCCTCGAATCGGCGAGAAAAACTATGTCATAGGCCTCACCCTCGTCACCATGGCGCTGCAACTAATGGCATGGCTGATTCCCAACGTCATAGGTAACGCCGTCGCAGTCTCACTGCTGGGTCTCATGCTCGGGCCCGTCTATCCTTGCGCGCAGACCATCTTCTCGCGTCTGGTGCCGCGGCACCTGCAGACGACGGCGATTGGATTCATTGGATCGGCAGGCAGCAGTGGAGGCGCCGTGGCTCCCTTCACCACGGGTATTCTGGCGCAGGCGGTTGGTACGTGGGTGATTCATCCCGTGGCGCTCGGGTTGTACGGGGCCATGCTTGTATGCTGGCTTGCGCTGCCTAGGGTCAGCAAGAGGACGGAGTAAAGTCGAGGAAGTCGACCCTCTTGCAGCGATTACGGTACAATGTTCATGTCATCTCATTCAAAAAAGGCGTACTAAAATGATACATACGGAGTTCAGGATCTCAGTTCAGGTCTCGGGGTACCACACACCCGTCCTTTAGCACCCCATACCTCACCTCTTCCACCCCATTACACACCCAACCCTCATCCGGACGATCGCCACCCCCCTCACCCCAACGCGGCAACCAATCCGACAACGCCGCCCACCCCGATCAACCCAGCCCTCACATAATTCAACCTCTTAAACCTCCCCAACAACTCCCTCACCCTCTCCTCCTCCTCGGGCCCGGCCTCCCTCCTCGTTCTCTCCTGCGGCCCGCTCAAATCCGTCCACTGACTCACACCCTCCTTCCCCTCGACGCTCTCCCAGGCCGCGCGAGGGGCCGCTCCAATCCGCTCGCGGAACTCCGCCTCGCGTGCGCTGCGCGCCCCACCGAGGCGCTCGTTCATCTCAATCAGCTCGAAGTTGGTCGGCAGCATGACGCGCGTGAACACCGCCGCGGAGAGGGCCAACACGCTCGCCAAAAGGAACAACCCCGGCTTGTCCCCTTGCCCCACACTGCGCAGCGCGGCGCCGAGGAGCGAGCCGGGAGCTGGCGCTGCTGCGCTGCCGCGTAAGCTCGCGTAGGATAGGTAGGCGAAGCCGCCGGAGGAGAGCAGGATGCCCGAAGGCGCCGCGTGCGACCCGCGGCTGAACAGCCAGCGCAGCTGGGGCAGCGAGCGCGCGCCGGGCTGGGATAGCAGGAGGGGAATGGAGAACAAGGAGAGCGTCGCTATGCCGCCTGCGGTCGTGAGGGCGGTCGTGAGGGTGAGGATCTGGACGGCTTTGGACATGGTGGGGTGGATAGGTTGTCGCCTGGCTGGGTTTGGGGGAGGGGGGGCGCTGCTCTTAGAAATCCGTCGACTAGGGTTTGTTGGGAAGTGAGATGTCAATGTGACTTTCCTCTCTTATATGGTTTTCTTTTTGATTGTCTTGGAGGTGTAGATGCGCTTTTGTGTTGCGTGTGCTTCGGGTTCCGAGTGCTGCGAGGGTGCGGGATCCCCCAGAGCTGAGAGGGGGTGATGTCATGGCGTACTTCAGGCGGTCCGCTCTGAGAGCGTAGAGCTTCGGTGCCCGCAAGCCACGGTGTCCGGTTATCAGATGGCGTTCATGAAGCAGATGGAACGTGGTGACGTCTTCGTATTTCCATGCGTGCTCGGAAAGTTTCAGCTCGACTGCAAAAGAGCAAGTTATTTGTTTCATGGATCAGGATGGAGTTCTTTACAGAAGTAAGTGGTTTTTTTTTCAACCATCAGTATTATCCAAAGCGACCCCTGATGGTCATGTTATACACATCAAACTCCAAACCACCAACCCCCAAACCCCAGCCATTCCCAGCGAAAGATCCACACAGGGGCCAGCTCGGCTTCCACCCGCAAAAAGTCTGAAGAACCCTAGCGCCGCACATCCACATCCCTTAAACCAGCCCCACACCAACCAGCTTACGGCACCATCACTTGCTCATCCCAGCACTTTCAATCCCAACAACAAAACACCTGCGTTATATGATGTACATCTCAACTCAACTTCCATCAAACAAACAAGCGCATCCCTCGGGATGCACCCCTCCGCTTGGTGTAGTTGGTTTATCACGTTCGACTGTAATAGCTTCATTGTTATCGAAAGGTCCCTAGTTCGATTCTGGGAGCGGAGAACAACTCATCTTTTTTTTCTTAATTCCTTTTTGCGTTCACCGTCCCTCTCAAATCACTCAAAAATGTGTGTTGAGACGCAGTCGTAGCAACGACCTAACTCTGCTCTTTTTTTTCTTTTTTTCTCCCCTGTAAAGACGCAGGGTACGGCGCTGTTGCACAAACGCGGGGGTGCACGTGCACCCATCAACGAAAGGTTGGTTTGGTAGTGGTTGAAAAGGCAAATTGAACGATATTTGTACAGTAATGCTATATCTAGAAAGGACGATACCAACAAGAGGGTAGGAAAGGGTCTATGCAAGATCGCTCGCTGAGGTCTAGAAGTTCATCATATCTGGTAGGCGTTAGCTTTTGCAGTAACCATGTGTTGATGGGATTGGACTCACCACGTCCGAAAAGAGCCCTCTTGGTCCAGTCCATGGCAAGCAGGACTCTTGTCCTGAGGCTGACCGACTGTGCAAAGTACACGCTCCTCCACAGGTAGACAGCCAGGAGGCCACCGCTCAAGCCGTAACCGTTCCAGTCAAAGATGGCAGCGTTGCCGATGTACGCCAGGCTGCCGAGGTGCTTGTACTCGAAAGCCTTGTAGACGGCATCGTCGATGTCGCCGTAGTCCATGTTGTTCAACGCCATGCCGGGTGCTGCCTGGGCGATCTTGTTGAACTTGCGGCCCAGGTACTGACCCTGTTGGTGCGCGCGCTGCGCCGTGGCGGGGAGAGATGTAAGCTTCGAGTCGATCTGGAACAGCAGCTCTCTAAGCTCGCCAAAGTCGAGGGTGCCCGACTTGTCCTTGTCGTACTGCTCGAAGAGCGTATCCAGACGGCGGAGGTGGTTCGCGGCCTGAGGGAAGCGCTGCTTGACGCGCTTGGCGACGCCGCGCCAGTCGGCGTAGGAGATATGCAGCTTCTCGGGGTCCTTGCCCTTCTCCCAAGCGGTGGTGCGGAGGAAGTTGACGATGTGGTCGGAAACGTTGTTCTGGACTGTGGAGCAATCTCCGATAGCGTAGACGTCACCGAGAGGCGCGCCGCTCAAGCGCAGATGGGTGTCGGTCTCCAGCGCGTGCTTGTTGTTCTGGCCGTCAAGCTTCTTGGCGAGGGTCTTGCAGAAATCTGTCTGGGCCACACCAGTCGACCAAAGGCAGAAGCCCATTGGGATCTCCTTGGTGATAACCTTGTTGGCATCATCACCATCGCCCTTCTGCGAATATAAAATCCTGTCAGGCAGAACCTCCTTCACACGAGCATTTGTCTGGATGTCGACAGAATCGTGGGCGAATCGGGTCTCTGCGTACTGGGAGAGCGCCTCGTCGTAAGTGTTGAGGATGTGGCTGCGAGACTGAATAACGTGGACGGAGATCTCGTTGCGTAGAATTCGCGGGTACTGTTTGCAAAGGTCTTCGTTCAGCATATCGAAGAGCTCGGCTGCGAACTCGACACCGGTGGGTCCACCTCCACAAACAACGAAAGACAGAAGCCTCTTGCGCTCCTCATCGCTTGTTGTGGGCAGGCATGCAGTCTCCAGGTTTTTGACGACAGCATTGCGGATGAGACGGGCGTCGCTGATGTCCTTGAGGAAGTGGCAGTTCTCAAGACCCTTCACGCCGTGAGGGTTGGTGACGGAGCCAACGCCCACCACCAGCTTGTCGTACGGAACGTAGAAGCGCTTCTCCTGACCGTCGGCGCCGATGGATGAACACTCAATCAGCTTCTCCGAGAAGTGAACGTCTTCAGCCTTCGCCTTCAGGAAGTGGCCGCGTACCCTCCTGACAATTCTCCTGACAGGCTCCACCAGCGACCGCAGCTCCAGAGTACCGACAGTTGCGGACGGCAACATGGGCGTGAAGAGGAAGGTGTTGGACGGCGAGATTACGGTGACGTGGTACTCGTCAGGGTTCAGGGTCTTGAGCAGCGCGACGCTTCCCCAGCCTGTACCAAGGATGACCAGCTTGGGCTTGTGCTTGACAGCCTTGTTCTCCTCGCAGTCGTCGTCATCGACAAAGTGATCGGCAATGGGCAGGTTCTTGGGCCCTCCTCTTCGCGGGTTCAGTGCCAGCTCTGAGACGGGGATGTCGACGGTATCGGGCTCCTCCTTGTATGTGCTCGCATCGTAGATGAAGAAGCCTACCACGAGCGTGCCGCTGACGGCGACAAATATGCCCAGCCAGGCTGCTGTCCGCCATGCGTAACGCGCGAGCCGAGAGGTTGGCGCTGGGAGCGGCTTCGAGGAGATGGAGCGCGTAAGAGTGTTGTTGGTCAGGCGCGAGCTCCTGAGCGCAGCTGCACCGAGGAGCTGTGCGCGTCTTGTCTTGGACTCTGGGTTGCCATTGCTGGTGAAGAAGGTGCGGTTCTGCGGGAGGGTAGTGCGAGGCACGCGTCTGCACAGCGGCGAGGTCCTGGAGGAGATGTGCGAGATGCGCGATACCGATGCAGCTTGTCGCGGGAGCATGGCGGCAACTGTATGTGCCTCTATCTGATAAAGGGGTATCAATTGGCAATAATCAAACAAAAAACCTCGCTGCAAATCATAGGAGACAGGGTAGGGTGAAAGTGAGTGTTGTAGCAGAATTGTTGATGTTGCAGGGTCTAACGTGACGTCAACCGCAGATCGATCCTGATCACCATTGCTTGTTTTAGCCTCCGCGGCCTGCCGTTGCGGCTCCTTCGCACGAGCTATCTACCTGAGATCGGATATGTAGGGGCTCGCGATCCTTTTCCAGCCCGGGGTTGTATCGTATAGCGTGGAGTAAATCTTATTCCAATTGCTAATTCTACAAGAGGCCTGCTACAACCACCAATGTACACAGCCACAACAGCCACCATGTCAAGATGCAGATGCAGCCTTGTACACACCCCACCTTTTATTTTCTAGCAAGACCACACCCCGACCGTCCCGTCCTTCCTGCCCTCAACAAGATACCCATCCTTGATGCGCACCCGCTCGATGACACTCCTCCTGCCCCCCTCGTCCTCCGCCGCCGCACCGGGCCCGCAGTTCCAATGCCGGCCGTCGGTCTTGTCGTACACCTTGACGACGTCCTCGCCCGCGGCGGAGACGATGCGGCGGTTGTCGAACATCATGCCCGTGACGGGGTGGTCGTAGGCGTACGCGTCGTGGATGGAGCCCGTGCGGAGGTCCCAGATCTGTGCGGTCGACGTTAGCTCCTGACTGTGTGTGTGTGTGTGTGTGTGTGTGTGTGTGTGTGTGCTGGGTGAGGAGGGAAGGGGACGACTTACGCGAATGCTCCTGTCCGCGCTGGCAGTGACGAGATGCACGTCGTCGAACTGCAGCGCGGTGACGGGGCCCGTATGGCCCACGAGGCTGCGGTGGACCTGTCCGCTGCGCAGATCCCACAGCCGCACCATGCCGTCTGCGGTGCCGCACGCCAACGCGGCATCGAAGACCTGGACGGCGCCGACAAAGTCGGCAGAGGTGTCCATGGCCCGCCCAGAGGTGCCGCGCCACTGCCCGTTGTTGGTGGTCTCGGTCGCGGACGCCTGGGCAGCTGCCCACAGCACATCGAGGGTCTGCACGCAGCGGCCCTTGACGAGGTCCCATTGTCTCAGGGTCTTGTCCGCGGATCCGGAGACGAGCGTGTCCCCGCGGAAGTGCAGGGCCGTGACTTCGCCGACGTGAGATTCGAGCGAGAACATGGGGCAGTCTTGCATGATGGTCGGCGGAGGGGCGGGGGGCGCGTCGGCAGAGTTCTCAAACGCAAGGCCGTCCTCGTCCTCGTCCTCGCCGTCTTGCTTGTTGATCCGATTGTCGAGCGGCGCGTACTCGGCCTTGCTGAGGTCCCAGAGACGGATGGTAGCGTCCATGGATCCTGTTGCGACGATGTTCTCTTCCACTTGCAAGCAGCGCACGGAGGAGAGGTGGCCTTCCAGCATGCCAATGCAGCGCCCCGCGTTCAGGTCCCAGACCCGTACGGTGTCATCCAAGGACGCGGTGACGAGCGTTCCCCAAGGCGCGTCAAAGTCCAAAGCTGTGATGGTGTCGTTGTGTGCGGGGAGCTCCCGGATCTTGGAGCCTGGCTCGAGGTGTTCGTGCAGGATAGGCATGGATATGCGACGGATCGGTCGTTTGGCGTGCTTCTTTGACTTTGCTGGACTTGGTAGCTTCTTGTAGATGGATTCGGACATGAAGTTGTCGTCTCCTTCGGTCTCGTCTTCCGCAGTCGATGGCCTCTCCGGAGACTTGGGCGCAAGCGCGGCCTCATCATCCAGCTCCTCCTGCAGATCCTCGATCTTGTTGTCTACGCCCAGCAGATCCTGCTCGAGATCGGCTTCCTCAATCTCCAGCCCCGCCAGACGTTCCAGCGTCATCTTGCGCAGCGTGTTGAGGTTCGCAATCTTGTGGTCAATCTCGAGAATCTCAGCCACACACATGTGTTTCCGCACGCCCATCATCTCCAGCCTGTGGCTCATACTGTGCTTCTGGTTCTTCAGCCTCTGCATGGACGGCGGCGTGCTCGCATCATCGTCGTCAAGCTCCTCCCCAATCAGCTTCTGTCCTCGAGCATTGCGCTTGCCGGACTTGGTGCCCTTGATGGGCTCGTCTGGCAGCGAAGCCTGGAATCCCTGGAACAGGGAGAACTCGTTGTTGTCCTCGGGGATGTTGTGCAGAATGTCGTCGGGGATGTAGGACAGCGCGCGCTGCTGGATCTCGGGGACGGATATCCTGGAGCGCACAATCTCGCGCGGGGTGGTGTTGGCGAAGGAGAAGACGGAGCGCTGCAGCATTGGCCGTCGAATCTCGCGGTGCAGTTCTCCCAAAGCATTCTGGTAGTGCTGGGCAACGCCTTCGGTGCCAATGAGGCTGCTGGCAGTCGCCGTGACCTTGCGACCAAAGGCTTGGAGTTGGCGCGTCTGGCGTCGTCAGCATCACCGTGTGTCATTAGATGCATGTTCATGTTCAGGTCAGGTGGAGGTGGGAGTGGGAGTGGGAGCATATACGTCAGGCAGATTTTCTAGAAGGCCCTCATCGTCTTGCTCGGGAAACGGCCGTGGGCTTGTTGATCTCCCTCGCCCAGGCGAGCCGCGGCGGGCGGAGGGTGGCATGCGGGCAGCTGCGTGTGTGTGTCTGTGTCGGTACACCTCACACTGTGGTAGGTCATGTAGGTGATGCGCACGTGAGAGGTCGTGGTGCAGACGATTGTTCACCTCATGGCATGCTCGTGGTGTGGGCGGCGGCGGCGGCGATGCGATGCGATGCGGTGCGATGCGATTTGTGGGTTGACAGCAAAGCAGAGGGTCCGTGGTCCGTGTTGCGCGTGCTTGCACTTGCACTTGCGTCCGAGGCGTTTTGGGCTGCGGAGCCCAGACGCAGACTCCAGTGTTGTTCGGCAGGGCAGGGGCAGGGTGGAGCTATACTCGGTGCGTCATCCCTGGCCCTGGCCCTCTTCACATTGCCGCGCCGCGCCGACCTCGCTCGGCTCAAGGTGACAACCATGTGCATGCCTTGTTCACGATTACGAGGCCCACATTGGCTGTACTCTTTCACCTCCACCGAGCTCAAACCATTACACACAACCTGAACACAACATGGACGCCGCAATCGATCTCTCCGACGCCTCCAAGGCCCTTGACCTTTCTAACATTCGCTTCCAGCTCATGTATAAATTTCCCCACACGCCTTTGTTACCCGTACCCGTACCCGTTGCTGACCCATTGCAGTCGGTTGGAAGACACAATAACCTTCCACCTGATCGAGCGCGTTCAGTTCCCTCTAAACAAGACAATATACATGCCCGGCGCCATCGACATCGGCGACCCCAGCCTGTCCTTCCTCGACTGGATGCTGCGCGAGCAAGAGCGCCTCCAGTCGCTCGTCCGCCGCTACCAATCGCCCGACGAATACCCCTTCTTCCCCGAAGTCCTGCAGGAGCCCATCCTCAAGCCGCTGCACTACCCCAAGATCCTGCACACAAACAACGTCAACGTCAACTCGAAGCTCAAGGACTGCTACACCCAGCACGTCCTGCCCGCGGCGTGTCTGCAGAAGGCCGAGGGCGACCGCGGCGAGAGCCAGGAGAACTACGGCAGCGCCGGCGTCTGCGACGTGCAGTGCCTGCAGGCCCTGTCGCGGCGCATCCACTTTGGCAAGTTTGTCGCCGAGGCCAAGTTCCAGAAGGAGCCGGAGCGCTTCGCCAAGCTGATCAAGGCCGGGGACAGGCGGGGGATAGACGACGCCATCACCAATGCCGCCGTCGAGCAGAAGGTGCTGGAGCGCCTGAGGCTCAAGGCCAAGACGTACGGCACCGATCCCGATCTGGCCGCTGATGGCGTCAGCAAGGTCAATGCGGATGCCGTCGTTGCCATGTACAAGGACTGGGTCATCCCGTTGACCAAGGAGGTCGAGGTCGAGTACTTGATGCAGAGGCTAAAGGGCACTCAGTGGGAGTAGGGTCCCTTGCATGATTTCCTTGAATCATTGCAAGTGCACGTGGAACCAGAGAGAGAAAGAGAGAGAAAGAGAGAGAGAGAGACCAAAATCGATACCAAAATCGATACCAAATCCCATTTCATTGAAGCATCGTCATGATTATAGCGGTGCGGCTCCTCTCTCTTCATTTTCATTTTTCCGATCCTTCCCTTCCCTTCACTGGTTTCTCCCATACCCTTGCAGCCCATGAGGCTTAACCGGCTGCTGATGCGGCGGCACCTCGAGGTTCCCCGCGAACCTCAGCAGAGCCACGTCCGCGCTCGTCTTGCTGGGGTCGTACTTGCCGCCGCCGAACTCGAAGATGAAGTTCATCGGGAAGCCGACCTCGAAATCGACTGCCGAGTCGATATCCAGAATCTCCTCGGCGCTCAGCTCGATAGCAAGCGCCTCGATGTTGCCCTTCAGATGCTCCGTCTTGCGGCCTCCGACGATCGGGTACACGAAGGGGTACTTGCTCCTGTTGGAATGTGTCAGCGGCCCGGCCCGCTCCGTCCCCTGTGCTTCTGCTTCTGTCGTGTAGGATGCCATTGCCATTGCTTACCTGACGTACGCCAGCGCAATCGATGTGATGGCCGTGTCCTTGCTCTTCGCGACAGCCTCGAGCTTCTCAGACACCCTGACGTGCTTGTCCGACGGGGGCCCAAAGTTGCGACCCTGCTCGTTGCTCTCGCGCTTGGCCTTTGTGGTGAAGTTGCCGCCGCCCAGGGCGCCCCAGGGGCAGAGCGCCATGCCTTCCTCGCGCGCCATGGGGATGATCTCGCGCTCGAAGTCGCGCTCTGCGGCGGACCAGCGGCCTTGGTAGACGGAGAAGGGGCGGAGGCCGTGGTCCCGAGCGTCTGGCATGCGTTAGTACTCTCTCTCTCTCTCGGTGTTTGATTTCGGTTGTATCGTTGGCACTCACATTGGTTGGCCTTGCTAACAACCCAAGCAGGTGTGTCGCTGACACCAAGATACAGAACCTTGCCCCTCTGCACCATGTGGTTGAGTGACTGCATCAGCTCGGGGATGCTTGTGGTGAAGTCCCACCAGTGGACGTAGAGCAGGTCAATGTAGTCGGTCTGAAGCTTCTTGAGCGAAGCTTCAAGCGACACATGGAGAGATTTCGTCGAGTTACCCGAGAAGTTGGCCGCCATGCGAGGCCTGGTCTTAGGGTCAGGGTACAGCGTCGTGAACTTTGTAGCTACGACCATCTCAGCGCGGCGGCCGCGCTCCTGCATCCACTCGCCGATCCACGTCTCGGACTCTTCGTTCTGGTAGTTGTTTGCACTGCGACTGCGTCAGTCCAATGCCGTGTCAGGGACTGTTGTACGACATACGTATCAATGAAGTTGCCGCCCTGGTCGTAGAAGAAATCCAAAATCTCAAATACCGTCTTCTTGTCGCACTTGCCCATCATGTCACTCCATGCGTCGCCGAAGTTCATGGCTCCAAGGCATAGCGGCGAGACGCGGACACCAGCCGTTGGGGACAGGACGCGCTGGAAGTCGAGCAGCGACTTCGCTACTGGGGCATCGCCGAAGGGAGAAGGCATTGTGATCTGTGAGCTGAGGCTATGAAGGTGGTGAGATGGTACTGGTTCCTCAGGTGGATTTGCTGTAGTTGCTTGCTGTTAGGATGGCCATCGCCCGCTTTATACGCCCCCAGCTCTTCGTAGGTATTCATGACGTGTAGCGGGCCATCAGGGTCCATTGCATTGAAGGACGAATGTCACCGAAGATTGTCGGGCTAGTTTCCGCGGAGGTAGTGGAAACCTCGCGGCGTTACGGTAGACTTCGGAGTTTACTAATACTAGCAGTGAAAGTGCAATTAGTACATGAACGTCATTGGCTAGCAGATGTTTCCAGCAACTAGACATGGTATTTCCATTCCCCGCCTCTCTGCATGCCATCTACTGCCGGTTGCTGACAGGCGGAAATAGCAGGCAGCAAGATACACTGGTCTATGCGTAACTCCGTTCTCTTGCACTCTTCGTGTGTAGCCTCTAATGACAGGGTCTAACAATGAACACAATTCTGAATAACACGAAATGGGATTTTGATTCTGAGTGACAGCAAACAGGCTTGCCATATCAGTCACGTCCATACCCCTCCTCAGTGCCTAACAAATCCTGATACTCCTTTGCGAGCTTACTCGAGTCATGCGAGGCAGTAGAGTCGTCAGAAGCATCTCGTTTGTGTCTGTGTTTCGGACTGTAGTTCGAGCTCACCGAGTCATTCCTATCCAGCTCGTCCGTGAATATGAATGGACGGTACGGTTTGTATGACGGTGTCTCTTCCTTTGCGAAACCGATTCTCAAAGCCCCGGGAATGGCAGCCTGTGGATGCACGAATGCCGAGTATCTGTAGGCATTTGTTTTGCGAGTGGAGAACTCAACGAATTGCTCATTTGATGGAGGGGGGTGGCTGAGAGATAGACGATGAGTTTGCGCGCCAGGCCCTCCGATTGCCAGACTGGCCGGAAGCAATGACCCAGTATCACGGGGCTCAGACTGTGTGCGTGGATTCGAGGGTTTTGCGGGAGCTTGAAGACTTGGAGCGCCGTGAATTTGGGCAGTATGCGGCTTTGATGACGACGAAACAACAGGGTCGGCTGGCAGCTCGGCAATGAATGTAGTTGTTGGTGTTTGCACTGCGTCGAGCTCGAAGACAAACCCCGGATGGTTTTGAATAGGCGGAGGAGCCGAGTGATGCCTCTGGCGTTGGCCTTGCGGTTCCTCACCTCTTGAAGGGTTTTCGGGAGCACCATAAATGCCCTCAGGGCCGACCAAGCGTAGTCTCCCACGTTCAAGTGTGTCTTTTCTCTCGAAGTATTGCTGTGGTGGTGATTGATGCCCCTCATGGCTGACGACATGGAGACTTCCTTTTTGAGACTGTAACCCTTCCACAAGTGTTCCCGTCGAATCGCTTCTAGGAGGTGCAGACTGATGTGGTAGACTCTTCCGCCCGGTTGGAGGAGCTTGGTTGGCAACTGCATTCTCGTCTCCTTTCTGTATGTACGCAGGTCGGAAAGCACCCCCATACTCGAGCGTTGAGCTTACCTGAACTTGCCGCGAACCACTTGGAATCTGGGGGCTAAGCTTAAGAGTGTTTTGGGTTGGTATAGGCTGTTGTTGCTTGTCCATGACTATTTTGGAAGCCTGGAGACCTGGAAATGGAGCAGATACTATGTCTTGTACGGCCACAAGGTTCGGCATGGACTTGTGGGCTTTCCTCGCTGCAGTCTCTGTAGACACTGTATGCGGTTTAGCGGATTGGACGCACTGTAAGTCTTGGATTCTGGATGTCCGTTTGATGTCCTGGGCTTGCTCCATTGCCAAAGGCTTTGCATTCTGCGTAGTCGGTAGACCATTGCTGCTGCTTCGGTGACCGTTGGCATTTTGGTATCGCGAACGCGGTGATGTAGCATCTGTGCTTAGATCTGTGCCTTCTGGTTTGGACTTGGGCTGAGCTGTAATTTGTGGAGCTGGCGGTGTAACTGACATGGTCGGCGGAGGATCTGTGTCAAGTAACGTCCGATAACATAGATACTGGTCTTCCGGACTCAGTCGAGAGAGAAACGAAGTTCCCAAGAATAGTTCCTTTACATGTTTGATGTTGAGCTGTCCGCGACAGGATCTAACGTCCTCATTCTCGTTCTTGCAAAGAAACAGAATATCCTTCTTAGGATCCCAGAAGAGGTCGCGAGCTTTGCAGTAAGACAGCAATGTAGCCACTTGATACTGAATGTTGAGGCTCTTGAAAACCATCTGGGTGCCACTAGCTGTTTTCAGCCCCATCAGAACAATATTCTTAGTCAAGGTACCAGCTGGTGGAGCACTACATGACCCTGGAGCTTGTCAGTACTTAGCCAGTCTATCATGAGCCCAAAAACTGACCTGACGGAACAAGGTCCACTTCGATACTTGCATTGACTGTACAGCCCAGGTCTTTATGATCAGGACCAGTCCATACGAGTATCTTAGATGGCATGAGTGGATTCATGCCTATGGGTAACCGAACCCTGTATCATCAGCATACAGGCTGGTGTAAGACAAATGTTACATACCGACGATCAGATCCAAGTTTTTTTTGCAAACGCTCAAAGTCTCTTTCCTCATAGGCAACATGAAGATCGGGCATCTCGCGCTTGTAACCCAGACACAGCATTGGCAACCCACCGAGGAAGCCATATGTAAACTTCTTAGCATCGAGGAGCGTTTGAATATGGCACGCCGCTGCTAGCACGTTGTTTCTAGGTGGTAGGCATTTCCCTTGTGCTTTCTTGTAGGTGTTGAAATCATCCAGGTTGTAATAGGTAGCAGACTTCCCCATTGTGGTACCGAAAGCGGTTGCTTGGCAAATGATATGATGAGAGATGGACACTTCTCATGTAGCCTTGGTCCCACGTGTAAGATAGGTGTAGGGTCAAGTCGATGTTTGCCAATTGTTTGGAATTCGTGTAGCTGTCAAGTCTGGAATTTCCAGGTTGGCGAGCCGTCGTACTATAAGCATATAGCGCTTCTCCACGAGGCTTAGCAGCATGCTTACACCCGTATCCCGTCACTTTGCACGGGAAGTGGCTTTTCCGACTGGTCTGAGCTTGCGTGGATTCCAGCTGACAGGCGCAGATGCTCACGACTGTGAACCTGGAGCGCTTAACTCGGCCGTCGAAGGGCATTGTTCAGACTTAATCAGGCACACGACGGGTATGGTGTGGAGCTCCAATTAACAGTTTCAGAGTCACCACCATGCGCACCGCGTTGTCAGAGTGTGGAGGCGTGGTGGTGAGGCTTAGAATCTCATGTTCTATTCTTAGCGAACTCGCCTATGCAGACCCCTGTAGCTTACAGCTGTGAAATACTGCGGCTGGCTGAAATATGATTAAGCGGGTGTATCAGGACTGATTTTAAGACTTGCGATGGAGAAGATTTCCATGTGAGCTTTCAATCTGGATCATTTTCTGATTGATGAAGACGCTGGAAGGTGACTACATGTCGCGCTGTGCTACATTGTCACACCATGCCTTAGGAAGTCACGAGTCCGAAGTCCAAGAATTATTGGACTTGTCCAAAGTTTGTAAGAGTAATACCGTGATGCATTCGTAGGTTGGGAGAGTGACAGATGCTTAGATGCCGCCGCCTAGGTTGTGAGTAAGCACAATGGTCACTGTGGGTAGCGGTACCGAACCATGAATGTACATACCAGATCTGTCCACGGTCACACTGTAGTCACCAGCTGCTTTCTCTCCTTGCTGCTCTGCCAAAGCTCTCGATTTCATCATCAAGAAGCCTCCGCCGAGCGACATAGCTGTGAGAAGAGTGAACGTGCGAGAGCTGCAAGAGCATGTTAGTCTTCCCAATGCGGTCAAAAGCTGCATGAAGGATGTACCTGAGAATCCTAGAGTAAGGCATTGGTGCAATTGTGAAGATATGTGTGGGAGGTTGGTAGGTAGTAAGCGGTACGTACAGCTCAACTCGAGTAGAAATATATTGATAGAGATGTCGCCTCCAAGAGGAGTCGCGTGTCCATGATGAGGCCCAGCTACACAACCCCCGCAAAGGATCCAGACTTCCACCGACCCTAGACAAAAGCTAGCCAATCACCATCGCCGCAGCTCCGCGCGCTACCGCCTTATCGCGGCGGGAGCTAGCGCGGCAAGTCGTGAACTTTTTGTGCATTGCGACAAATTGCACTTTGCTAGAACCTTTCAGGCTCACCCACAAGATCGAACATTCACGATGCCGCTCCCAAAGCGCCAGGCCATTCCTTCCCGGAGTGCGAAATCAGACAAGCCTGCCAAGTCTTCTTCAAAGACTGAGGGCTCTGCCGACTCTCGCTTTGCGAACTTCGAAAGCGACGCTCGATTCAGGCTTCCCTCGAAAAAGCACACCAAGACCAAGCTTGACCCACGATTCTCGCGACTACGGAGCGACCCGGACTTCTACAACAAGGCGACGGTGGACAAGTATGGTCGTAAGATTGCCAAGGACGCCGGTAAGAAGGCGCTGGAAAGGCAATATGACAACGATAGCGACGAGGAGGAAATTGAAGGCGTGCAGGATGAGAAACGTGATGAATCCGTGTTGAAAGAGCTCGCCAGGGTACAAAAAGAGGGGTTTGATCCCATTCGCGACGGTGGCCTCGATTCGTCGTCAGATGAGAGCTCCAGCGATGAGGAGGAGGAAGAGGTCGAAGAGCAAGTGGAGTTAGCTGGCGACAACAACGACGTGCCTACCGGCGATATCTCTGCACGGCTGGCAGCGGTCAACATGGATTGGGACAACATCCGTGCGAGCGACATCATGGCTGTTGCAAACTCGTTCGTACCTGCAGACGGCCGCATTCTGAACGTTCACATCTACCCTAGTGAATTCGGCATGGAACGTATGCAGCGCGAAGAGATAGAAGGGCCGCCACGGGAGATCTTTGCATCGACCGCGGCCAAGAACGAGGCCAATGTCACGACACTACTGGACAATGACTCGGACGCATCGGATGTCGAAGAAGGCAAAGATAGCAAGGACGACATGCAAATCGGCGAGAACGGCGAAGAGTTCGATTCGACAAAACTGCGCAGCTACCAACTCGACCGGTTACGCTACTACTACGCTGTCATCACTTGCTCTTCTGCAAACGTAGCCAAGTCCATTTACGATAACTTGGACGGTCGAGAATACTTGACCAGTGCAAACTTCTTCGATCTTCGTTTCGTTCCCGACGGCACCGAATTCGATCAGGATCCCAGCGACGAATGCACAAAGCTACCAGATGGTTACAAGCCCAATGAGTTCACCACAGACGCACTCACACATTCTAAAGTCAAGCTGACTTGGGATGCTGAGGATACAACCAGAAAAGAGGTGCAGAAGCGAGCTTTTTCAAGGAAAGAAATCGATGAGAATGAACTCAAAGCCTACCTCGGCACCGATTCTGAGTCTTCCGAAGACGAAGAGGAGCTTGCGAAGACGGACAAGGCCGCTAGTCTAAGAGCTGCGTTAGGCCTTGAAGCTCCCAGCAAGAAATCAAAGTCAAAAGACACATCGTCCTCGAAACGGGACCGGGACTTCCCTAAGCCTGACGGAGAAATGCAAATCACCTTCTCTGGAGGCCTGTTGGGTGAGGGCAAGGGTGGATCGGTCTTCGAGAACGAGATCCCGCTGAATGAAACAACACTTGAGAAGCACATTCGCAAGGAGAAGGAGAGGAAGGCTAAGCGAAAGGAGAGGATGAAGGCGAAAAGAGAGGGTCGTGACCCTGATGCTGAAGTTGCGGAGACCACCACAGCCGGCGCAGATGGCGACGACCCCTTCAACGATCCGTTCTTTGCATCTGATGGTGAGGATGTTGAGAAGGCAGAACGCAAGGCCGACAACAGGGCGAAACGAACAAAGAAGCGCGAGGAGAAGGAAGCAGAGGAGGCAGCTAGCGCCGCCGAACGTGCCAAACTCGAGCTGCTCATGGCTGACGATGATGCGGACAACAAGATCCGTCATTTCAACATGAACGAAATCGAGAAGGCCGAGAAGGCGAAGAAGAAGGGCAAGAAGGGCAAGAAGAACGCCCCAGTCGTGGAGGACAACTTCAAGATCGACACAGCCGATCCCCGTTTCGCGAAGCTGTACGAGAGCCACGAGTTTGCCATCGATCCCACGAACCCCAGGTTCAAGGAGACAGCGGCAATGAAGGCTCTGTTGGAGGAAGGTCGTAAGAAGAGGAAGCAGGGCAGAGACGGTGATGAGGAGCCTCAGAGGGAACCCAAGAAACCGAAGAAGGTGGAAGATGGTGGTGATGTAGATATTAAGAAGCTCGCCGCACGCGTCAAGGCGAAGAGCAAGCAGAAGTAGGTGTGATCGGCTTCAGGCTGCTCGAATACAAGATACCCTTTTAATCGGTTTCGATCTCAGTTGCTCTGAGTATCACCACGTGTCCAAAGATTTGAAGAGGGGTTCAGCGCATTCGTCCATATGTACATAGTAGATGGGAATGCCATGTGTCTGTCATCGGTTTCCCATTTCTCGATCGTAGTCAAATCACGACCGTTGCCAGCGCGCGCGTGAGGTGCTGATGATTTGTTGGCATGAGACATTGACGTCATCCCCATCTGAAATTTCGGCAGCGCCATCCGACGATCTTGCAATGGCACTCCAGCCAGCCGACCAAACAGCTGCCCAAAGCAGTATGTTATTTTGTGTCTTGTCCTCCTCAATTCAGCGAGCTTGAAATCCCGCGCGTCACAGATGCCGTCGACGCGCTGCAGTTGCGCACGAGCTGCCGAAGCAGGATTTCTGAATTGGCAGATGGGTTTCGAAACCTTATACCTCCCGCTTTGTTGCTTCCAGGAGATTTGGCCGGAAGTCGGCTACGAACAGCCCGCCTGGACCTCCACGCGTGCCAAGTATCACTGCGGGATGACGAAAGAGGGTCTGATCATCAGGCAAGCCTGGAAAGGTCTTAATGTGCAAGATGGACGGTTTCGTTCGAGTTGAGACGAGTCAAGGAGAACCTCGAGAACCTTACCGACATGCGTTTCCGTGAGAAGAAGCAGATTGATTATGGCGCAGAGGGGCAGGAGGAAACGAAAGATAAGCCGCCTCAGTTTGTCGGGCTGAGGGACCGGATCACGCATTTTACATGGTGGGTTTGACATATTGAAATCGCAATATACTTCTTCTAACCTTGTAAGGCCATGGTTCGCAGCAACGATGTCCACAGGTGCTCTGGCTGTTGTGTTGGGCAACACCCCTAACACTTTCCGAGGACTCCAGACCATAGGCAAAGTAGTCTATATCTTCGATATTGTGCTCTTCCTGTTATTCAACGGCCTAATGATCACACGGTTCATTCTCGTCCCCCGCAAACTCATGGCATCGCTTCACCACCCCGTTGAAGGACTGTTCCACGGAACCTACTGGGTATCAGTCGCGCTGATATTGAACGGAGCCTACGTCTTCGGCAACCCTAATACAGGACCCTGGTTTGCAAAGGCGCTGGAAGTGTGTTTCTGGATGTACTGCGGTGTTGCATTCACCATTGGTGTCGTACAGTACTCAATGTTCTTCCGGATGGAGCGTCTCAATGTTACGGACGCCGTCCCTGCGTGGATCTTTCCGATCTATCCGTTGTTGGTGGTTGGGACGCTGGCAGGCACTATACTGCCTGCACAGCCGAACGGTCCTAGCTGGAACATATTCATTGGAGGCGTTCTGCTGCAGGGAGTAGCTTGGGTGGTCTCGTTCCTTATGTATGCTATATACATGCAACGATTGATGACCGGGAATCTGCCATCGCCCTCGACGCGACCTGGCATGTACGTGTCGGTCGGTCCAGCAGGTAAGTTATCTTCATTCAGAAAAGCATGGACACACGGGTCTAACAATAGACAGGTTATACTGCCGCAGGCCTCATCTCGCTGGCCAACCAAGCACCCACCTTCATTGGAGCGAACTACTGGACCCAAAGCCCCACCCATGACGGGGACGTAGTACGCATCGTCGGCATTATGGCAGGGCTCTTCGTGATCCTCTTTTCCTATTGGTTTTTCTTCATTACCACAGTGGCGGTCGTAGTTGGCGCGCACAAGATGTCATTCTCCCTCAACTGGTGGGCCTTCATCTTTCCGAACGCTGGTATGACACTCGCAACCATACAAGCCGGCAAAGTCCTCAACAGCAACGCATTGAATGGCATCGCCAGTGCTTTGACGGTTTTGCTGGTGATTATGTGGCTTTTCACAGCAGTCTGCTGTATCCGCGCCCTGTATCGTGGAGAGATCATGTGGCCTGGGAAAGACGAGGATAAGAGCATGGAAAGGATTGCTTGGGGCTGGCAGAGTAATAGGCATAACCCTGACGCGAGGAGAGTTATTGTCCCTGAAGACTTGCGCTGAGCCCTTGTGTTAGTTTCAAAGCATGAATGAAGAGTTCAGATTAGCCACGACAGTCTTTCCAAACAGCTTTCTGCGCAAATAGGGTGAAACTACAGGGCCGAAAGGGTACGATAGACGGGACTGACCAAGATTTGGTGTTGAGGTTGCCAAACTCAATTATTGCTGCCGCGACTCTGGGTGCATTGGCGCCTCTTGGGCCGAGTATGCGCATTCTTGGACCTTCCAGATTGAGAACTTGGTCACTCCACCGAACGGCCTTGTGACACTCCAGTTCTGAGCGGGCGGAATGCTTGGGACCAAGGGTTTCCGCCAGCAGCCGCGCCATCTCTTGGTGTTTAGGTAATTGAGGCCAGACCGGATCAGATGGGTATTAGATAGATTACCTCTCGAGATTGGGCTGAAAGCGGCGGGAGATATTAGCGAGATATGAACCTTATTTTTGAGCTACGATTAGTAACCTCTGGATCCCTACAGTTTGCGTGAACGTGATGGTGTTTGTGTGGGGAAGTCCCCAGATTGTGTCGACCTCATGATAAGGGGCAGGGACCCTTGCGACATCAGGGACGTCCTTGGTGCTGCTTGATCAGAGATCCTGTGTCATGATGAGATTCTCGATCCTCGATCCTCGGAGCCTCATGTTGGGCGGGAAAAATGCGAGAACTTTCGGTCACTCTTTCGGGATGCCCAGAGATGCCCAGCAATGAGCGTTATACCAGCCCCGCGGTCTCGTCATCGAGCCCACCAGCGAGAACCGTGCTGCATGCAAACGATCGAAAGTCATTTTTGTCCGTTGACGAAGTCGTGCTCCGTGTAAGCAACGTCTCTTTACTCTAATCTTCATAACGTTCTGATTCTCTGACTCACTCGGTGCGATGCTATCCCCGAATCAATAGTCTATACGGACGAGTGTATAAATAAGCACGAAACACAGACGTATCGGCGCTTCGTAAAGACCGACACGTAGAACTGCAGCGTTGCCTCAACACCATGCGTCACCCCTGCAGTCCTGCCTAACAGGCCGCCATCGATAATGGCGATGGGGTCTAGACTCCGCTGTTCGCACACACTGGCACCCTTGGCCACGCAGTCAGTCTCGTCGTTGGACAGGCGAGCGCTTGGCCGCTCCGCTGCCAGGGTAGAACTGCGCTGAGAAGTCCTGGTTGGCAATGGCGGCCCCACAGTTCGTCACATTCGGCGCATCAGACAAGCCTGCATAAGTTATCGCCGAGCGCGACGGTCGGATAGCACGGAACATGGCGTGAGTAATCGCCACGCGTTTTGTTTCGGAGCGCGAATCAGCGCGGCGGCTGAACCGGCGGAGATAGCGAAGTGCACCTGTCGCGATGGTTGTATCAGCTCATTGGGCAGGAATACGCAGGGGTGCATTTTGCATTTGGCCTAGCCTGGGCCGGTGCAGATGGGGTTAGGGTTTTGGCTTTCTTGGGAGCGTATGGGTGGGGATAGGCGTTTGCGATAGTGCATGGGGATGAGAGACTGAGGCCTGAAGGGTAGTATATGTATGAGGCTGACCCCCGCCTGTAGACGTTCAGTCCATATCACGAAATACCCAATTCAATCAATACTATACATTGACAACACATTGACACTACCTTGACGTACTATCACCGAATACACATCGAATGTCCAGAATGTCTTCCCCAGCAACCCAATACGTCTACATTCCCAACCTTGTTGGAAGGCAGATGCTCCGCATCCCCCTCGAGGATGTAGCAGCTGAAGACATCATCACTTTCTCCTCGACACTCTCGCAGGCTTCGACTGAGACAACGGAGACCGCACCCTCTTACGTCCGCGATCAATCTCGCTCCCCCAGCATCTCCTCTGCTTCCTCGATCGAGGAGACAGAATGAGCACCTCATCATTGCGGGGGTACCGCATTGCCCAACAAAATCCAAAATCTACAAACCACTGTTTGTACACCAAAAGGCGCTGGAGTACTGGAACAACACTAGCAAGTCGACACGACTGCTGAGTCCGTCACTCAACAATGTCTACCAAACCAACGAAATTCCGAGAATGAGGGGTATCGCAAACGGCAGGGACCAACCACGAACCAGTCTGGTGAAGCACGTTATCGACGAGTCGAAGTGCGGGGTCGAAAAGAAATCATGATGAAGGAACCATGACCCTCCGTGGAACATTCCATGAACCACAAAGACGAGTGGCAGATAGGGAAACGATGGCACGCTGGTGCAACGGAGGCGAAACTTCTTGCAGATACCCATTTGATCTTTACTACTTTAATAATATCACACCACATCTATCGCATGTTTGCATCTCATATTATTGTGACTGAACTCAATATGGCTGCAAGCGTTACACTAACTCGTTTCCGGCATGTATTTTGTGACGATCGCTCGTTCTGGGTCCACTCCGCTACCAACAAACTTCGCGTCTCCTCTCGTTGTTATCATGCGCACCGGGTATAATGAGTTCATCGGCACACACACGGCGATGGACATATGTGTGTCACATGTCACGATACTTCTGAAACACCAACTTCCATAGCGTGCTAGACAAGCCTCGACAAGCTTTCTGTCGCCGTCTCACCTGTCGCAGTTGCAGTGGTTCGTCTCGGATTCCGGAACGACGTTGCAGATAACTCGAGATCGTGCCTCGGGTGGAGAACAAACGGACTGTGATACCGAGCACACATCAGGTTCTTTTGGTTTGGTGTCAGGATATAACTCACCCAAGGCATCCCCACAGTCAACAAACAAGGGACTTCCCGCTGCACTATGCTTCACCGGAATGCTGATCAGGAACCAGAGTGCGCGTCTTTTGAACGGCATGGCTGTAGATCCTGGCTTTGAGCAACGGTGGCTCAAGACTCCTGACGATCGCACGTGAGCAGAGCTGATCTGGGGCTCATGGTGGTAGCTAGAACGGCTGTGATGTTGCATTTGCTTTTCACAACTTAATGAATTAAAGTCATTAATCACGTAGTCCGGACGCCAGATGGATGGGTTCGTAAGCCGGCGAATGCACTGTGTAAAAGGAAAAAGTACCAGTAATATTTAACCTCTTATCGTACAACAATTGTACTCGAGAGTAATATAACCCGCTGTATCTTGTGCCTAGCTGGTTGGATACGAGCTTACCAATCTTGCAATGTTGATGTCGTGACTTGGTGAAGCTTACTGGATCGAGTCCACGCACGCAGGTGAGCCACAATTTAGAATGTAATGCAGAGTGCTTGGTAGTCGTGACTCGAAGTCGAATGTGCAACTGCTGAGTGTAGTTTTGTGCTCTCTTCACACGATGACTGCTATGGTTTTGGCCCTCCGCCATCTAACAGGCCTCTTTAGGGAGAACCATCAATCGAGAGACCAACACTGATCTGGAATTTGACGCCATCTGGGAGCAGTCCCAGAAGCTTTAGCTACGCTGTTCGCAATGTAGGGATGTGCGTAGGACTACAGTTCAGGCGCCGAGTCTGCCAGCATCCTGACGCGTAATGTTGGACTCCGAATCGCTGTTGACACTTTGTGGGCCAGTAGGCCTCTGCACACATATCTAGCATACGTGGCGAGGTTGCTACTACATGTTACGCCTGACGACCTTTAATGACCTTGGCACCTTTGAGCAAGATGCCAGTTTGAGTAAGGATTATCAATTTCAGTAATCGGTGGTGCATATTGTAACGTTGTGGAACCTTCGATAGGACGACTAAATATTTTGTTAGCTGTACTCAATTACCTTCTACTGGGAGTCAAGCTGTAACGCAATGATCGATGGCCGGACGAACCTGGCCAGGTGCAGTAGGAATTATAGATGAGGCTCTTTGTAATTTCGAAGGATCTTGTGTTCATCAGGATTGCTTGGGATCAGTCCAGTGAATGTCTAAGCAATGATATATTACATCTTCAGGACTAATGCAGTACCCGGCCACATATACGGGAACTCGTCAATCCGTGAGATAACATATTTAGTAAGCGAATTCAGTAAGAAAGAAGGTGCACAGGCAAGTGCATGTAGGCTTTGCACTTCCCCTACTGGCCTATAAGAAGTCTTGAATGTCCTCTGAATCAACAGTGAACGCGACAACCTGCATTAGAGGCGCGACCGCTTACACATACCATTCAACGAACTGCATGACAAGAAGTCGGAAAACACAGAAGATCGATCTGTCTCGTTGTTGGTGAGGGATCATTTGGGAATTGAGATGTTCCGGGTGAAAGAGTGCTATCACGGTACTGCTTCTTGAACTGACAGTTTGCTCACTGGTGCACAGGGCCTGCATGCAATGTCGATTTCGGTAAATAGATGTATGCAAAGGTGTGTTTGCCAATGTAACTTTGCACGGGCAGTGTGCTTAAGTGCATTCACTCCTCCTCAAGTATCGACCAAGAGACACGACCTATGCATGTATCTCAATATCAGGCAGAGTCTTGGGTATGAAATTGAGTGCTTCCATCGATCCGCCAGCGCAACTCTACACGCAACTGATATCTATCATAGTGGGACATGAGGTAGCACAGTATTGTGACCTGCATAAGTCTTGGGACCCCCCCCCTCCCTGTCGAAAAAAATGGGAATATAAGATCAGATACAATAGGAGCACAATATGGGTATTAACTTACTTGGCCTAACGTGCTAAGGCAGATAGTGAAGGTCTGCAGGTTTTCCTTACAACGCTAGTCAACGAGAGTGTGATAAAGGAAGGAGACTCGGCATGCCAAAGTGACGTGAAGAGGGGTTGTGATGATTAAAGTGGGGTTGTGATGAGGGTTGTGACGTTATAGGATCTCCGTGGCCTCCGAGTGGTGGTGAAGGTTTGGGTCAGGGTCTGCACGTGATTTACTACCACTTAGAGGCCACGGAGATCCTGACAACGTCACTCTGTCTTGCCAACTCTCCTTCCTAGGCTTTCTAATTAGATTTTTTTGACAGGGGGGAGGGGTCCCAAGACTTTTGCAGGGCACCCATAAAGCACCGAGTTTGGCACCGGACAACATCTCATAATTACAAGTAGCGTTTCCGACCTACAACTCATGTAAAATGGCGGCGAGGGTCTGCATGCTGTTTAGCAGTGTTTCCCGTCATCTGTACCAAATTTAAATGAATTATGGATCATCCGGGAATCAAAAAAGTGTTTACCGATAACGCAAGTACTAGTTCAGGTAGATATCTTTGGTTCTAAAAGCATGTATCCTTAGCACAACTTATCTTGAGTGGTACACACATACCTACGGCAGACCATTAAAGATCAAGGGCAGATGTATGTCAAACGCCTAAGCAGTGGTCCATTTAGGCTCTTGCTCGCCGGCGTTCTCGATAATCTGTATATCGTTTGGCTTTGAGAGCGAACTACGGATAGGCACCTGGATGAAACGATCGTATTCCAAAATCGTTATGTCAACGGGCTCTTCTAGGTCAGTAGAGCAGGTATCTCAAATGTGGCGGCCCACACGAGATTGTCTGTAGTCTCTTTTGACCCCATCGATATCTCGACTGGACTGCGTAAAGCTACTGATCAACCGAATGTTGTTTCGAGGCTAGTCTTTATAAAGTACATCTATACCTGAGATATAACTGTAGGTTAGCTCTCTTTGTGTGCTTGAAGTATGTACGATGCGAAGCTTCCTTTGTACTAAAGCCAGATAATCGTTGCGATATTTATAGCATGCAAGGGAAGTTCTCTCACGCTCCCTAACGTGTCAATACATTGAATCTCCCTTCAGCTGCTTTCGGTGACGCCAAAGTTCTTCTACCTGACGATGCGTGAAAGTTTGTAGAGCCTAGAGCGCCGCAATGTGGTGTCTCAGGCCGGGCAATCTTGGCGGCTGTCGAAAATCTCGAGGCTGGGCGAACGCTACCGTGTCTGTGCGCGCAACGCCCGGAGTCGCGCAACGCCCGCTTTTTACTAGTAAAATAGAGAAAATCTTAAAACTTTAGAGCTAAATATCTAGCTTTTTAGTTAAGAAACTTAGATACTTTCTTAGACTTACTATAGGTTAAATTTAATTCTCTATAACTTTATAATATATTACTTTCTAAAAAAATTCTTTCGACTTTAGTTCTCTATTTATATAAGTAGACTAGGAAAATTAAAACTTAGCTAATAAAGTTTAATATTAAAATTTACTATTATAACTAGTATATTATCTATAACTTTAATATAGAAGCTTTTTCTATTTTCTATTAGAATCTCTAGATCTAGTAAAAAATTATAAATTTTATCTAAAAATCTTAAAATCTTATATATTTGATTACTAAGCTTTTAAAAAGAAAAGTCTCCTATATAAAACTAAGAGCTAGAATACTAAGCTATTACTACTAAAAATTTTATTTTTTAATATTAGGATTTAAAATATTTATATCTACTAGTTTAAAAAAAAAGTAGCTTAAATACTTATAATTTTTAATAGGTTTATATTATAAAGTTATAGAGAATTAAATTTAACCTATAGTAAGTCTAAGAAAGTATCTAAGTTTCTTAACTAAAAAGCTAGATATTTAGCTCTAAAGTTTTAAGATTTTCTCTATTTTACTAGTAAAAAGCGGGCGTTGCGCGACTCCGGGCGTTGCGCGCACAGACACGGTAATCAAGCCACCAGCGTGCGGCTGAACCTGGAAATGCGAAAGGCCCGACACCAACGGCTTATCCTGTCGATCAGCGGGACGTCGTTGTTGTGTTGCGTGTCGTCGTGTCTTTTAAGGAGGTTTGAAATGTTCAGTTCATCGTGATCATCAAAGACGAAGACGATATGACGTCAGTGACGTTTGGCTTTCTAAAAAGCACGCTTCGCGACAGCAACTGTCAGCTGCATGCATGCATCAACGCTGTCGAACTGCAAAGGACGGGGCATGCCATGTTTTGCAGTATTTGAGTGCGGTGTGGCTGAGCCGGATATCCCAGCCTCACGTCACACAAGATGATTTAACCCTAAACCAAATGGCTGGTGACGAGGGCCGGTCATCTGGTCATGCAGGGTCCTGTGATGCCGTAGGTACGATCGCGGAAGCGCACGGCCATGCAGTGATATCATGGTGTTGCATTGAGCAGGTCTACCTCCCGGTCTGTCCGCGGCAGTCCCTTCAATGACAGAATTGACAGGATTTTTGGACTTGGCGCGCGGATAGCGGAGAGGCTGACAGGCGATCTGCGTCTGTATGCACTGATGCGCTGGAGATCATAGTCAGGGGGGCTGGGCGAGAGTGTGGTGGGCGCTGTTGGTGACAGTTGATACTTGCTCACTATGGGGCAGGGGAAGGCTGAGCAGAAAACAGGATACGGTGTGTAAGGTTGGCGGTGGTCTAAAGCAAATGGCACCTCTAGCTCATGTTCTCCAGCCTACGAATGCTTGCGGGGGAAGTGATGCACTGCAGCGCTGGGCATTGCAATCAAGCTTCAACGCCTACTAAACTTGCAGCATGTCTGGGCAATAGTCGATAGCTGCCGGTTAGCCCGCTGCTGTGTCCATGACGAGCCATTTGCCGCCGCGCCTGCCGTCATCAACGACATGAGAGAATTGCAAAAGCTATCGACGGTCGTCAAAGGAGTTGTGAGGGCCCAGCGTCATGTATGTGAAGACAAAGGGTCTGGAGCAGAGAGACAACAGGCGGGCAATAACACCAGCGCAAGGTCCAAGCGTGAAGCCTCAATCAAGCTTTGAAAACGCCTACAGATCTGCATTGCCGTAATTAGAAAGGCCGTGCACGCTCGTCCATTCTTTATTCGGTGTGGTTGCTTCTGGCGATGCCAGAAGGAGCTGACGCGTTGCCGTGTACCCCATGGTGGTCCCCTCAAGAGCGAGAGCCCACACTGTCTCCAGAGGCCGCGCACCGTGTTTCAGTATGCGCTTGCTCATCAATGGCAGTCGCGTGTGGGTTCGCACGGCGCTCGCACTGTCATGACGTTGTTCTCAGGGAGGTGGAGCTGCCGACCAGTTCCGCTTGATTCCACTCAACAAACGTGCGACGGCCCAGAGTAGGCGCCATGCGTCACTGCTGCAGGCGTCGCTGCTAGCCTGCCGATGGTGCTCCTGCACAGTGCATGCTTCACTTCATTATTAGACTTTACTTGTCCTTGTCCTGTCCGCTTGCTGCCAACAAACCCAGTCCTGTCGCTGCTGCTGTCGTTGTCACTGTCACTGCCCGTGTCTGTCGTTTTCCCTAACTCGTGTTCCAGCAGTTGTTATTGAAGGTAGTTGGTAAACATTTTCACATACAGCAGCCGTCATGGTGCCTTCGTTATCTGCCGGCCTGGGCAGTATCGCCCTGCCGCTGCTCTCGCTATCACACCTCGCCCTCGCACAATCATCGCTATCGCTGTCGCCCTCGTCCAGTGCCCCGGATGGCGCCTCAAATTACCTCGATGCCTCGTTCGCAGGCTTCGGCATCGAGCCCTCGAATCTGTTCTCCTTCACCGGCGGCGCGGAAGAGAACAAACTGTCCGTCAAGCTGCTGCAAAACCTTGCAGATTACTCGGGCGCGCCGCCACACATTCGGTTAGGAGGCAACACACAAGATTACATGCTCTTTGAGAAGGACTACACAGATTTTGCTTGGAAGAAGAATCCCAGCTCAACTGCACAGGGCAACATCGCCGCCGACTCTATGATCATTGGGCCAGGGTACTTTGAGGCATTGAACCGCTTCCCCAAGGACACACCCGTCACATTTGGCCTCAACATGGCGTACATGGAGGATGATTGGGAGGACCGCATCGTGGCTGCTGCCCAGGGTGCTGTGTCCGGCATGACCAACGTCAAGCTGTACTCGTTCGAGGTTGGCAACGAGCCCGATCTGTGGTTGCAGAACACTTTCCGCACCGCACCATGGGACGGCAAGACATATACAACTCAGTTCCTTGACCGTGCCGAGACTGTCTACACCCGCGTCTTAAAGCCGGCGGGCTTGCCCTCGTCCTTCTTCGAACCTCCTGCCACCGCCTCCACTATCGGCACCACCTTCGAGATCTCGCAGCTGGTCACTGATGGTATGATGGAGGGCAGGAACGGCGATAATTACGTGACTGTCTGGAACCAGCATGACTACTTCTATTGTAAGTCGCTAGCTATCCAACCTCTCTGCAGAGGCATGTACGCTAACATTGCTCAGTCATTGGTGTTACTCCTACGCCTATCACGCTTAACGACCTCATGCAATTCGACCAAACTAACACCCAATTCGCATACTGGGAGAAGCAAGTTAAGATCGGCATCAAGACCGGCCTGCCTTACGTCCTTCGTGAAATGAGCTCCATTGGACCTATTGGTATGCCTGGTGTCTCTGACGCATTCGGTGCTTCTCTCTGGACCCTCAACTTTCTGCTTTATGCCGCCTCCCTCGATATCTCCTCCGTACAGATGCACATGACCGATAACTCCAACGCCAGTGCTTGGCAACCTATTGAGCTATACGGCCGCGCCCCCTTCGTGCGCACTCTCTACTATGCCCATGCTGCCATGGCTTCAATCGTCGGCAACGGCAATGGAACCACCCAGATCTCCAGCATGAGCACTCAAAATGTGGGCGCTTTGTACGATGGCCGTATCCGTGCGTACTCCATGTACGCCCACGACAACCTGCAGGCTGTCATTATGCTCAACGGCAAGCAAGCCAACGAATCCCAGGCCGACAAAGGCAGCTTCACATTCACCGTCAACTTCGGTTCCTCCAATGCCAACAAGGACGTCTATCTCTCCTACCTGACCGCGGATGGTGCCGACTCTCAGACCGGAGCCACTTGGAACGGCATGACCTACAACGACGTCACTGGCGAGTCCAGCGTCGTTGACAGTACCGTTCACAAAGTTACACTGGATGGTTCCGGAAAGGCTTCCATCCCTGTCCGTGATTCGCAAGCAGTTGTAGCCAACATTGGCTGGCAAATAGGCAGCACAGCAGTTCTGAAGAGCGATGGCAGCACTGCTAGGAAGAGTAACGCCAGTCCTCGCACCATGCCGACCTCTTCTACTGCTATTGTGGCCATGATTACTACTACCTTTGTTCTCATGGCCCTGGGCGCCTAAGCGCCTATTACTAATTAGAGATTGCGTGTTTTTCTTTTGTTACTGCATGAATGAGCACAAGCTTCACAGCATATGATGGCGTTATATTGGGAGCGTTTGCATTCGTCTCCAGTTGGAGCGATTTACGAACATTTTTATCAAGCATTTGGAAATACGCCCATGGCGTCGTTTGGCACTGGCGCATAGGATATCTACGTATATACGGAATCACACTGTTGTTTATACTTCACAATGGTACGTTTCCACGATTTTGATATAAAGCTCCAATGCTACAAGACATGGTCATACAAGATTCGTAAGTTTCAAGCCTGGCCCGACGCCAGCTCCCAGGTGATCTTGTTGCGCAGCTTGTTGCTCTCCATGTTGTGCTCATACAGCGCAACATCCTCATCGCTCTTACCCTCAGCCTTCAACGCCACTGCAAGCACGTCGAAGAAGCTGGGCAGCACGGCCATGATATCGTGCAACATGCGTGCGTTGTGGAGATCGCCCCGACCTTCCTGGCATAGTCTCTCACACACGGCTTCAGCGAACTCGGCACGCGCGTTTCCCCCTTGTACGATGCCTCTGCGTGCGTCTGCATCCCGCCCGACCCACTCCCTCACAATGGTGGCATGCATGTTACTGTGGACAGAGCTGGGAGGCTGGCCCATGGCTGCACGCTCCGGCAGCCCCGTATCGGAGCGCTCGAAGCGGCCCTGGATGCCGAAGACGTCGACGAGGTGCTTCGTGCGTGCGTTGCGAATGGCCCAGACGGCTTGTTCAGCCAGTGCTTGCGGATCCAGGGTCTTGGGGTCACAGAAAGGTTGCGAGCAGCTGGGTGCGCCGCAGTGGAGGACAGATGGGCCGAAGGGGTTTGCGAAGGGGATGAGCGTGGTGTGCGAGTCTGCAATGGCGGGGTTGATGAGGGTTGCGTTGTGCTGCGCGAAGATGGAAAGGAGGATGTTCCGGTGCTCGGAGGTAGGTACGGCGAGGTCTGGATCCAGGACTGCTGGGGCAAGGTGCTCATCTTGGCTGACGCGCGTGAAGAATGTTTGAGCTGTGCAGTGGCCGCGTTGAGTGAAAAGTAGCCAGAAGAGGAGGACCTGGATCTTGCGGATGGCGGCGTTGTTGCATGTAGGAGGCTCAAAGGTTGTTAGTAATGCGGATAAGCGTTGCTGGAACGTGTCGACATCGTCGAGTATGGAGGCCTCTCCCTGATCGCGTGGGACCAAGGGTCCGTTGAAGTCAAGGTAGATTAGCTCAAGATATCTCTGCTTCCATGCTTCCCTAGTGGACTGCCTGACCAACGGCGAAGACCCACGCTGAAGACCGAACTGCAAATCGGTGAGATAATTTGCGGCGATTGAGTAGAGCAACTTTGCAGACTTGAGTCGGCTTATGGTGCTGTCTGAGAACTCGCCTGTATGCTGGCCCAGGGCTACCAAAGAGTCGAAACCTGCCATTGGGTATGTGACAGCAAAGCTTGCAAGTCCGTTGCTTTGGAAGTCTCCTGCTATCCATGATAGAGCTTGCGGAAATTTCACCCAGTCTCCCTTCTCATTGAAAGTTTCGCGCGTAAGGGTGTTTTGGACAACCTGATCCAGCATCCACTGGAAAAGATCACGACGCTGACCAGCTTCATCATTGGTTAAATGCTGAGTGTCTGTTACGGCTCCTGCCCATGCTTTTGTGCGCATCACACCCATGAGGATGGACATGAATAGCTGTGCGACTCCTGCGGCGCCAGTAGCCAGTCGTGCGGTCAACGCGGAGTAGAGCTGATTGTTGATGTACTTTTTGTTGCTTCCAGCATACTGAACAGCAGGTATGATGGCTGTCAATGGCTCCTTGTATATCGACATGCCGTCAGGTCCAAGCAGCGCGCATTGGAAGCACACGTTCTGACTGGAAATTAGATCGATGTTCTTATAGGATGCTCCAGCAGCAAGAGGGAAATTGAGAGCGAAGTCGTTCGTGTTATCTTCCTTACTCTCGGGATGGCCGGGCTCCTTGAAACACACACTCATGATCTCCTCTTCGCCACAGCATATGAGACAGTAGCCCTTGTATGAAGGTGCATCCAGATCAAGCTCGGCTACATCGATCGTAGAAGTAGAGTCGATGGCTTCAGCGCGTCGTGCTCTGTTACTTCTACGACCGATAATGTCAGCGTTGTAACCGGCAGCTTCTACAGAGGCAAGTGATCTGAGTGCAGCATCCACAAGTTGATTCCGCCTCTTCAGATTCTGCTCAGCTGACGAGCCCGCGAAACTAGCGATAGTCTCTTGGTAGTCCCGACGGTTTAATGAATGGGCTTCTCGAAGCTGCTGCTGGAGCTTCTGACGGTCATCCTCGGTCGTTGTCGCATCTGTCATCATGGCGATGATCTTTGCTGCGCCATTTCGATCTTCGAACTTCGGCGCAACTTGTTCCACTTTCTGTCCTTGCACAAAGGTTCGGAGACCGGGAATGCGCCTTCGAGTCTTGCAAGCAACAGCAAGATAGTTGAAGGCCTCTTCTGCGAGCAAGTTGAATGCATCAGTGTCTGAAAGCAAGCCGGAGCCGAGCAGAGCATCAAGGTCTATTTTCACGGGACCGTTATGCTGCGTCTCCCATTCAGAGCCGAGGCTGATATGACCTGTGCTGCTGGTTCGTGACTCCGACTTCGTAACTTTGATGTGGTTTTTATCGCAATGTGAGAAGAACTCAGCCTCATTTGCGAAGGCTGTCAAATCCGTCCACCTCGTCAGGTCTTGCGCCGCTGCAGACCCTCCCAACTCTGCGAAACATCCTTTTCCGGCAATCACATATAGCTTGCCCGTCTGAACATCTTTGAAAAGGATCAGGGTGTCGTGGGAGCTGGCGAAGAAGGAGACGCCGACACTGATGTTTGCGGTCCCAGGAGAGCTGCCACGTGAGCCGGTGATCACAAAGATGAGTGGCACGTTCAGTATTTGTGCATCGTATGCCAGATCCGCAAGACGATGGACATCACCCTCGTAGATCTCTCCATCTGTGAGCAAGAACCACACATCGGCCTTGCGAATGGTGGTCAAAGCCGTCTCGTTCCGAAGAATCTCGCAAGGACTTGTGCCCATGTGAGTAGAGCGCCATTCTACAGACTGGAAATTGGTGGTTGGGTCGTCGCACCGAGAGCCCCACAAGGACATCGCATCGGCTGTGTTAGGATGGCTGTCTCGGAAGGATTCGACAAAAGCACGCTCCTTACGAAGAACTGCGCCTGCAGTCGATCCAGAGTCGTCGACTGCAAAGTATTTGCGGCATTGCAAGAACGGCGTATGCTCGATGTGTCTTTCGGTGGCAGAAGGCTGAATCTTCCAGCTAGCCATGTTGAGATTGCTACGAGAGACGCCAAGCTGCTCGCAAGTACGGAGCCTTGGTGGTAACGAAGAACGCGTGAAGCTCTGCCGTCAGCTGTTCTGGGAGGCGAGCGATTAAAGATGAGTTACGAGAAGTGCAGCGTATGCCAGTAGTTATATAAGAGTGGGCTTGGCATGACTGTGGCGGTAAGCCGTCCATTCACTGTTTTTGAGGCGCATGGTGATTTGACTCAGGTCAGGTCACAGCCTGGAATGGATGCCTGGAGGATTGCTTTGATCTAGGCACCAGCCCCCGACTATACCCCTTATGGTTCTACATGGAGATGAATCCTGGAAAATTTAACCTCGTGCTCGTACTGGGACGAGAAGGGGCGGTTTCTGTATCTGTGAAGTCGTGTTACGAAAAGCGTGACAAGCCAAGGGCGGAGAAGGACAACGGCTCAGAAGCGCTAATAGCCCAATCTGGTTAGCCTGCCTCGTGTATCAGCCCTTTCTTCTCCAATCCCGTATCTTACTCATGTCTAAAAGTGCACTTGCGTCAAAGCGACTTACTTCGATCTGACATAAGGGAGATGCAAAAGATATCCGCTAGAAGTTTATGGGTCGTCATTGTTGCATGCGCCATAGAGCTAAGTGCTGGATTTCCATGGCGATATCTAGAACGCCAGGTGTACATTGTCGCAGTATCATCGGCTTTATTTCAAATTATTCGAGATAGTCCCTACCAGTACCAGGTGATTGGTAAGGATCTGATCCCTCATGAAGCAGAACCATGGATGCGTATCGCGAATACTATGCCGGCCCACAGAGTTCAAGATATACTCTCAATATGTCAAAATTCTAGTTTGTTAGACTAAAACATCCTACAAGTCAATCTAATCTTCGCAGTGCTATGAAAGATACTGTCTTGGAAGAAGTCTCTCAACATGATTCACCACACAATACCACAGGATACTGCTTTACTAGATCAAGACTATGCCAACAGATACTGCTTGAGTGACACAAGCAGCTTTTATTCTATGGAGGCGACTGACGACAACGCCATGCGAATTCGTCCTGGTGCTTTTCCCATCCACAACGACTACCATATGTCAGACCCCGCCCAACCATATCGAGAGATCGTTGCAGATATGTTGATGAAGGTTTGGCCGGATATATACGGACGCAGTAACGCCAGAAATAGTCTCGTGCTCCTCGATTCTGATTATTCGAGGACAACGTCGACAAGTACACTCGGCAGCGAAACTCCACAACTCATGCAGTACTTCAGACTACCTGGGCCTGCTCTCCTTCTATCAACACACTCGACTCCCAGGAGATTCAAGCCAAGAACGTACATGGAGACGCGTTACAAAACAATCGGAAACCTGAAATCAGTCCAGTCTCAAGACACTGCCGATGACCCTGCAGAACCATCCTTAGATTCAGACGATGCAGAAGCTATAAGTCCACACCAGGCTGAAGAAAACCCGACATCGCAAACGCTCCTACCCCAAAGGTCTCCTTTGATTGGAAATGTACGCCGAACAGGGGCCCATCACAACGCGTCTGCCTCAAGATCAGTCGCTACGTCTGCTCACAAACCACCTAATGACTTTCTACACAGTGAGTCAGCACGTTCGGCAGCCAAAGATGAACTGCCGGTCTACCGACCAGTAAAAAATGTGCCAGTCAGGAAGGGTTGGGTGAAGAAGGTAGCTGAGGCAATAGCGAAGCGCGGGCAGAACGAATGAGGCCGACATGTGGCGATCAGTCTTAGTATTGGTGAGGTGGGATCAACAAGACTTCAGATTCGCAAACACAGACAATGAAATCAAGTCCGCATCTGATTTAGAATTTTGACTGTTGTTCATCATCTCATACTGCTACAACTCTATCGCGGGTTTTCGTCAACTTCGTCACACCAATCATCACTGAATCTTTGAAAGAAAGACCCAATGTGACAAGAAGCTCTATTAATACCTTAGACCTCCTGACCACAGGTCAGCAAGTGCCTCTCGCCATCAGCAGGGACAGTCCATGGAAGCTCCATTCCTCCCAAGCTTCTTGTAGTCAACATGGTAGCGTTGATAGGACTCTTGGGGATGATTTCATGACCCTTTGTAGCAAGAATCGAAAGGACGTGAGCTGCAGCCTTTGCGTTGATGGTGAGCGTCTCCGGGTTAGGGTTGTCGATTGTGTCGCACTCCTGGTGGTAGCAGGGATCTTGCTCAACGCCAGTTCCAGTGTGTAGACCTCCTACAGGCTTTCCAATGTTCATGAAAGACTGGTAATCACTGCCGCCGGTGAAGCGAGCTGCGGTGACATTGATACCCTTACTGGTCATATCCTCGACGAACAGCTTCTCAATGACGTCAGAGCCTGGAGCGCCAGTGAGGTTGTGGGTGCTGCCATCTCCATCAAAAACACCGAAGTAGCCACGACCAACCATGTCGAAGTTCAAGTAGGTGAGGATGTTGTTCGCCTCGGTGGCGTTAAGATTCTGAGTGTAGTACTTCGACCCAAGCAGACCTGTACTGTTGTTAGCTTACGCTCATAACTATATGCGCAGTATTATCCAACTCACCATTCTCCTCAGCTCCCCACCACGCAAAGCGAACCTTGTTCTTGACGCCATACTTCTCCAGCGCCCTACTGATTTCAAGAATCAGTGTCGAACCTGAGCCGTCATCATTGATACCAGCGCCCGCCTGAACACTGTCCAAATGAGCGCCTAGCATGATCACATTGGTCGGGTCACCGCTCTTAGTTTCGGTGAAAACGTTCTGTGTAATCCTGGTCTCGACAATCTGCGTCTGCTGGAAGTACGCTTCAACTGCTTCACCAGCATTGAGTCGTGCAACAAGAGCCTCGCCGTCAACCTTGTTGATGTATCCTGTAGAACGGTATGCTACCGGATCTGGGTTGGAAAGAGTTCCAGCTGTTACTTTAGTTGTGACATCGCTGTAAATGATGACAGCGGCAGCTCCTGCAGCGACTGCAGGCTTGACGCGACCAGCAAGTGTGGTACCGTCTGGGCAAGTTCCGCGCTGTACAAGCACAATCTTGTCCTTGACATCCAAGTCGTTGTAAGATTCATTGGTGCACCCTTCAGGACCCGAAGCGCCGAGAACGAGAGGCAGAGTTAATCCCTCAGGTGTGGTTGATGGAGAGTAAGATAGGCCAACTACATGGTACGAAGTATTGGCAACGCTAAACTTGATGGAATCGACCCGGTTGAAAAGGGCAGGGAAATCCTGCACCCAAGTTTTGTAATACTTGGATTTCTCGGTCTTCTGGAGGATGTACTTGACGCTGGCTGCGTAACCCGGGAGACCAAACGCGCGATTGCCGCCATTCTTCTTAGCAATAGAGTCAAAGGCCTCAAGGTTGCCCATGAGCCTAGTATGGAATTAGTGACAGGTCTTTGGTGCAGCACATGGATTGCATACTTCTTCGTTGTAATCTTGTCCTGAAGCTTCTTCGACGAGACCAACTCTCTCCGGTCTTCGACTGACGCCGCAAGGCCTTGCGCCGCACATGATAGCAGTAGCAAAGCGTTGAACTTCATATTGGCCAATTTTCTCGAAAATGTTCAAGTATGCGGAGTGGGTTGTCAAAGGCGCGGGCGCAAGCAGTTCATATACCAGTAGCCGGGTGGCTGGCGACCGAGCATATGCACGAAAGCCTTCGGATCCATTGCTATCGGAATATGCAAGCTTCTGTGCGGTTGCTGTGTCCAGAAAGGCAGTTACCAAGACTGTAGATCTTCGTTGCCAAGAGCGGACATTGACACCTTCCGAAGGCGTAAAAGCGCCGTCCTTGGCAAGCGCCGCTCGTCATTGCCACAAAACCCTATGACATAGAATCCTGATTCTAATAAGGTCGCGATCCCGCCGCTGTCGAATGTTCGTTGCTATGAGGCTCGATGAAGTCAGGAGGCAATCGAGCACCTCCACATCTACCACTTTAGGTTAGACTGATTTGGTACAATTCTGGTACTTCATGAGACTAGACCGCCATCTTGATATCTTCCACCTTCGCCATCCGTGAAGCTATGCCCTCAAATGACACCTTGCGATATGGTACGAGGAGAAGCCGGACGCCGTCTACCAAGCTCTGGCTGGACAGCATATCCCGCTGCACGGATTCTAGGACAGTACCAACATGAGCAATCATACCTTACGGCAAATCCTTGAAGAAATGTACCACGAGCAAGTGAGATGTCATTCGCACTGTCTGAAGGACCGGATCGTCGGCTAGCACTAGGACTGATCGTTAAAGTCCTTGGAAGCATCGAGGCCAGCTCTCCTAAGTCAGGCGTACCGAGACGTAAAGAACAAACAAGTGTCTGGGAGGAGGTTTGGTATCATCAAGGCTCCACTGACCCTTCTTAATACCTGCCGCATCTTTGTGGGAGCTTGTCGTAAAACACATGTTAATGCCTTGTCAGATCTGAAGAGCGCCAGAAAGGCAAAGAGAAAGACCAAAACCGAGTGCAAAACTGGTACTTACACCATGCTTAACCCAAGCTTATCTGTCTGGCGTCAAAGACCATCGCAGTCCAGGAGGCCGAAGTTCGTTTGCGAATCGCGGTATAGCAGGAGGTACAGGAGAATCGCCACCAGACACTCCGAATCTCACCTGGAGCGCCTGGAAACTTGATTCCAGCAGGATCGGTCAGGCGTTGTAATGAGCGCGCTCCGTAGCCTCTATGAACGCGGTCGTATCCAGCTCTGCACCGAGCCAGCGTCTCGTCCAGGCTGAAGTACCAAGCAGGCTGTCGGCATCGTAATGCGTGTGCAGTGTCACTCCCAAGGCTTGGAAGAGACCCCATACTCCAAGCTGCACACCGAGCTTGTTTGTAGGAATGAATCCTCCGGAACATCTAAAGAGTGGAAATACAGCGCTGGAAAGAACCTCCCCGGTACGGCGAGTGCGAGCTAGCTGAATTCGCTCTAGTACCGTACCTCACTTCAGGTTGATAGGTCTAGTGTCTGTACTTCACAGCACCTTTCCTCGCTCCTGCCTCTCCCAGGTAAGATTTCGATTTGTTTTGCTGGAATTGGTGTCTTCCTACCTCAATCATGAGCTCGCATCATGCAGTTGAGTACCTCCCTACCCCCCCCATGGCAATATACAAGCAGCGCTTGCTTGATTCTCCTATTGGTGGGACTTCTCCCTCTCCATTTGCCAAGCTTCTCATACGTGCTTCCAAACAGTAGCGCCGATGCATAAATTGCGGTTCCTTCCTAAAGTACCGAAAGCTTAGCTGGCAGTCCACGCGATTCGTGAATCCGGGGTGCAGCAGTAGGGATCCAGTGACGTTGGGTCACACGCCCCTGGGAAACGAAGGGGTACTGCGCATGTAAGTTTGCGCAATTGTGTTTCCTATTCGAACACGGGCATGGGATGCTTCTTTGCGAATGGTGGATGAACTTCTGGGATCAACATGACTTTGGAGGTACACAACGGAGGAACTGTATATTGGACTACCTCGATGATGGCCAGTCATGTGACATTTGAGGATACAAGTTCATGAAGATCATTGTAGGGCAGCTACTCTGTTATATAAGAACCGATCCCAACGCCAGACAGAAATCATCCAGCAAGCACTCAGAGTCGACCTCCAACCATCTTCTCATCTGCACCAAGACCTCCAATTGTTACCTGTTCACACTCCCTGTCATCAAACATGCGTTTCTTCGAGCTTGCTACAGCCCTTGCGGCCGCTGGAACCGTCTCAGCTGCTCCCATGGAGAAGAGAGCTGCCGCTGTTAACGAATTGGTTGGCTTCGCCGCAGGAACAACAGGAGGCGGCAGCGGTGCTGGTACTACCGTATCTGACTGTGCCGGTTTGACTGCCGCTGCCAAGAACGGCGGTGTCATCAAGATCAAGGGCACCCTTACCGGCTGCGGCATCGTCAAGATCGTCAGCAACACTTCCGTACTCGGTGTTGGCTCCTCTGCTGGCCTCACCGACGGCGGCTTTCAGGTTAGAAAGGCGGACAACGTGATCATCCGCAACCTCAAGGTATGTAGAGCTCGATTTTAGAGCAGGATTCAGTGTTTATCAGTGGTTTTGGGGGTTGCTGACCAAGTACTCAGCTCTACAGAGCTCCCAAAGGCAAAGACCTCATCGACATCGACGCCTCGACCCGCGTCTGGGTAGACCACAACGACTTCTCCTCCGTAGGCCTCACCGGCGACAAAGACACCTATGACGGTCTTCTTGGTATTCACCCCCTTGCCCCTGCTTACCTGCCGTCTGCTAACATCTTCTCGACGCCAAACACGGCTCCGACTCCTTGACCTTCTCTTGGAACAAGTTCCACGACCACGTGAGCCCGCCCTTACTCCTAATCCCATCATTTCATAGATCTGACATATAGTTAGTGGAAGGGTTCCCTCGTCGGTCACTCGGACAACAACGCCGGCGAGGACACGGGCAAGCTGCACGTTACATACCACCACAACGACTTCCAGAGGGTCAACTCGCGTCTCCCCTCGATCCGCTTCGGCACTGGGCACATCTACAGCTCGTGCTACAACGGCGGTATCTCAGGTGTCAACTCTCGCATGGGTGCACAGGTGGTTGTGGAGGAGAACTCGTTCACGGGCGTGGAGAGGGCGGTTGTTACCAACCTTGACTCGGACTTGGAGGGCTACGCCAATGAGCGCAACAACATCTACACTTCGTCGACTACGCAGATCACGAAGAAGGTGGGCCACTTGCTCTTTTGATGACCCGTGTCCACATCGCTAATTCTTTCTCCAGGGTACATGGACTCCCAGCTACAAGTACACCGCCGACGCTGCTGCGTCAGTCTGCAGCATCGTTGCGAAGTCTGCCGGTGTTGGTGTTGTCACCTTCTAAGCAACAGCCTGAGATATATCTCCAATTAACGGTTCTTCCACATCAAGAATAAAGAGTGGCAGATAGGAAGACTTCAGCGTAGAACCTGAGCTTACGAATAGCAACTTTGAGTTCTCTGAGGACAACGAAGAGATCAGGTCTTAGAAAAACTATTACCTTTTCTTACTTGTAGCCTTTAGGGTTTAACTTTAAGTTGTTTTCTAGAGCAATAGCTCTGTAAAGTCAGTTTTTGTCTACTACAAATGATAATCACTCAACCTATCACGTGACTTGCAATGGTACAGGATTCAGCAGTATAGACTCTTGCTCTTCTCGAGCGCTCAAACCCCCTCCCCCAATGTGACTTCAGAGGAGTTTTTCAGCCCCTCATACTTCACCTTCCAACCAACAGCATCCCGCTCGGCAGCTTTGAGCCTGCCCTTCGCCACGTCAAGCTCTTTGGCCAACTTCCGCCGCGTTCACATCAAGCGAGGCGCGATCAATCTTCGCCTCGGGCTCCGTCTTGCCAGGCAACAAGCCGCACGACGCGGAGAGGCTGCAGAGGGCAAGAAAACCGCGTGGCTCAAAGGGTCGAGGGATCTTGGGCCACCTTGCGTGCTATTCTCCAGCGGTTCGTTCGGAAAAGTCGGACCCAAGACGCAAGTCCCAATCCGGGAACAAACCAGCCACAGCAAGTAGTCGAGTACGTGAAAGCATTACCCCTCCAGCGCTGGGAGTCATCCCAGTAACCGAATACATGTTCTACGAACATCGCGATCCGGAATCTACAAGACCCATGGCGAAGAGAGGTTCGATGCCCGCGCTCCACTGGCGTGGCGGAGATGGAAGTCGATCAGGCAAGCAAGAAAGCACAGTATGTTTAGAAGAAGTTTTGATAGATGAAAGTAGCAGTCGATACGGGCCATTGTACTACGCTTTGCCCAATGACTTGCTCGATCTCAGTTGTTGGAAGAAGGAGAACCCTGAAAGTGTAACAACTCATGAAAGAAGAGTTCTGGAGAAGATAACCTCGCACCGAAGTTGGCTCGCCTTTGCTCTCTGCACGGAAATGAGACTCACGTCCCTTCATATCCCCAAGCTGTCCTCAAACGACACGCCTCTTCTGAACGCGCTCGAAGACCTCCTCGAGTTCCTGGAAGTCCTTGAGGGACCTCTTAGCCTTCTTCGCTTCTTGAGTAGACTTTTCAGCCTCCTTCTTGAACGTCTCGACTTCTCCTGTCAACCTCTTCACCTCCGCCTTGACATCCTGTAATTCCTTTTTGGACTTCTGTGCGTTCCTCTTGAACTTTTCCCTCGAGGCGTCAAGCTCGTTCCTGCTCTCCTTGCATTCTTGCTCGGCCTTGGTCAACTTCTGCTTGAGCTCGTTTGTCTCAGCGAGGAGCCGATCTTTCTCTTGTCGGTCAGCAGCCTGAGATTTCTTCACGAACTCCTCGATGCTGGCTTTCTGACTAGTCAAGAACTCTTCCATGTCATCGGGTTTCTTCTGATTCTGAGTGGCTGGTAGAAGTTCAGAGGTGAGACTAGAACCGGCAGAAGGTGTTGGAAATGTAGCAGGTGCCGCGGCTGGTCCTTGTGATGATTAGAGCTGCGCCATCTCACTGTAGTAAACGCGCTAATTACACTCACCTTTCTGGCGCGTTTGCTCCTCCAGTCTTCCTGAAATGACTCGACAGGCGCCTTCGAAGTGCTTCTTGAACTAATGCGTGTCGATTGAAGCTCCCGGTGATATTCCACTAGGTAGACACATGAACATGATGAGCGCTTCGAATCGCGCAAAACCGACAGAATTCACGTCGGGGTTCAGCCAAAGAAAGGGTTTCATGAAGGTTGTGTCGCTCCTGCCGATGGTATTGCAACACTCATCCATGTCACACAAAGTCACCCACCGCTCGTTTCCTTCCCCAGAGGTGACATGCGCGAAGACCGAGTTGTAGAAGTGCTCCTCAGTTAAATAACCTACATGAACGCAGTGACCGAATATATGAGCATCTGTGGCCTTCAGATTCCGGTGTTTGGGGTTCATCGGACCCTGGTAGCTGGAGGTGATATCGTAGTCGCGGAGGTAGTCCTTGACTGCCTTGAACTCGTGCGGAAACGTAGCTTCGGCCCATTTCTTAACATCCTGGAGCGTCTCGCCAGTGTCGAACATCCTGGAAGTCAGCGTTGTGATCAGTAGAGAACATAGCTGTTAGTAGGGGAAGAAGTGATGGTGAGAAACCTCGGGGGGGTCGAGGTTGCCAAATACCCCCACCAGCACCTTCACTAAGACAAGGACCCACCTTTTTCAGCAAACGGAGCTGACGCGCGGGGTAAAATGCGCGTAAAGTCAGGATACAGGTGAAAGTAGCCACCAAGAAACCCAGATCAGCCGGCTTGTTCTTGTGATCAGGCGCGCAGAGTGTCGAACAAACTACGTGTGCATTGTGGGCACGGTTAACCGTCGTTACCCTACAACAATAAGCAAGCTGCCTACGACTACTTGAGCAGCACATTAGTGAGTTTCCATTATCATTGCCTTCAACTCACTTGCACATGTGGAATTAGCTAACAGGTGAATGCGGCAAAAGGAAGGCACTTGCCTCCACATGTAATCGCGAATTCACGAAAAGCAGTACATGCATTACGAGAGACTACTCATAGTCCTCAAGTCCAAAACCCTACGGCTTCAGCAGCAGCTTCCCCGTAGTCTTCCTCCCCTCAATATCCTCAGTCGCGCGCTTGATCTCCTCCAACGGATAAACATCATGGATCTTAACATTCAACCCGTCCTTCTCAATGAACCCCCACAGCTCCTTCGCATACTGCAGGAACTCCTCGCGCGTGGCGATGTAGTTGAACAGCGTGGTGCGGAGCAACTTGACGTTCTTCGCGGACAGACGCCTACAACACCGTTAGCACATGTCCCAACGCCTCTCGACCAGAGAAAAAGGCATATGTAACTCACGCAAGCGCAAAGCCCGTAACAGGCCCGGACGCATTCCCAAAGCTGACCATGGTCCCCTTCCGCCTCACCACCGCGAGCGAGCTATCAAACGTGTCCTTGCCCACGCTATCGAACACGGCGTGCACCCCTTCCCCGCCAGTGATTTCCAGCACCTTCTTGACAAACTGCTCCCGATCCTCCGCGTAGTAGCCCAGCACAACCTCCGCCCCGTTTTGGCGCGCAAGCGCCCTCTTCTCCTCCGTCGACGCAGTCGCAATCGTGCGCGCGCCCACCGCTTTCAGAAGCTGGCACAGCCACAGGCCCACGCCGCCGGCGGCGGCGGTCACGAGCACCCAGTCGCCTTTTTGCACGGCGTAGGCTTCGCGGATGAGCGTGAGCGCCGTGAGGGCCTGCAGCGGGGCGGCGGCGCCGATCTTGGCATCAATGGAGGCGGGGAGTAAGGCCACGTAGGTAGAGGTTGCGGCGGTGTATTCCGCGTACGCGTTCTGGCCCATGTAGGAGACGCGGGCGCCGACGGTGAGGTCGGAGGGGGCTTCGGGGCCGAGGGCGGCGATGGTGCCGGCGCCTTCGCGGCCGAGGATGTAGGGGAAGGAGGGGGGGTTGTAGACGCCTGAGCGGAAGTAGCTGTGGGGGGATGTTAGGCAAGTTTACGGATACGTGGTGGTTGTAGTGTTGGACAGGGTGGATTCGTGGGTGGTAGGAGAAGTTGGTGCTCACGTGTCGATGTAGTTGATGCCAATATACTCGTTCTTGATCAGCACCTCATCGCCCTTTGGCTCCGGCACAGGCACGTCAGTCTTGTACTGCAGAACCTCAGTGCCACCCGTCTTCTCGATAACCACCGCCTTCATGGTCTTAGGAAGCGACGACATGGCCCTGACAAATCTATCTCTTGAACCTAGCTGGCTGGTGAGGGAAGCTAGTCTTATTGATGCAATTGAGGATGTAGTCGATAGTCTGAAGGCACGAGCAGTTTGGAAAAGTAGGGACATGAAATGGGAAGTGGGAGGAAAATTTACAGTCAAGCGATGGGATGTTTGTACAGTAGAGGCGGAGCTGTGGATACTTATCCGGGGGACTTGATGTGTTGATGATAAATACCCCACGGTTTATGTCCGAACGAGCCCCGCACCCGCGCACGTCATCGCAGGGCGCGATTCTTTGACACCTGAGACGTGAATGCAGAGTACTCTAATTCAAAATTGGCATGTAGATAACTTACGCAGTAGAACAGCGGCTCGATGAAGACAGTACATCGCAGCCATTTGGTTTCGAAGGTCGCGGGCACTATGTCCGACCCCACATTCGGCTCCGACATCTCACTGACTACATCTTCACAGGCATGGACACTGAAGCGGAATTTGTGATCAAGAGATCATGTTTTGATAGCGGAGATAACCGCAGTTGGCGTATAGCGCCGATGTGCAGAGAAGCCTTTAGGATCTGGACGGTTCTTGCATGTGCCACCACGGCTTCGAAGGCATATCCTCCCAATCTAAACCTGGCAAATCCGTGAAAAGACACCTTGAGATGCTGACCCCGAAACTCCATCCCAGCAATCATTCCTAGAACCGCCTTAAGATGGACTGTCCGTGCCGACGCAGGAGGATATTGTCAATGTACAAAGCATATCCAAACACCACCCCTACTTGTCAACGACATCGAGGGACTGCTCAAGGTCAATCCTGTTCAAAAACACGTAAGTCATCTCTCTCACACAAACAGACGCCTCGAAGAAGGTCGAGCTTGGTACCGGTGTCATCAACACCAATGCTCTGAACACAGTGCAGTGTGCAAAGGAAAGAGATGCACGACTTACAGACTTCCTCCGGGTCGCTCTCGGCCTTCGGAACGAGATACTCGTGAGCATCGCTGAAGATGTCTTGGTCGGGCTCGCTCTTGGCCCCCTTCTTGTCGGATGCGCGGAAAGCAGCCTTGGGACGGGGCTTAGACTTGGGGGTCGTCTTTGCGCGCTTCAGCTCCAGGCCGACCTCGTCGTCGTCGCTGTCGACGGCGGTGGCTGCCTTGGAGGCGCGCTTGCGCTTTGGCGTAGGAGTTGGAGAGTCGCCGTCCTCGGCCTTGCCCTTGGCCTTGCCCTTGGTTGAGGGCTTCTTGGAGGCAGCAGGAGTAGCAGGAGGAGAAGAGGACGTAGCCTGAGCTGCAGAGGGCGGACCATCGCCTCGCTCGATGGACAGCTTCAGCCTACTATATCGCTTCGAGACGGCGCCTGGGGTCGATCCGCACGCCTCAGCGATACGTCCCCAGTCGTGCTTTTGTAGACAACGTCAGCATAGTATTCATGTAGCTTCGGCTACTGGCTTACTCACCTTACCGTTAGCGGTCGAGTGCTTCAACATCAGCCACAGCAGTTCCTGGGCTGAAGCTGGGGGCTCCTCGCCCTTGTCCACTGCTTGCTTCAGTCGTGACCACCGCTTCGTGGCGGCACCCTTCCCAAGCTTGAGCGCTGCGCAGATAGGATCCCAATCAATCTAGGACAGTGTTAGCAAGGGCGCAAAACAGAAGAGCAAGATGGAGCATACCGTGGGCTGGCCGTTGTCAGTCAGCACCAAGTAGATGAATTTCACATCCTCGCTGGCAGTCGGCATCTTCAGCAGTGATGGTTAATTCTGTGTGGTGATAGTTGTGTATTCAAGAGACTGTTGTCTGTAGTGCAGTGAAGAAGTCTAGGTGCCAAAGGACCAAAACCCCGCAGCAGTCTGTCCTCAAGTACCCCTCAGCTACCTTCACTGTGAACCCAGCCTTGCAGCTGACCTCCCTAGACACACCAGCATGCTTAGCGCCTTTCTGCCTGCCCGCAATGGGACTGGCGGTGAGTGGCGTCTGTAGGTGTCTAGGTGAAAGCAAGCCACTGCTTGGTTACTAGTTTTAACAACTTGCGGTCAGACAGTGGGGGACACTGAGCAGCTAAGCAGACTAGGATAGACTACAGTGGGCTAGACAAGCAGTCTAGAGACAGGAAGTTTGCAAGACAAAGAATAACGGCAAGCAGGCAAGGCATTTGACTGAGCAAGTGGATAGACTGCGGCAGACAGAGTACGGTAGACCAGACAAGCAGCCCAAAGACAAGGGCCCTGCAGCAAGCCTAAACAGCAAGAGCAAAACGCGCAAGAGCAACACGTTCGACGCACTCGCGGTCAAATAGCACACGGAGGCAGGGTTGCAGTAGAATAGCCAGACACACCGCATAGGAACAAGAAACCGCCCCCTGTGGCTTAAAAGACCAATCGCAAAAACACTCAAGATGGGGGCAGACACACACAAGATGTTTTGAACAATGTACGAGAGATTTGGCAGGAAGGAAGGGGATATCTATCCAGAGGAAAGGGAAGGACACATGGGATTTGCGATGCGGACGGAGACCAGACTGTGCAGACAGGCGCGCTCATGCTCATCGAAACCCCTTTCCATCTACCGCCCCTTTCCACCAACTCTAGCACCCTCCTCACATAACCCCCAACCCCACGGGCTCCCTGTGCACCACCAACTCGCTCGCGGCCTCCTCCTCGCCGACCCCCTCACCCCGGACCAGCTCGGAGAAGTCCAGCCCAACCTCCCTCAACATGCCCGCATGCTCCTGCGCCAGCTGCAAGCAGCGGTTCCACGTGTCGCCGTCCCTCTCCACGCTGCTGAGCTGCCGCCTCAGGATGACGTTGAAGCGGTCGACGTGCTCCTTGGCCCACTTGACGCACGCCGACATGAGCGGCTGCGGGAAGCAGGTCTGGAAGGTGGAGACGGTGTTTTTGATGAGGAGGAAGTAGATGTAGGAGATTTGGAAGATGTAGTCCGGGAGCTTGCCTTCGAAGGTGCATTGGCTGTACGTGTGGTTAGCAAAACAAAGGGTGTGGCGGGGAGGTTGGACGAGGGGCTACGTACCGTGAGCGCGCTTTGATCATGTTGCTGCGCGCTTCGAGGTAGGCTTCCCTCGCGCGGTCCTCGAATCCGAGGCGGTTCACCCAAGTGACGTGCTGCCCGATGGGGCCGTTCCATGTGTTGCCCTCGCTCAGTTGGCGTACGAGCACGCCGGCTAGCTTCCCAGCGCGCTCGTTGACCTTGAAGGTGACGATCGTCTTGGCCATTTCGTTGCCTCGCATGTTCTGGGTTAGCATCTTCAGTTTCTCGACCTTGGCTACAGCCTCTTCGAAGTGCTGCAGAGCAATCTCAATGTCTAGCTCGTCAAGCTGCGACTCCACCCAGCGGATATTGCGTGTCTGGCCGTCAATGTCGACAAAAGTGGTGACGTTGTTGTGGCTCACTCCTTCGCTCAGATTCTCAAGCAGTTCTGTCTGATTCCGTAAGCCTGGATCGCGGGAGAGCATGTGGTTGTAGCTGTCCTGCGCGCGGTCCTTTTCCTCAACTTCGGCCTCTTGGCTCTTACGTAGGTCGTCTTTCGTCTTACGGAAGGTGGACAGGAAGGTGATCTTGTCGCCAGTGTCTTCCTGCTTGGTATCCAGAGTGATGGACTCGTTCCCAACGCGGATGATGACTCGTTCTTCAGGAGCACGCGAGACTTGGACGTCCTGCAGCGGGAAACAGCGTTGAGCAACATACTCGACAGCAGAGCGGTTGCGGTCGCGCTGACCGGCGACGTCGTTGCGGGCCTTCTTCTCGGCGGCAATGAGGAGGTGGTCGTTGAGCAGGAGCAGGCGTACCCGACGGCGTGCTTTGAGGGTGGCAGAGTCCAGCTCGAACCACCTTCGTGACTTCCAGACAATGTAGCGCCCTGGGATGGGAGGCAGGTACTTCTGCGAGCCTTCGACGTCGCGGTAGAGCTGCTGCAGCTGGCCGGCGCGGATCTGGTTCAGGTCGCCAATGGAGCTCCTGTTGGCACGCCGCGCGCTCACAGCGTCGCCGTTGGCCGTTGCCGAGGCAGTCTGCTCCAGCGTGGTGGTCAGGTCAGACATGAGCTGGCGCAGGGTGCGCATCTCGCCCTTGAGCTTCTCGGCCTCTTTACTGATCTTGATAAACTGCGTGCGGTTCTGATAGACGTTGCTCTGCAGGTCGACCGAGGCGCGGTGCTTTGCTTTGCGCAGCTCTTCCTGGTAGCGGCGGATGTCGTCCTCGGAGGCGTCGGCCAGCATCGAGGCGACATATTGGTCGGCCTGCAGGTTGGGGTCGCGCAGCGCCCGCATGTCGACCTTCAGTCCGCGTCCGTCAGCGCTCTGGCTCTGGCTCTGGCTCTGGTCCGGCCGCCCGTCGCGCGTCATGCTCTTGTCCCTGAACTGGCTGGGCATCTGCGGCAGGTCCGGCATGGGGGCGCCGCTGCCGGGGAAGTCGCTGGGCAGCTGCATGACCTTCTGCGAATACCGCCGCTTGACCAGGTCGGCCGTCTTGTCCGCCCGCTGCCTCTGCTGCGGGCCGGGGCCATCAGGGCCAGGGCCCTTGCTGCGCGAGCGGCTCGAGTCCATGGAGGGGCGGACCGACGCCGACGACGACTGCGTTGTGGCACCTGGGCCAGCAGCGTTCACGGGCATAGGCGCGCTGATCTGGCGCGGGGCGCTGATGGTCGGGGCATCCTTCTTCTTGGTGCGCTTCTTGCGCAGCGAGATGCCCTTCTGCTTCTCCGACATGGTGTGCGCTGTCTAGGACGTGTGCGTGTGCGGTGTGTAGGGACGTGTGGTCTGTGTGGGGGTGGACGATGGACAGTGGACGGTGCAGTGTTACTATTAGGTTCCCATGCGTTTGTGTCCAGACGTCTGCACAATCAATGAGCGGGCGGCGTGGCGTCGATATCCATGGGCGTGCAGTCGCGGTTGTCGTCGTCGAGTTGGTGCAGGTTCAGGCTGTGACGAAAGGTGAAAGGTGTCGTCTCGTTGTCTTGGGCCTGACATTGACAGGTGTGAGGTGTGCTCGCTGCATGACATCGGCCAGACAGCAGACAGCTCCCGCACGGACACGGCATAGATCCAACGGCGGACCTCCCGTTCGCCGCTCTGGCTCCAGCTTTCTAAAAAGTCATCGTCACGCCCATCCCATCACTCCATCGCCGCACGCCCGCCCCAATCCCACTCGCGCCCTCGACCCCGACCGCGCCCTCAATCTCCCCCTCTCCCTGCGCTCCCCGCCGCACACACACCACACACCCCACACACACCCACTCGCACTCGCACTCGCACACACCATGTCGCAGCAGGGCTCGATAAAAACATCGACCATCGTCGCCATCAGCGTCGGCACCGTCGTCACCGGCCTGCTCGCCTACGCCGTCTACTTCGACAGCAAGCGCCGCAGCGACCCGGAGTTCCGCAAGGCGCTGAAGAAAGAGAGCAAGCGCACGCAGCGCGCCGCCAAGGAGGCCGCCGAGCACCAGGGCGCCGAGCAGAAGAAGGCCATCCGCGAGGCCGTCGCGCTGGCCAACGAGGAGGGCTTCCCCAAGGACCCGGAGGAGGTCGAGGCCTATTTCATGCAGGAGGTCGCCCAGGGCGAGGGCATGGTGCAGAAGGGTACGTAGTCACTCGCTGCCCGTGTTTACATACACGGTGGGATGGATGGATGGATGGATAGAGAGATGGCTGATTGTTCGATGCAGGCGCAGACAACATTGAAGCCGCCCTGTGCTTCTACCGCGCGCTCAAGGTCTACCCCAACCCCCGGGAGCTGATCAACATCTACGACAAGACGGTCCCCAAGGTGAGTCCAATTGCTTCTCCGACGACTCTTGTTGTGCTAATTGATGCAGCCCGTCCTGGACATCCTCGCCGAAATGATTGCAGTCGATACATCCATCCCCGTCGGCGGCAGCAAGACGCCCTCCGAGGCTGGGTCCGCAGGCGACCTGGAGTAAACCCGCCGTCATCTTCACATGTAGCATCTGATCTGGCATTTCGACACTTCACTCTACAAGGGGGGTTTGCCCGCATCCACACACAAACACCCCTTATGGCGAGCGACAGCCACTGTAATATTTTTGTATATGTAAAAGGTTTGGACGCTTTTTTCGACAGGGCTGGTCGAGCCAGTGGCCGGCGTTCCGGGTTTCGCAATGGCCAATTTCGGTGGGCAGTCGCGCGTGGCAGCGAGCGAGCGCAGCATAGAGCAGCAATGTAAACACCACCAACATGACCACCACAAGCGCCCAGTGCCCCGCACCCGCACCCGCACTCGCACGTAGAGCTGAGACATTACGTCATGGAGACGATGAGAGAGACGAGACGTGACGAGACGTGACGCCGGACGGGGTGGTAGTGGTGAATAGGCCGACGAAGCTACTATACTACAGATGACGCGCCCGGGTGTTGCAGCCAGCCCATGCCCGTGAAACGCCTTGCTCGATGAGAGTGAATCCAACGCAAAATAATTACAACACGCCCGAAGCCGTCTAACCTCTTGAAGAGCCTCAGCACGAGCACGAGTTCTGCTCCTGCGGCTGGCTGGGGTTTATGTTGACATCGATCACTGCCGCCGTTAGCACTCTCACACACCACACACGAGACAGACAACTCACTCTGACTCTGCCCTTGCTGGCCCTCGCCCTCCATGCCCGGCAGCGCCTGCGCGATGCGCTTGAACAGGGCCTTGACGTTGTGCCCAACCTTTGCGCTCGTCTCGATGAACATGAGGTTGTTCTTCTTGGCCTCCTCCTCTCCCTGCGCCGTGGTGACCTCCCTCTTGTCGTTCAGATCCGTCTTGTTGCCGACGAGCACGATGATGACGTCGTTGCCGCGCTCGCCCCGCACGTCGTCGACCCATTTGCGCGTGTTCTCGAAGGTCTTCTTGTTGGTGATGTCGTAGACCACCACGGCGACGGACGAGTCGCGGATGTACGAGGGGATCAGCGACCGGAAGCGCTCCTGGCCGGCCGTGTCCCAGAGCTGCAGGCGCACGGTGCGGTCCTCGAGGTACATAGTCTGTGTGCTGTGGTCAGAGGCGGGGGCAGTGGTGGAGGGCGGTGAGGCGCACCTTGGACAGGAAGTCAATGCCGATGGTTGCTTGGTAGGTGTTGTCGAACGAATCGTACATGAAGCGTGTGATGAGCGACGTCTTGCCGACTGCGGCTGTCAGTTCTGACACTACACTCTGTCTTTGAGGGCATGCATACCGCTCTGCTCGCCGAGGAAGACCAGCCTGCGCGCATCACATTAGCATCAGCATCCAGAGCTCCGGCGGGCTGGGCCACTCGGGGGCACCTACTTGAACTTCTTCAGCGGATTCGAGTACCCCGATTGCGCCATGTTGGGAATGTGTACGTGTGAGAGGGAGAGGAAAATACAAAATGCAGTCCAAGAAAGAAGAAGAAGACGTCGTGTCGGTCAGGCAGGAGTGATGCAGGGTCCGGTCGACGTGGGGCGTGGGCGTAGGTTGCGTTTGGAAAGGAGAGCGGTTGCGGTTGCTTCTTGTCCCCACACCGCCCACCGCCCACCGCCCACCGCCCACCGCCGCCCCTGCCGTCCGGAAACTGCAGGGATGGCTAGCGCATCCGACTAAATTTTGGAAAAGTCCAGCCAACAGCCCCGAGGGCTACGAGCGAAGTACAACGCACATATACCCGCACCCACACCCACACACACAGCAGCCATGTCTGAGGCAGCGCCCGCGCAGTACAAGCAGAAGAGCCGCAAGGGCAAGAAGGCCTGGAGGAAGAATGTCGACGTCACAGAGGTTGCCGCCGGACTCGATGAAGTGCGGGACCAGATTATCACAGGGTATGCTATGCTATGCTATGCTGTGCCCTACCTTGACAATATGTTTTACTGTACAGATTCTAACGTCCTTGCAGCGGAGTCATTGCCGAGAAGCCGTCCGAGGAGCTCTTCGCCGTCGACACAGCCGGCGACGCCAACGTCCAGAAGAAAGTGCAGTCGCGCCACAAGCCGCTGAAGGTCGACCAGATCCTGGCCCAGCGCTCCGCCGTCCCCGCCGTCTCGTCGCGCAAGCGCCTGTCCGAAATGGGCAACGAGGGCACACGGAAGAAGAGCAAGATCTCGGGCCGCGAGTACGACCGCCTGCGCGCCATTGCCTACGGCGGCGAGCAGACCAAGAAGGACGTGGTGCAGACGGGCGTCGATGCCTCGTACGACCCCTGGGCCGTGCAGGAGGTCAAGGAGGAGCCGCAGTTCTCCTTCCTCGAGAAGAAGAAGCCCAAGGTCGAACCCGACACGCTCAAGCGCGCCCCCGTATCGCTCGCCAAGGACGGCAAGAAGATCCCCGCCGTGCGCAAGCCCGCCGCCGGCAAGTCGTACAACCCCAACTTCGACGAGTGGCAGGCGCTGCTCATCAAGGAGTCGGAGAAGGCCGTCGCCGACGAGAAGCAGCGGCTGCACGAGGCCCAGCTCGAGGCCGAGCGCATGGAGCGCGCCGCCGCCGACTCCGGGTCCGACTCGGGCGAGGAGAGCGTGTGGGAGAGTGAGTGGGAGGGCTTCAGCGGCGACGAGGACAAGCCCAAGGCGAAGCGCCCGGAGCGCAAATCCGCCACACAGCGCAACAAGATCGCACGGAGGAAAGAGGCCGAGCGCCAGGCCAAGCACGACGCGAAGATGAAGGCCAAGGAGCAGCAGGTCCAGATGATCAAGAAGCTCGCCAGGAGCGTCGAGGAGAAGGAGCGCTCCCGCGACGCCGCCAAGAGCATGCAGTTGGCCATCCAGGCCGAGGCCGAGGGGACGCTGGACGTCGAGGACGGCGAGGACCTCGAGCTGAGGAAGAAGCAGTTCGGCCGCATTCCGTACGTTTTCATACACACAGCCCCTCACATCCCCATTGACCGTCGCTAACTGCTGTTTTGTTGTTTTCTAGCATCATGGAGGCCCCCCTCGAGGTCGTCCTCCCCGACGAGCTGCGCGACTCGCTGCGCGCCCTCAAGCCCGAGGGCAATTTGCTCAAGGACCGCTTCCGCAGCATGATGCTGCGCGGCGTCGTCGAGCCCCGCCGCCACATCCCCTACGCAAAGCAGAAGAAGTACACCGTCTCCGAGAAGTGGAGCTACAAGGACTGGGAGCTGCCCGCTGCGAAATAGCATGTTGGATTGCCATGGGTGGGCCTTGCTTGGTGTGGTTGATGCGTGGGGTTTTGGGGCTGGGTGGTGGGGGAAACAAAACTTTGCATAGCTGGAGTAAAATGGATACCCTTTTTGTTCGTTCGTTCGTTTCTCAAATTGGCACGTTTGCGAAGATGTGACCGAGGCGTGGAGATTGCGTAGAGGGGGAGCGTGAGTTGTGTGTCATGTTCTGCCATGGCGACAAAAAAGGCAAGCTACAGCATATACTCGAACGGTTTCCCCCTCCCCCGTCGTCCGTTTCCCCCATCCAACCCCGCATACTCCCCCCTCGCGCTCGCGCTCGCGCTCGCCCTCGCATTCTCCCTCGCCAAAACTGCCCTCAACACCCCCGCCAACACGGCCACCGCCCCCATAAACCCCGCACAAACCGCCATGCCCTCTACGTACCAGGGCCCCTGCTCCTCGGGAAACAGCCCGGCGCCGACCAGCGGCCCAAACTGGCCTACGAGATTGAGCAGCGCGATGCCTGCGCCCCTCGCGGTGGCATCGCGCTGGTTGTTGAGCGTCCAGGTGATGATAAGCGTGACGCACGAGAAGAAGCCCGCGACGGCGGGGAAGAGCGCGAAGTAGTGCAGTAGTGTGTGGGGGGAGCGGTAGTGGCCCAGCAGGGCGATGGCGCCGTAGCCGCCTGCGGCGAGCAGCGCGTGCGCGATTATGAAGGGCGAGCGCGACTGCGCGCGGTCGGAGAGGTGGGCGGTGGCTAGGACGGAGAGGAAGGCGAGGAGGTAGGGGGGCAGGGTTAGGGCTTGCGCTGTTAGGGCGCTGTGCGCTGTGGAGTGGAGGATGGTGGGGAGGAAGATCGGGGTGCTACCGAAGGCGACGTTGGCGCTGAAGAGCATCAGGGCGGTCAGGTGGGGTTTTGGGTCTAGGAGGGTGTGCAGGATTTCTGAGGGATTGAGGGCGGGGGGTCGGCTGGGTGGGGTTTCTTCTTCTTCTTCTTCTTCTTCTTCTTCTTCTTTTTCTTCGTCGTCGTCGTCGTGGGCGCCTTCCTTCTCCTGCCGCAAGCGTAGGACGGCGACTTTCCGCTCGCGCGCGGTGAGCCACCCCACCGAGCCCGGGCCGTCGGGGACGAAGCTGAACGCCCACACGGCGACGAGCATGCTGGGGAAGCCCTCGAGCAGGAATAGCAGCCGCCAGGGGCTGAGCGGCGTGTGGCTGGCCAGCTTGGTGATGAGCCAGGCCAGCGCGCCCGCGAACGCCGACGACAAGGGGCTTGCTGAGATGAATAGCCCCGTGCGGAAGGCTAGCTCGCGGCGCCGGAAGAAGAAGGACAGGTAGAAGGGGACGCCTGGGCTGAAGGCGGCTTCGCCGATGCCGAGGAGCGCGCGCAGGGCGACGAGGACACTGAAGGTGGGCGCGATGGATTGGAGGCACGCGATGAGGCCCCAGGAGAAGATACAGATGGAGATGTAGATGTGTGGGGGCACTATGCGGTACCTATCTCGGTCAACGGTGGCTCGGGTGGTTGTCTGGGGCGCGACTTACATCAAAGTCATCCATTCAAATCCAATGTACGTGATGTAGAAGGCCCAGATCAGCCACTCGAACTGCTTGGAGCTCAGCTGGAGATCCCTCTGCATCCCCGCGATGCGCGCGTTGCCGATATCTAACCCCCTCAATCAGCCAAAACAGGTTCCCCCAGCTATGCTCCTGATCTTTCTCCATCACGAAAACGTACAACAGGACTCGACTCACTCGTGCGATCCAAGAAGCTCAGACAATACAGCAGCGCCATGAAGCCAACGAGCTTCCGGTCCAGCTTCCGCAGCACCCTTCTGTCTTCGTCTGGTGTGTACAGCTCGTAGCTCTGCACCGAGTCGAAGGAGAGCCGGCGCGTGGAGCGCGCGTAGTCGCCATCTTCATCCTCCTTCTCTGCGGGCGACGCTGGCACGGAGTGGCTGATAGGTTGAAGCTCGTATGCATTGGGTTCGTTTAACATTGGGAGGTTTTCGGACGATCCGGAAGAGCGCGAGGGCGTTGGACGAGGCGAGGCTGAGTCCGTGGTGCTATCGGAGGCCCGCTCATCTACTACCATCCGGAGGGGGCGTATGGTGGATGGCATTGTATGTTGGCGTGGCCTGAGAACAATTGTCCGGTAGCAAATGGGAGTCTGTGTGTCACAGCGCTCCGGTCATTTGGAGGAAGCCGGCTGCGCGCCATCGGCTTGCGAGACACACGGTGGTGTTGTGGAGTTCAGCTGCCGTGTTGCCGAAGTGAGGGATGACGTTTATGCGACCTTAGCGTGGCGCAAATCCCCCAGATTCGATTGTACAAGGTATCTACAAGCGAGAGCCTATATTGGAGGGTATTCAAGATGCATTCGCACAGCAGAGGTTCTCATTCTTCTATTCTTCTGAGATGCTTAAGGTACAATTCCCCCTTTTTTTTCCTTTCGTTTAAAGTGTTGCATCTAACTTCCATGGTGGTACGATGTGACAGTGACACCACCATCGATCCAAATGTAGGGGATGCCTAATTGTTTGCTTATTTCAATTGCATGCTTGGTCCGACTTTTACAATTTCGAAACCCGCTCCTTCGCCGCTTCCCAGTCTTCTTCCACAGAGGTATCGATGCCCTGATCCGCCAGCTTCTGGATGGCCGTTTTCGGGTCCTCTTCACCATCAATAACATCCAACCAGCCCCTAAAGTCTGTATCCAATGCTGCAACAATAGCATGCGCCGTAGTGTCGCGGCTAGTCTTTCCTCCAGCTCCGATCTTCCCAACAGTGACGCCCCCTGCCTTGCCGTCGGTCAAGCCACCAGGCCTCAGGCTGATACCAGCAAATCGCTCCTTTTCAGGCACCCCGTCCTTGGCTTCTTTTTCTAGTCTTTCGCGCGACAACACAGTCAAAACTTCATCCGCAGCAACCTTGGCCTTGAAGTACGTCGGAAGGATTTCGTTGTTGGTCTTCTGCGCCGTCTCCCAGCTCTTGTCATCCCACCAGCTCGGCCTGCCCCTTCGACTAGACAGATACGAAACTGTAAGGAACTTCTTCACACTGGGCGTATGGATGCTCGCCTTTGTGAATGCAATGGCTGCGTCGTGATCGACAGCCATAGTGTTTGTGGCTCCGCCTTTGCCGCCAGCACCGGCACTCCAGACAACCCAGTCGGGCTTCACACGCTCGATAATTTGCTGTGCGTCGGATTCGCTCTTGACGTCTGCCACGCTGCTCACCAGGACGTCTAGCTTGCCGGGTTGGTTCTTTCCAAGTGCTTCGATGGCAGGCTTTTGGTCTGCTGTACGGATCATTGATGTGACGTTCCAGGATCGCGAGAGCAGAAGCGGGGTGAGGAGTTGCGCAACCTTGCCATGGCCGCCGATGAGGAGGATGTGGTGAGACATTACGTTCGATCTGAGAATTGTTCCTGCTCAGTTGATGAACCTTTGTTTTGTGAACCTCAAATTGTGATATTTGGGTTGGATTGACTGCGTTTTGCTTTGGTCTTTCGACTTCTTACGTGCTCTGCTGCTATTAGTACCCTCATGAGCAATGACGTTGTCCGTCGAAATGCCGGCTCGGCCCGACTGATTCTACTATGTATACTCTGATTCGCCCATACACGACGACATGATGGATTTGCTTATAAACGCATCGATTGCGTGAATTTTCTTGCTGTTTTCCCGGACTTATTGCGTGGAAAGGGCAAGTGCAAGAGTCCGACGTCCCTCACCACTTACCGTGAGCACAGACCTTCTCGCAGGGGTAGATTGCGCTATCAGCCCTGTCGCTGCTGCGCCTGTCTGTAGAAGCTACTCAGCCAGCGAGCATCATACTAGCATCTGTAACACAGCCCATGCTGATCGAAGGGACACCTAAAGGTTTTCATACGTGTCCTTAGGCAGCAGCAAAAGACATATGTTTACATCAACATCATTGCACCCGAGACTACCAAACACCTACAGAATCATGGCTGCCCAACACGATGTCTCGCCTCCCATATCGAAGGAACTTTTTTCACGACTCCCAAGAGAGTTGCGTGATCTGATTTATGCAGAAGTTCTCAGCGACGCTGCCCCAGTCTCCCTGCACGATTTACAAATCGGGCCAGGCGGTCTGGCATTACTTGCGGCTGGTGATACGGGTCCAGACCTCAAAGCCGAAATTTTAGAGGCACTTTACACCCACGGGACATTAATCATTCCCTTCTCTGACCCGCGGGGCTCTGAGTACACATGTTGTATCAGCAGCAGCACATTTCCACAACTTGAGGAACATATCCGAAAAGCCGTTATCCTCGCAGAGGAGAGCGAATTGCCCTGTACTGAGTCCTTGGAACACCTGGAGACTTTATGCCGGTCGAATGATCTGGGTAAAACCAGAGCTCAATGGGAAGGCCTCCTTAGACTCCCACGACTCGAGCATTTGACAATTCGGCTGCAGAAGAAAGTCTCTACCCACCTCTCTTGGGCAGATTTCAGTCCCATCATCGTCCAATTACGCAGGAACCTGCCTAAGCTGAAAATCACTTTTACCATTTCATTCGACACACTTTTGGAGCGCGTCTGGTATGATCCAATCTGGGAGAATAACACGGAGCCAGGCAATGTACAAGAACTCCCTTACGACCCCATGGGCTTTGTAGATGTGACGGAGCTGATTCAGCCGCCTACCGTGGATGACTTTACATATGTGGAGATACATATTGCAGGCGACATGAGCACATATGGCAGGGATATCGTGCGCGGCTTGCTTGATGAGACGGCGGCGCTGAGGAGGGGGTTGGCAATGCATTACGTTGTCAAAGATCCTGAGCTGCTGAGGGTACGGATCATGGAGCACTACGGGGTCTACTCGAAAATGAAGATTGAGCAAACATAGGGATACTAATTCTGTTCTTTGGCACGCCGTTCTGCAAGATGACAGAATCTTCTGCAATGTCACAAACCTAACTTTGCACTGCTCTGTGTTCACGTGCCTTCAGCCGACTGAGCTGCTTGTGAGATAATTGTAGCTTTCACTGCGGGGTTGTCAGTTCGATTTCTTCTTCGCTGTCTTTAATCTGAGGTCATTTCACCTTCACCTTCACCTTCACCTTCACCTTCATTCGTGACCTGTTATCTGAGATCTCTACCAACGCTTTCATTCCTCACTCAACCAATACACTTATTCCTCACCTTAACACAACCATCAAGTGTCGGCCAATCTCGAAAGTATGGCTGCAGCAATCGAGCCACTCGACTTAGTCGATATCGCTGTGCTACTCAACTACGAGCGCGCCACTACCACTGAGGCTTTCCGCAATACCAAGGTGCGAGAGATCGCTTACCCGGGCGACGCATTGCATACCCTTCGATACGGCTCAGAACCACCCGCAGATTGGAATCGCAATGACAGAACCGTTATTGTCCTTGATAAAGTCAGTCCGCAAGGAGATCGTCAGCTACCAGCTACCATGAAGAGTCCGGTCAACTTTGTGTCATCCAACCTCACTGAACAGCAGCTTGAGACGATCTTCTACCGTATTCGCGCTCACGAGGGCAGTGTACTGGTCACTCTGCTCCTGGAGGCGTTCTTCTCCATGTTTCCACCCGATACAAAACTCTGCATTCGCCACGCTCCGAAAGACAAACAGCCAAATACGTTTTATATCACTTCAATCTGCAACCGCAGTATCGTTCAGGACGTGCTAGTCAAGCCTAAGTTCAGCACTGTACTTGTGGTGCCGCAAGAGAGGCGTATGAAACACAGTGGCACGGGACCCGAGATGGCCCACTGGTACACGGGATTCTCTGCGCCTAACAGTGAAGAGATAACCTCGGTCCTAGATCTTACATCCATGCAGTTTGGGGAAGTTGGTCGTGGACCGGGTAGGGAAGGCAGGATGCTATTTGCCTTGGACACGAAGACCGACTATGAAGAGCGGCTCAACAGGATTGCAAACGGTGTGGACCTAGCACGGAGGCAGGTTAACACCAGTATGGTCATGGCTGGAGGTGCTCCACTGGAGAAGGTTGTCTGCAAGGTGAAGGAGAGGTGGGAGAAGCGAGACACGGAGAAGTGGTGTGGACACTGTGGAGCGCCAGAACCAGAGTTCAGGTGCGCTGGTTGTCGCAACGTGTGGTTCTGCAACAAGGAGCATCAGAAGATGATGTGGTCTTTCCACAAGGGCTACTGCAACAAAGGCTGAACAGGTGCTCCAGTCTTGAGGCTGTCAGACGTTGGCCTTCTACTTATCGAAAGCATTTTCGTATTCACATGGACACTCATGATGAAGATGCTACCCTGAAGGAGGGACGACAATACCTAAAATACAAAAGAAGTTTCTCAGCTGTGTGGGTCCAGAAAGATCACCAATGTCCCGTCCGCGATTGCCCCACGTTTCGGCCGTCGAGTCGTCATTGCATAGGCTTGGCAGCGACCAGTCACTCAAAACTTCGTGAAGATTGCCCCTCTGCCTACAACTCCACCCGAAGTCAACGATCGCCCCGCGCACGCATTCCCTACCTCTGACTGAGTCTTGTCTCACAGCTCAGTCGCTCCCCCACGTTCCTCCGCCCCTCCAACAATTTTATGCAGCCAGAGTCTCCCAACGAATCCGAACAGACCACCACTCCACCAGACGCCTCCCAAACCCTCCGATCTACCTCCCAGCATGGACAGCGCCGCGACGATGACCCACATCCGCCTCCTCTGCAGCCTCACTCAGGTGGGTCTCGAGGGGGTTCTGTGTCACCGTCCGGTGGCAACTCACGCGACGCGACGCGTTCAGGAACACCCGGCGCAAACGGCGACGCTGAGACTGAGGGATTGAAGCAGCTCAGACTGTCGACGCCGCCGCCGAGGAACAGAATAGACGAATACGAGAAAGCACTTTCGAAGTCAGCGCGCAAGAACCCTGAAGGCCCTCTATTTGAGGTCATTAAGAGTGTTCGAAAGCCTGACGATAAGCGCTCGCCCATCGCGCACTTGCCGAATGAGATCCTTATCCACGCCATTGCGCACCTGTCGCCCAATGACCTCGCTGCTGTTGCGCTGGTCTCACGACGTTTCAATGAGCTTGTTACTACGCCGCACGCATGGCAAGTTGCCTTCGCCCGCTACTTCCCGGGCCCAGCAGCCCTGGAAGACGCCGCCATCAATGCGAGCCTAGAAGATAACGGTGAAATCGTTCGCTCCGAAAAGAGGAAGTTCACGCGACTTACTGCTCTTGCATCATGGAGGAGCGAGTACATTATGCGTACCCGCATGTTGCGCTCCTTAGTCCGTGGTAAGCCTATGCAGGACACTTCGACTCCTTCGCGCGCCGGTCTAGTGCAGAGCATTCATCCGGTGGTGACCTACGATGCCAAAACATACACCACCATCAACCACATCCACGCTTCGTTTGGTAGCGGTCTCAACAAGAAGGAACCTCGCTTCATCCACGGTGCAGACGATGTTGGCATGTCCACCTCAAGCGATCCTGTCCTCGCAAAGGTGGATCCTTGGGGCCAGAGTGATCCGAATTTTTATAGCCAGTTCTCAGAACGCTTTCCAGGAACAGCTGAGTGGGGTCTTGGATCTGGCGAGGTCGTTGGGCGTCCAAATGTTATGGATGTGTCGCAGCCTCATGGCATGATCTATGGTCAGGGCTGCCCAGAAGGTTCTTGCTACTACCGCGCGACAGATGAGTTGCGTGGCCGATTCATCGCAGAGCCACTCGACTTTTCCAGACCCGAAGCTGGGATACCGAAGCTGGGAGTTGACGGAGGAGCGATTTGCTCTGTCTGGATTGCCAAATCCAATACGATACCAACCTTGTCAGAGGGCCTTATTGGCATGATGACGGGTTCTGCTGCCGGTGTAGTATCTGCCTGTAGTCTAGGCACTGATGGTGTAAAAGCCTCACGCCTGCAAAAGGGCGAGCTTACTGCTCGCTGGATCCTAAGTCCTGGCGTCCCGATCGTCTCCATTGTTGTGGATGACAACTACTCTGCGAAGCGCAACACTCAAGATCGCATATGGGCTGTAGCTCTCAATGCGCTTGGTGAGTTGTTCTACCTGACTAAGTTTCCCACGCGCAGTCCAGCCACCACAACCGATATCGCGGAGCCCACAGAGTACCTCGCGTGGCTTACCGGGCGAAGTGTATACTGGAGTCTAGTCGAGCCCAGCCGGCGTGTCGCCAAGCCGGATCCTTATAGCGACGCTGAAGTCGACGGAAGTTACTCTCCTCGGACATCATGGGACGGCATGTGCTTGGGCAAGCAACAGCTTACTGCGGAGACCCGGGAGATACAGCAGTTTCTTCGAAAACCACCCAAAGATTTCCGGAAGTCTTGTCTTGGCTGGGACATGCGCAGACGTCTCGAAGTTGATTTCGCAGGTGATGATGGCAACTACACTGGCGAGGCATTGGTAGTCTTTGAATGTGGGCTTGACGAAGGCTCTACCGCTGAGGTCACGCGTTTCACTCGATGGAAGTGTAATGAGAAAGAGAAGAGCACTGCTACCTCGACTTGTACCGCGACGCCGCAACTTTCTCATACTCCGTCGCTCTTCGGCGGACCTGCTGCGAGCACACCAGATCCTATCCAAGTGCCATTGCGGAATCGCAGCTCTTCGTACATGTCTTCCAGTAGTTCCCCGGAGCGAGTTAGCCTTGCGGAAGAGTGGCGAACCTCTAAGCTCACATTTGGGGGCTTCAAGAGCACAAAATTGAGCGTCACAGCTTTGGACAACTCGATCTTTTCCACACTCACACTGTCCGAAGATCCGGCGCTTGGCTTTTCAACAGCTTCCACGGCATCATCGCCATACGCGTCACCCATGTCCGTTGCAAGCCAGCCAGCATCGCCTACGGACATCCCCGGTCAACGAGCGCGCTTCCTAGCAGCTGGTACAAAGAATGGTGTGGTCTTGGTCTGGGATGTAAGAGCTAGTGTGTCTCGCTCATCGGAGTACTCCAACAACATTGAGCCCCTTCGCATCATCTATACCGATTCACCTGAGATTTCATCGCTGGCTCTGACCTCGCTCTATCTTGTTGCTGGTGGTAATGACGGTCTGGTACAGGCGTGGGATCCGCTCGCATCGACCATGTCGCCCATCACGACGTTGCATTCGCGCCATGCGTCTCGTGCGCGCAGACGACTTGTGCAGGCGCAGGCTTCAGCTCAAGGTGTGGGTATCAACATGTTCGCCGCTGGCGCTGTCTGTCTTGATCCAGACCCAACGGTTCTCCGTGGCGCTGTCTCACTCGGCAATCAGCTTCGCTGGTGGAGTTTCAGCTCATCTGCAGCTGATCAATACAAGAGCAGTAAACGCCGCCTTCGTCGCACCGAACGCGGCACCAACCAAGCCAACGACCGCTTCGCTGGTACAGGACGGGTCAATTTCAAGGGCTACATCGAAAATGAGAAGTTCGAGTTGGAGCGCGAGAAGATTCAAAGGCAGAAGCAAGCTGAGCGAAAAGCTGCTCGGTATGGTACCGAATTGCTTGAAGACGAAGACGAAGCACTTGCATATGCTTTGCTGCTTTCCCAAGAGAATGCTGAAGCAGAAGAGAAGAAGCGTCGCGAGAGCGAGTTCATTGAACTATCACGACAAGACACTATCAAGCCGAGCGTCCAATCGTCTTCAAATAATGGCATCAGCACGAGTGAACAGGATCTTGATCCGGAGATCGCAGAAGCTATACGCCTCTCACTTGCTGAGGGCAATGGAGCTGACCCTTTCTGGTCTGATTCGACGGATTCTTCGCCTTTCGATATACCTATCAAGTATGCAAAGAGCAAGAAATCCGCTTCCAATTCCCCTTGGGGCACTCCTGCTAAGCACAGCAAAGGTGCTGGCGGCTCGAGCAACGGTACTGAACTCAGTGATCTTGAGTTTGCTATGCAACTGAGCCTTGCAGAGGAGCAAAGCCGAAAAGAGATGGAAGAGGACCAGTTTCCGGCGCTGAGCCCGCGGCCAGGGGGTGGTAAGGGGAAGGGCAAGGCAAGGGGATGGTAGATGGTTGGTGATCTTGCTACGAAGTATCGTTTAATACCTTTGGCTACTTTGTGTCTGTCTTGAACTCGCTTCGCCTGGGCGTTAGCATTTACCAGTGACCCTTATCCGTCCGATCTCTCGAGAGGACAATTTGAAATTCAGTTGGACTTTCTTGCCATCAAACTCTACCGCTCAGCTCTCGTCTCTTCCCCGCTTATGCCTCGACCTGCCATATCGACGTATTCATTCATTTCCTCACTCATCTCCGTACTCGTGACCAGCCACAGTAGCAGATTTGGAACTCAGCAAATTCACTGCGCACACTACTGCACTGCCCAATACGCTTGCGACACAAAATGTCACTTTAGAGATTATGCCCAGCCTTCTAGCCAGTCGGTGTCGGCCATAGCTCCGCCTCAGCCACGGCGCGTACTGCTTGGAAGATGAAGATCCCCCTCGAATGGGAGCTGCAGGGCCGGTCCCCGCGGACCGAGCCGCACGCTGAGTGCGGGGTCAGGTGATGGATCTGCAGGGTCTGTTTACGACGTGAGGTCGCTGGTGCTTTGAAACGGTTGTTATGGAGGCTGCGTTGTGCTTGCCAGTGCTTCTATGGGGTTGCGTGTGTGAGGTTGAGCAGAGCGTGAGGATTGACGCTGTTCAAGATGCTTTTTTTGCTCGAACATGGCAACGAACATGCAGGTACCTACCTTCCAGCCTCCACGCCCCCCCCCCCCCCCCCCCCCCAAAAAAAAAAAAAAAAAACACCACAAGTAGCACCGAACAGCAGAGAAAACGCACCAAAAGACGCCAACACGAACAAAGAAAACAGCACAAACGGCACGAGCGCCAGCACGTCTGCACAACACGAGAATAGCATGCCGCCCACACGCACGCCACCAGAACCCAGAGATCACAGTAGCCGGCCGACCGTCACGCCCCACGCCCCAAC
>KZ107855.1:157386-339552 GCA_002116315.1 Epicoccum nigrum
GTTAAAAGAGCAAGGTAGGCCGGCGCGGGGGTTGGCACGGTTCTCACTTTGTGTTTTTGGCCCAACACTGCATATCTCCAGGTGGTGCTGCCCTCACCCCCCCCCCCCCCCCCCCCCCCCCGCGTTTCAATTTGAAAAGTCTAGATCATCTTGAGAAAATCCTACGACCCCGCATACCGTAGAGAAGAGTTAAACTCAAGTTACCTGGTGCTAGCGTCGCCGCATCTTCTGGTGAGAAACAAGCAGTCCGCTCCACGCTTCCAGGCTCAACGCAGCTGCACAATTGGCTGAAAACGGCGGGACCCGCCACTATGTCGAATGAAAGTACCTCAGCTATACGATGGGTATCCTTGGTTGTGTCGCTCGCTACAGCTCCAGCCTCGCGCCGACAGACCGCGCGCGACTCTCCAGGGAAAGCCTCGCAGTAGGCGGGCCATCGGTAAGCGAACATGCATGGAGTTATGACCTTCCGGCTCTGCACAGGCACAACCTGTTACATTGTGTACGACCTTCAATTGTCCCACAGCGACGTTAGGCTACCAAACAGAGATGCGCTGGTGGCATTTTGGGTATGGTTGGGGACGAGGGTGAGCGAGCACGAACACAGCTGAGCTGAGGAGCCACCACACCACGTCTTGTCTCACCATGCCAAGGAGACATATGGATGGTCGGCGAGGAGGGTTTGAGGTATCCTCGATTGCCCCAATTGAGGGCAAAGAAGCGACGGATATGCAATCCAGGAGCTCGTCCTGCTCAGACAGGAGCTCTATAAAAGCCCACATGTTTCCCTCCACAGATCCTCCACACTTCCATCCACACTGCCCAGCTCCTCCAACCTATACTCCCCCGCTCTTCCAGCAACCTCAAAGCCAGCACAATGAAGCTCACCGCCGTCCTCGCCGTCCTCGCCGCCTCCGCCTCCGCGGCAGAGTTCAAGGCCTGCTCCAGCACCAACATGAACGGCGCATGCAGCGTCAAGGTGCGTCTCTTCATACCCACCTTCCAGAGTACAAACAACTAATCCGCTCTCTAGACTAGCATGTAACGTGTCCCATCCAGGATACAGCTACCGTCAGCGATCAAGTCTAACCCACGTGGCTATCTAGGGGCAAGATCACGGGCAGTTGGAAGTCGTACAACTGGCGCGCGAGCAGCAACGTGTGCGTTAAGATCTGCAGTGGTTGCACGGTACGTAACATCCCATGGAATTCGCGCGCGTGTGTATATGTGTGTGTGTGGAGTAGACGCTGACAAGGGTGGTGAAGGAGCTGGGTTGGCGCTGCGCCGACTACAGCAACAGCAACATTGCTTTCAACAAGGCGATTCTGTTTGGATGGGCTGGCGGCGATGGTCCTGGTGCTACCTCTTGCTGCTAGAGTGCGGGCGTAAGAGTTCAACAAATACTGTGGCGAAGTGGATTGTCGTGAGATGGAGAGATCTCTAGGTTCGGCAGTGAGAATGCAAATACTCGGTACCTTCTATCGCGATGCTTGCAGATGGGTTTCTTGATAGATTTACTATGCGTGATTCGAGTATGGGCCTGGAATTGTGAAGTCTGTGTGGCATGGATAATAGTCACTCGAGCAGTGTTGTTGTCATCCGAGTGCATATGGATTGGAGGAAGGGTAAAAGCGGTAGTAAAATGCACAGCAGAATTGCTTGGACTATTGCAGCATTATTTAATTGATTAGAAGAAGATGGCACATTATTGACTTGAGTAGAAGCAGATAGCGTGCGTTTGTTAAGAGTGAGAAGCTTGTATGCGTATACGTTGGGTTAATCTTCGGGATGGAGCAGATTATAAGCGCCTACAACTTGGTTCAACTTACAAGTTAAAGCAAAGCGTAAGTGCCTACGCTTTGCCAAGCTTCACTTTTACTTGGGACCACAAAGAATATTGGACGTGCGCGATTGGAACCTACAATATTAGCAGGTCAAGCACAAAAGGCAAGTTGGCTAGTCTATAGAAGAAAGTCCAACGCCGGCATTATTCACATACTATACTCTATCTCTACAGACTCAAGGTAGACGCTTATGTACGATCACTAGATAGCGTCATGAGCTTTTTTAAGGTACATGTCGAGTACGATGATAGACTCTGCTTCACTCGAGGCTGCAAACTCGGCTTTGCTAATACCTACAGGTACGTCCTGAAGAAAAACAAGGATGAATTGGAGAGAATATATGTGCCAGATCCAGGCTTGCCTGATTGTTTAAGGTCTGCCATTGGGATAGTACGATCATCAACATGATGATCATGAGAAGAGAGCCATAGCTGGAGCATTGAGCAGATCCTTAAGGGTATCTGTACATATTGTGCGCGAACACGGTGTGCCTGCCTCTTGATGTACACGATTTCACTGTCCCGGAAAAGGTTTATACGGCCTTTTGAAACACAGCGCGAGTTTGGTGTGTTGTGCTGATGAAACTTGAAACTGCGATGCATCGCCGAAGAGGGAGTGTATGCTGGAATATATTGACTAGTTCACAGTTTGGAGGTCCATGAGGCCACCATATGACAGACTTGAACTGTTGCGTCCATGGTCGTTCCAGACCATTGGAGCTGGGTGCGGTGTTGAATAACTTCCGGAAAACCTTTGTTATGAAACCGTACGAATTGACAACACCAAAACCACGTATTGTTATATGCAGGAACGCTCATAGATTTAGTAGATCCTTGCACTTGCTAACATGCTGTCACAAATGGTGAAATGGAATGCATTGTATGCGTTAATGCCACTTGGCAAGCAATACTCTTGTGCCGTTGACCAAAGCATATACTCGAATTGGCCACTGCACCTAGCCTTGCCCTGAATTCGGGCCCGTTATCCGACTTCGGCAATTACCATGAGTTCAATGAGAATTGCAGAACTATAGCTGAGTCTAGTATAGAGCCGGTCTGTTGACTAACACTGCGTCCACCGGATAAACGGTAAGAACAGCCGGCGAAGCAATCCAAAGCCACGGGTGCACCTTTTGCGGCTGCTCAATGACCGGCACATATCGTCGACAAGAGCAACATACCGTCGATTTGTGCCAGTTGGGTGAAGATCTTCGAAGATCACTCACCCCAGGTTTTCAGAACCCAGGAACACCTCGTATCCGGGGTGAGCGATCGATTCTCGAGATGCATGAAGGTCCGTGTAGAGCACCTCGTATGTCAATGATATTGCTGGGTCCTTCCTAACTGCCAATGTCTTATACTCTACCTGTTATTATGCGGACGTGGATGTACCCTGCTGTGGATAGTATCATACGAGACTATGATTGCCATAGCCGAACCCCACGTTCAGGATCTGACGAACGTTGTCATCGAACCAATTCTGCGAAACTGCTTCTGAAATTCGGTCCCAGCCAACCAATACGCACATTTCCTCTTTAATTCCAGCTCATGCTGCATCCGCACTTTCGCAGACGTAACACTACCGCTGAAGTGTCAGATAGATCGTAATTATAGGAGCCTTCGGAAGCTCAATGATTGCTGCCGACAGACGTTTGAACTCACTTGGTCGAGAGCAGAGTGCACCAGCATGGCAACGGCTTCCATCTGCCGACCTCATGTACGCCGCTGCACGATGCCTCAGGCTACTCATCTGCGAGATGAAGTTCGATCTCCGCAAATGCCGGTACTCTATAGACTGTGGGACGGCCAACGTCGCCGTCCGCACGACCCACAAGTATGTCGAATAATCAATCCCAGTCACCCAAACAAGCCTACGTTGATCAAACATCCTGGACCTATGTTTGCCCAGAGGACACGACAATGCTTGGTTTCTACGCTTGTCTAGCAGTGCCATGTATCTTAGACAAGACGCGAGATCGAGCAGGCGTGAGCCTTTCAGGATTTACTAATGCAGTCTTCGAGACTATTGAGAGTCAGGACTGCTGGTTGGCAAGTTCGTGGCAGAGCTTTCTTGGCTTAGCGAAGCTGGCCGCAGCCGCCAACCGATCGACACTTTGGCCATCCTTTCAGCGCTTCTCTTCATCACAGTCTTGTTGGTCATATCACGCAATGCGAATGGCGCACCTGTTTTCTCAATCTCCGAGAGGCGACAAATCGATCCAAGACTGTCTGACAGCGCTCGAGCTAAGCATAAGCACTCGATATATGTCTAGCAGTGTTACCGTGTGATAGGCCAACTCACTGAAGGTTATCGATTGATGTAGTGCCTCGGCCTCCGAGATACTCACCGTACACAGGTCCAATTAGGCAGCTGGGTCAGATTCTGGATCTCTCCTGGCCACTGATCCTCTATGCAACCTGCACGTAATCGTACTGCACAGCCTCGTAAGGATCAGGCAGTCGACATGCCAATGTCACAAACTGATAAGACCCCCAGTATTGCCCCTCCGTCGTCCTTCGACAGCAGGGTTTCCAACTTCCAGAAACAACGAAGAGGGCATCGCTTGCATTAAAGCACAGAGCGACTAGCGGGGCATTCGAGACAAACTCGGCTGGAGAAGCAGGTCGTAGAACGTCGGAGAGCGTGTGGGGCTCTGCGCTCCGTAAGAACGGTGAACCGACGGAGACCTGTGGTAACCCTGATCCACCAAGGTGATCCTGCAATAGTGAATGTTACCTTGGCTGGGTTCTGCTTCATGGCCCTGGGTTCCAGTCTCACTCAGATCCTGGGTTGATCTCAAGTGCACGACCAGGTTACGAGATGGTAGCCGGCTTCTGATGCCGCATACCTAGAAGCATCACTTTGCTTCATCACCACAATATGACGGAGACTTGTAGATATTCATAAGTTTGAACAAGGAACAACGAGTGGAAGTTTGGGTCGGGTTATGGCGCACCACCGGGTAAAGGTGAACGCTATGACCCGCGTTTGTTCGACGATAAGATCATGGATTATACCTGTCCAAGCTTGCAAGCACGCAAGCACCAAGATGAATCTACTGGCCGTCAAGAAATGTTCGCGCCGTAAGGCCGAGCTCATGCTGATCAGCAGTCGGCCGTAGTGGCTTGATCAAAGAAGTGTGGCCAAAGACCCCTGTCACGCCCAACCTTATGTCTCGCGCACGGTCCTTCTTTCATTTCGGTACGGAGCACGTAACGGTCAAGCCGAAGATGATTTTCCAGTTCTCGGAAAGAGTTGCTGTTATTACGAACAGTTCCTGTCAAGTGTACCTGCAAGAACGTCTCATAGGGCGAGCCCAGTTCCATCGCCCCACCGGTACAAGCTCAGCATCTCCCGGCGGCGCTCCACAGAGGCTTGCACGCCTCTTCCACGCATCTGCTGCAGGGCCGAGAGCATGATGTTACGGAAATTTCTCTGCAGTCATTCGAGTCAGCCATGATAACGCCACCCGTTGTGGGGAAGGAAGAGCCGAAGAGCCCTGTGGGTTCCATGCACTCAGTAACACGTACCTGATACTCCGTGTTCAGGGTGACGATGCAAGCCTCGTGCGCGCGCACAATTACTTCGCATGCGCGCACGATGTTTGAGCTCGCTTCTCCTTGCAGCTTGTCTGCAATTAATAGCAGCAGAAAGCTTCCTTGCAGGAGGTATATCCCAAAAAAGAATGGCATGAAGCTCAAGTCTGGGTCAAGTTCAAGGATATCATTAAGTGCTTCAGCTGCAGAGACCGCGTGCCCGGTGGCAGTGATGAAGCTCTGCGATGAGATCCAAAGGTCGTTGTCATCCAACAGCGAGATTGGATCCCATTTCCCGTTCAAGAGAACATGGAGTGTATGCATAAGATATGTGCCATACGTCACTACAATCCGAGCGTGCATCACCGACTCCTGACCCATTGATTTGGAGCTGCCAGGTGACGTAGTCTCATTCGCGTTGTTGTTGTTGTTATTGTTGTTATTGTTGTTGTTGTTCTCGAGGGCGGTTCTCTGCTGCATCTCTTGTAACGATCTACCATAGGCATCTAGTCGTTGGCTGATCTCCATGCCGTAATCGTCCCAATCAGTCTTTGCACCAAATCTTGGATGATTTCTTGCATGCGTAAGATCCACAACTTCACCGAGAATTGTCATCAGTGGAAGGAAAAACTCGAAAATGGAGGAGTGGCCGGTGCATTCAAAGGCAGGACCTCTTCGGCGAAAGGTGGGATCTGGTAATGATTGAGCGGAGTCCACGAAGAAGTCGCCAGTTTGCCATACGTGATCGTCAATCGGCTGCAGAAGGCCAGAGCACTCTACGTCCGTGAATGAAAGTGGTCGATTGTAGCATAATGCTAAATGTCTAGAATTGTGAGCGCTATAGCTTCCGATTCAAAAGTGAGGACGTACCTGTCCATGGTGTACAAGAGCCACCACATACGTCTACGCTCCTCGCGATGCTCCTCGGTCGGGTCCAAATAGGCATTGCGAATATCGGTGTTTCCATTGGAACCTTCTTCAAAAGGTTCGGGGGGCGGCGTAGGTATCTCCTTTCCTAGTCGCATCTCTCTGGCCAGTGACCAAGCTGCATTCCACCATCTCAAAGAAGCCGCTTTATACTCGCTAGCGGATGTCACCACTCCAAGATTGACATAGGTGGCTATGTCGTCTAGGTTTCCGAAATGTAAATCGAGGCCAAGATTCTCCTCAGAGACCTGATTTGGCAGACCGAAACCGCCCATTGTGACGCCATGAACCATGGCAGCGTTGTTGTACATTGACGGCTCTTGTTCGGTCATTACTGGGGTCTGATGTACCAATGGCTTGAGAAGCCCAATCGTGAGATTGATCAGTTTCTCTGATACTTGACTCCGAGCTGTTGGTGTTGATGCCAGATATGGGGATTCGCTGGTCAGACATCCAATCCACAGCATACTTGCTAGGAGGGCTGGACTGCATACTCGCGGGTTATCCTGTCTCAAGAACGAATTCTTCCTGAAGACATGGCCAAGTACATAAGGAGAGACTGGTTGCATGTACAAAGGTGACGAACTCTCGAAGTACAGCTCCAAGAGATCGCATGCCAACGACAGAGGCATGATGTTAGTAAGATAGGGGACCACAGGTTCAAGAACTGGAAAGCGGAGCTGCTGCGACGAGTCGGAACGGGTTCTACCAGAGTACATTGTCGTAGATGGTGAAGGCAGCATCCATGTTGGCGATCCAGACAGGGGTGAGTGAGCTGCAAAATCCAGATGCGGTACATCTTCAGGAAGAGATTGCGCCATGTATGCGATTGAGGGATGACCTGGGTACTCCATAGTATCGTTGGAAGGAACAGCTGAATGCATGGCATTATGTGCCATAGCATCTGGTGACTGGTAGGCAAGGTCTGACTGGAAGTTATTCATAGTGGGAAACTCATGTCGAGGTATTCCATGCGTCTGGACGTGGGGTGGTTGGAGAGGGTGAGTGGGGACATTGGCAGGCTGCAGGTCCTCTCTCATGACAGAGTCAACTGCACTAAGACTCATAGTACGGCCACCGTATATCTGTGTTGGTTTTTTGGCTTTTGTTGTTGCTATACTGTTGGAACGACTTGCAACGAACGATGTTGGAAAGGTCGCTTGATTACCAGATGATCTTGGGCTTGCGTGAAGCGTTTGTTCGGCTGAAGTTGTTGCTTGTGACTGCGGCGTTGTGATTGATGGTTCTTCGCTTGGTTGCGTCTCCCTGTCCGATGAGGATGCTGCTGCTGCCGCCGTAGCTTGTTGTTGAGCAACGTCCTTGCGTGAGGCCTTGCCGCGTTTCTTGCGCTCGCGCAAACACGTGCAGGTCAGGCCGAATTCTGAACAAGAGTCAGCTCAATTCTCCGAATTCTTCCTGTAACCAGCGCCGCGAGCACGATGGTATTTACCTATGCAATGTGAACAGGCTGGTCTCAGTCAGCGCATGCCTTTCAGCGAACAATGTGGGAATACAATACGCTTTTGTCCATCACATTTCGTTCTCAATTGATTGCATTGATCGCATGCTTGGCTGATTCGTCGTCGGACAGGTCCTGATGTGCGGCTGGCACGTTCGTGGAGCATCGTGCCTCGGTGAGTGCGGGGAGCTGCAGCTAACGGTCCATTGGTGTACGGCGAACGATGATGCTTACCCACGGCATTGCCGCTCAAGATAATACTCGGCCGCTGATGGAAATGCAGTGATTCGTACTGCAGCGAAGTTGTTCTCGAAGGTCCAGGGCTTTGTGCGAGCGAATCGTGGTGTTGTTGCGGATCGCAAGCGTTCGGCGTGTGGAGAAGGCTGTACCCCGGCGGGCATTGATTGAGACTGGTGGACATTTCTGTTCCTAGCGCCCGTGGGATGACCGCACTACAATGTCTAATCCAGAAAATAGCAAATTCAAGGCTCGACTGTCAATATGTAAGCGCTGGGCCGGAACCGAAGGCTGCGAAGAATAAAGGTCGCCGTGTGGCGACGAGATGATGAGGCGTTCTTCAATATCCCAAGTCCCGCGGCTCAAGGTAAGGACCTTTTGCCGTCAAAGCATGGCATAGGCGTATGCAGGTCGACCGTTCCCGTCTGAATGGTACTGCGGCGTACCTAAGAATTATACAGATATCGGCCGGCACTCCGCCTCCACATTGGGTCTTAACTCCCAGAGCATTATGAATTTGTTGGTGCTCGGACGGCTACCTGCCCAATACTCATCAAGGATGAACAGACCCATACATCCTCCAGAACCACTGCATCACACGTTCGGAATGTATCTGGACCGCATGCTGCAGTAGTCTTGAGTAAGCAGGGTGCGCAGGTTTGCGCGTGCGTTTGCTTGGATGTCGAGATGTTGCCTCCGTCCCGTCTCTCAGGTCGCTAAGGTAAGTCCATATGAACCCCTGTCGAAGACTAGGGTCTTGCTGCACACCATCAGTGCACGTTGAGCACAGTCCATAAGACTGATGGATCTTCCGGAATGCAGGCTCGAAGATTGGCACTTCGAACAGTTTGCCACGAGTTGAGCATTTACGCAATACAGCATGTTCGCAGTGAATCATTGGTGCATCCGGCCCATCACGTCCTGGTACGTGCCCTGACCTAAGACAAGACGTGTGGTCTCGAATCCTTCTGTAGGGACGCCACTGACTGCCATATCTGTTGCGCTCATACTCGAGAGCAACTTGAACCGTGAACGGCAGTCGTGCCCTGCAGGTGTGTGGACCTCGGGGTTCGAGGGCTGTCGCCTTGTGTGAGCAGCACATGTCTCGATCGAGTCGCGATAGTCCGATTGGCAATGTCGATTCACAATCATGTCCTGCATGCTCAACAATGATGTTTCTGAACCTCGGTACGGTTTGAGCGGTCGAGGAGTGCCGTGAGCTTGTGAGGGGTACCTAGGTGCCATTGCTTGAAGCTTTCGTCAACCACGCTAGGTGTTCTTTCGCAGAACGACTGAGTTTCATTACATCTCGTGTCGATCTCGTTTCTCTCCAAAGAACATGGATAACTGCAGGGCCACCCTGGTGTTGAAAGACCGGTACCTGTTCAATTAAAACAGTAGCGTGTGTCGAGAATTGAGTCGGCAGCAAGCACATTGAGCCAAGCCGTCATTCTGACAGATTGCATGTCACTCGCAACCGCTAAGCCGCAACGTCAGAACCGAAGCGGGATAGGTCGAAACGACGTGGTGCAATACTATCGAATAGAAGCCGGCCCGTGGCATCATAACCCTCGAAGTATGTGAGAGCATACATTTGGAGCCGCACACGCAGCGTCTTGCAAACAAGCAGGTCGTGCTTGGAAATGCATGTGTTGCAGATTTGATAAATGTCTGGACACGTGAGATATCGCTTTGTCTTGACCGTAAGACTGATCGTTCATGGCGTATTTTCAACGATACGAGTCGTCAACGTCTTGTATGGCATAAGCCAATCGATATCAACCTCCACGATACTGCAGCTGACGGGTCGCTCCGCTTCTGAAGGGTTAGCGTATGATGTGCGCCTTTGGCTAAACCTCACTAGCAAGAGCTGTACGGCACACTACCCAGATGCGATATCTTGTGGTGTTTGGAATACTCATCATATTGGAATAACCCTTCACAAAAGTTGTTAGCCGTGAGGTACAATAGCCAATCTGACTGGCGATACTGCTCTGTTGAGTCCTCATTATCATAAATCAAGGTACTCTACTGTCACGACACGTCGCATGTACTGTGTGTTATACACATCCTCGCTTGCAAGTTGCCAGAACCCTACTCGCGTGGTAGAGCCTTACAGTCTACCCCATAGTCGCATGTGATATCGCGAAGGGAACTGTCCAAAGCTTATATGCTTACTGCCAAAAGAGAGATGCAAATGAAGCCGTTGCGTGCTCATACCACAAAGCACTAGCTCTGGAAATCTGTGGCAACTTGCTGAAGATGACTTGACTTCTGGAGGTGCGTAGGATATGCTTGAAATAAAGATACCGGCGGTTGATTGAACAGCAGGTTCGAGCACGACCACACAGATGGGGAGAAGGCTTCATCTTCTTACAAATTCGAATGCTATCGATGGGTGCATTTTACTCCTGGTGTTTCTTGCAACAGGTGATAAGGCTGATAAGGCTGGAAGTAGTGGAAGGATAACCGACGATGAGACCCGCCAATGTCCATATCGGGTAAAGAGGATACGTCACCGACTTCGGCGCGCGTGTTGCGCGTTAGTGCGGGCAGTGGGCAACGTTGAAAGCTTTACATCGAATGCGAACGCAACTCCCGTCAACATTTGAGATTTCGATACACTTCAACTGCATATAACGGAGAACCAATATTGAGCAACAACATCATGTCAGTGGAAACGATCACAACCATCTCACCCATCACCAACAAGCCTATCCTCACACGTAATGGGCTCTCAGATGCCGACATTCAAACAATCCCCGAGACAGCTGCTCGTGCTTTCCAGTCTTTTAGGCGCACATCATTGGCAGAGAGACAGCAGATTGTCAAGAAGGCACTGAAGCTGCTCGATGAACGTCAGGATGCGTTGGGCAAAGAAATCACAGAGCAAATGGGTCGCCCAATCTCGTATACGCCAAAAGAAGTCACTACAGCTGTTATGCGCGGCGAGTACCTGCTCAAGATCAGCGACGAAACTCTCAAGGATACACCGGGAGAGGCTGAGAAAGGCTTCAAGCGCTATGTCCGAAAGGTTCCATTGGGACCTGTGTTGATCCTCTTTCCTTGGAACGTACGTAGTGCATGACATGTTCTTGACATTTGCTTACGATTTACAAGTACCCTTACCTGACGCTTATCAACTCTCTGGTGCCTGCAATTCTGTCTGGAAACTCAGTCATTTTGAAGCCGTCGCCGCAGACACCAACAAGCGCAGAACAAATCCAGAAGATCTTCTCTGAAGCCGGACTACCCGACGGTGTGCTGCAAATTTTCCACAGCGGATCAATTACTCAGATCGAGTCTATCGCGAGGTCACCACTGATCCAGCTCGTTTGCTTCACTGGCTCTGTAGCTAATGGACTTGCTGTGCAGAGCGCCGCTAACGACAGAGTACCTCTTCGTGTAGGACTGGAGCTCGGAGGCAAAGATCCAGCTTATGTACGATCTGACGTTGACATTAAGTGGGCTGCCGAAGAAATTGTCGATGGCGCAATTTTCAACTCTGGTCAGAGCTGCTGCAGTGTTGAGAGGGTGTACGTTGATGAGAAGATCCATGATGAGTTTATCGCAGCAGTTCAAGAGGTTCTCAAAGCCTACAAGCTCGGGGATCCGTTTGATAAGGACACACAGATCGGCCCTGTAGTCTCGAAACGGTCAGCGGAGACTGTGCAAGCACACATCAAAGACGCCATGGACAAGGGCGCAAAGAACGCCACGCCCGATAACGAAAGCTTCAAGAATCCACCTGCCGATGGCAACTTTGTGGCTCCTACACTGCTCACGGGCGTTAACCATGAAATGGCTGTCATGACAGAGGAGACTTTTGGACCTATCATTCCAGTGATGAAGGTCAAGGATGATGCGGAAGCCATCAAACTCATGAACGACAGCCAATTCGGTTTGACTGCAAGCATCTGGACGAAGGACACTGAGAAGGGACATGAGCTCGTTGAAGACGTAGAGGCTGGAACTGTCTTCGTGAATCGATGCGATTACCCTGCCCCTGTGAGTTTTACGTTCTCCAGCTAACGAATTCTACTGACACGCATAGGATCTTGCATGGGTAGGATGGAAGGATTCTGGCAAAGGACAGACGCTTAGCAAGTTCGGCTTCGATCAGTTTGTCAAACTCAAGAGCTACCACGTCAAGGACTACCCCAAATAGACGGTACTGCATGAGGGTACTGCCCGTGTTGGAATGAGACATGTGACAATATCCTTGCGAACAAATGCAGCGTGATTGTAATTACTTTTGGAGTACAAGCTCAGCGCGAGGGGGGAAATTGGCAACGCTAGATGGATGAGCTTCGTTGACTACTGGAAGATTGATCTGCACTACGACACAGTGACTCGAACGCGTGCTCACCTGACATGGCGTTTGCGCTGTGCTACACGTGGTACGACCAGCATCTGCCGAATCGATAGTTTCCAGCAATGTTTGTCCACAGGTGTGAAACCGATTGTGTTGCCTATGCAGGTCCACTATAATTACACAATGACAGTACACGCGTACCTGTGTGCGCGCCTTTTAGTACGTGACAGAACAATGCGACTCTGTATGCAAGGTGCGGTAACACGAGTGCGAGTTTGCCGATGTCCCGAATGCAGGCTTGGATGTCTGACCTACTGCATCACCTTCGATCAACGGCGTTCGTGTGCCTGGATGGGCAGTAAGACTGTTTCTCCTCTGCCGTTGACATATTCGCTGGACTTTATTACTGATTGAAGGCTTGTAGAGGATATACAACCCTATCTAAGTAATAATCAGTATCAAAGACGTCTTCTCCCATCTGCATTCCTACCGCATCCTTTCGCTTTGGTCGCTGAGCTCAAGGAATGTCCAAAACTCTTTGTTGAAGCGAGCAAGGGGTGTCCCAAAGCCACCCAGTGGAAATGTCTGTTCCAAGAGCCGCTCGAGAAATCAGTCTCACATCTATCACTTATATGACCCGTGGTCAATCGGTGCTTTCGTTCCTGCTATACCTCCACTGACAGCTAGATGTGATCGCTCGGCAGAGTGGTAATCAGCCTGTCTTCCGTCGCTCATCTTTCTGTACTGTTGAATTTGCATCATCGAGTGCTCTTTGGTTGTTACTTTTGTCGCTACTTTCATCATTGTGTGTTCTTGCGGGCTTTGTTGCCTCAAATATCTTCTTTTTTTTGCTTTGGAGCTCGAATATACCCGATCTCATTCCAAAGTCCTCTTGCGTATACATCACGTCAGTGGTCAAGTGGGACTATGGCCATCAAGGACCTCATTTCAAAGATCCAACGTTCTCTCCTCTGCTGTAGTAGAAGCGAGGAACAGTGTCCGCTGGAGATCGTGAGTCTCTTAGATGCTACAATAAAGAATCATGTGCTTATACGAAAACAGGGTGCGCCAACTAATGTTCGTCGTGTCGACGTTTCTGACGCTCTTCCCGGTCTTACTGATGACCAGCGAAAGTACATCCGTGAGAAAGCTTCCAGCGATGCCATCCACCTCTTGGGTCTACAGTCCTACCCACCCTCTCACCCTGGGTCCCGACCACCAACAACACCGCCGTCGTCAGAACACTCACTAAGGCATGAGCCCAACTCGGCTATCTCGACTCGACAGCCTTCCATGGCCTTATTGAACGCTGCCTCGAAGGACCTACCCGAAGGGGTACCGACGACCCCACGACAGACTCACCCGCCCTATTCCTCGCCAAATACAAGGATGAAGAGCATGTGGAGTGGGCCAAGGAGACTCAGTACCACGTCAAGTTGCCGGGACAGCCTGTACTCAAAGATCGGAGATGGCGAGAAGCCTCGAAATACATCCTTCATGACACTAAACCTTGACTTCGAGACTGAGAGCTTGGACTCCAAAAAGCGTGCTGACAGCCCGCGCACGCTGAGTATGACCTCTGGGTTCGAAATGCAAAACACCGTTGGTGGGCGTGCTGATACCCAAACGCCCATCACGAAGAACGAGAAAGTCAATGCGGCAATTAAGGAGACGGAAGTAGTCGATAGTAGCGATGAAGACGACCCATTTATTACTGCAGAGGGTACGTTGTTGAAGAAGATCTGAAGTGGTTTGCATAAGCAGGGGTTACAACCAAGAATGTATTTGTACGATGTTATGACACAGATAACAGGAGACACTGGGCACAAGGAATTGATCGGAACCAGACACTGGTCTCATAGGACGGAATTAATAGTCTCTATAGACAGATTGTATCAATAAACCATGATGAGGTACGCAACGTGTTGCGAGTATCGCATTGGTAGGCTTCTTGCCAATTGCAGTCAACACGTTCGGAATTTATGACAAAAGCGGCATGATGTCGAAACGCTGACAGAGGCATCAGCGATGAGTGTGGATGTTCATATTGATTGCGGCGCTACGTAGCTGACCGAAAGGAGTTGGCCAGACATCTAATCGCTCGGTCTATCAGACCCTGAAGCAGTGTGAACAAGGTTGACTTCTTGTACACTATCTGGAAGGTGCCTCGAGCAGATAGTCTAAGACCTGCGTCCCTGTGGTGCTCCCATGGTATATTCCTTTGACTTGCGTCATAAAGAGGCGCGCTTATCTCAGTCTCAGTCATTCGAGATAGGGAACAACCGCGAGCGGGTATAGGCTATTTGAATATGGCTGGATCCTGCTTGATCCATCAACCCACCATCTCCACTTCTTGAGCCTTCCTTTTCGATGCGCCTTGACTGCTCTCGATCTGAGACTGGAGCTTTGCCTGTAACCCTTCGAGAAGTACTTCTTTGACGACTGCCAGATTGCCAACAGAGGCATGTGTGGCGCCCTCAATAAGAGCATTGGGGTCTGAACCAACATCGCCCTTCATCCAGACTTCTGTAACTTCGTCCCTTGAAGCCAGGTAACCTACTGCGCACGCTGCAACAACTTGCTTGTGCTCTGCAGGACAGGGGTCTAGTATCCTCAGAAGGTCTTTCTCATCGTTCGAGTCGGGGTTTCGAACGATCGCCGCAACGCCTCCGCACACCATGTCCACACAGTCGATCCCTGCATCTGTGATTGCGGCGCTGGCTACTGTGATACATCCCGCCAGAACATTGAGCAAGCCCCAGCCACTTCCAGCGGCGTGCGCATCGCCCCACCAGCCGTCTTCGTCGCCCTCAAGAACTGTGACCACAACCTCAACTCCACTCTTCGGCCAGCGTTCCCCAATAATTACACCTCTCAATGCGGTTTCCAGGTGTACTCCCAGGTCGCGCTCTGTGCTGTCGCGTATGTATCCTCTCCTTTGCCGTGTTGCGAAAGGCGCAAACTTGACAGTAGTTGTGAGGAGAAGCGAAGGACTAAACGGGGCGCTGCGGGGCAGAGGTTTCGGCCCTTGGATCGAGGCGGTGATTTTCAGGGAGGACGTTGGCGGAATAAGTGTCGAGGACTCGGTAGCTGAGGACGAAGGTATCTCGAGGTATGCAGAGCCGGAGGCAGAAGGTATGATGGATGTTTGCAAGACTAATTGGGCAGTTAGTATTCTTATGCCGATACTACGTAAGGTCGAAAGAATGGCTCTTCATCTTATCATATAATCTTAACAAGACGATGGCGTTTCAAACAAGCCCTTTCAAGACTTACAGATCCTTCGAAGCTCGTTCGGCCCTCTTGTTCTCGTTGGTCTCAGGGTCTGAAGATACTCCGGTTCTCTGAGCGTGCGCGCAAAGACGGGCGCGTGTGTGCCTCCACTGGGCGCGTTGTTCCTTCTCCTGTCCGTGTTGGCTGCCATTGTATGTTTTGCGTGCTGTACAAGCAACTTGCTACGATAATCAGTGGAGTGCACAGAAATATGGATGACATAATAACGCCAAGAGTTCGCGTGTCCGAGCGCGACAGACTGCCTCTTCAGTTTTTCTTCGCGTGCAGTATCTTTCCTTCCCACAACCACGCAAAAGGTACGTTCGCAACACAATTCCCTTCTCACCTTCTATGATTATACCCCTGAAAATTCAGTTCGCTGTGATCATTAATGAACATGGAACACATGCACCACCAAATGATCCCGATTCAAACTCGCAGCTTTCGCACGCATCTGCAGAGCCTTGGCTGACTTGAATAGATGCCTCGACTTCTGTAACGCGACGAGGTGCGTCAGATTCCGCTTAAAAGACATCTGAATAGAGCGCCGATCGGTTGCGCACAGTGTTGTCGCTCGGTGTGGCCTATGCGATGTTCGACTACGATACCCCGCGTCCAACATGTCGCAAGCTCATGGTTCAGTCGAATGTCGCATGGGTCTCGACGCTCGCGTCCTGTCAGCACAATCTGTTAGGCGCGAGCTGTCACATAGACTGTAAGTTACATCAATTTCCTACCTTCAGCTCATCCGAGCTCCCTTCAGTGATGACGTGTATTCAATTTCAGTTCTGCTACAGAATTCAATGTCGACAAACCCATACCACAAGCTTACCTTTGTCTGATCTTTACAATTTTGCTCTGCCTTATCAACATGCGTTGATGTAAACATGTACTGACATGGCGAACAGAACATCACAGCAAGTATTGTCTTGTCGAACTCTGCGGCGATTAAAGGTGAGCGCTTCAACCCAGTTCTGTTCACCACCCTCTTCGTAATGAAGAAACCTAAGTTATATCCATTCTATGAATGTCTACCGTTGGGTCACTCTCCCGCACGTTACCGGTCTCGGCTGGGAGGATACGTTGTGGAGTTGCGCTGGATTTCTACCAATTGAAGGCGCGTAATTGTGGTCTCCGTACCAGAGATCGTAGAGGTTCGTCTTGAACCGCTACGAAGGAAGGTCAATGGCGGGCGCAGGTTTTTAACGGCTTTTCTGAACCTTCAAGAATCACGCAAATTCTCGTAACTGTATGGCTAGTCAGAGGCTAACCATCTCTCAGGTAGGTCATGATCTGCGCACAGTGCATTGTCAAGGAAAACGCAAATGCGTTGGTAGAGCTGTGAGATTGCACGGTTTCTACGTAGTTTTAGACTTTCAATGACAATCTAATCCTGAAATACTTCTATCGAGCTACCTTCCATTATCTTTCCCAAACCTCTGTCCTTGTGTATACCCCTTTCTCGTATTCTTTCACTTAGGTGATCTCAGTAAGCACCACGCTGATGTCGGTCTTGCTATATTTGGCAGCCGTGAAGAGGGAAGCCGTGAAGAGAAGCTCGTACAACTCCGCATGACCACAGTTTTTGGAAAACGAGCAATAGGGAATACGTTTCGATCCCGGCAGTTGCCTCATTCTCGGAGTAATCTTACGGGTCCTGCACATCATTGCTCCTCGACTTCTGAAACGACGATCCTAGCGGTTCTTGGCGCGTTCATCATCTCCAGAGAGCTGAGGAAAGCTGTCCGTAGAGATCCCCTCCCCTCCCCCAGCCTTGCGTCTTTAGATCCCCTGTCTCGGTACAGCCGCTCGGGCAGGCGCTACTAATCCATTCGGGACTTGCCTACGCCAACGGTGGCCTTAGCGAAACCATCATCAGCCAAGGAGCGACACAAGGAGGCCCTGAAGACGCGCAACCAGCCAGGACAATCACCGACATTCCCGCCGCACCGTCGCAGGCCTCGCCAACACAATTCCTCTACCCTACATTGCCAGCAATTGGCTTTGTCCCATTCATATCGTAGCGCCCGCTTTCGAAGTGTCGCCTTTTGACCTGCAGCTCGGGGATCTAGCGGGCTTAAGGCCAACTGGGGTGTCCAAGGGATACTACAGCGTTACCCAGCCCTGCTGTGTCGCTATCTGAATGTTGCCCTTACATTCATCGTCGCCGAAAGGGAAAATGCATCGCCATGCGTATTCGAACGGGGCTTATCCTTCGCAGGGAAGCACCTTTTCAATTCAACCTCACAAGTACGTTCAGCCGTCGCAATGCTCAGCGCCACACTCCCGTTGCCTTTACCTTCGATTGTGCACAACAACAAATCCTGGAAGTCAGATGCTAATCACCAGTGCACCTGCAGATTCCAGCCTCGCTCACAACCGGCTCTAAGGCGGCGGAGACAATTGATTCAGCGCCTGCTGCTTGTGGGCTCGATCTTCCTCACTGCGTTCTACTTCATCTTCCCGGACCTGCGACCGAACCTGGGCTCCGGCCCGCTCAGCTACCTGACATCGAGCGAGGACTCACAGCTCGAGACTGTGCGATACTATGATCTCAACAATGTGCAAGGCACCGCGCGGGGGTGGGAGAGGGAGGAAAGGATCTTAATCTGTGCTCCTCTCCGAGATGCATCTCCGCATTTGCCCATGTTCTTCAGCCACCTGCAGAACCTGACCTATCCGCACAACCTTATCGATTTGGCATTCCTTGTTGGAGACTCCAAGGACAATACTATCGCATTGTTGACGGAGAAGCTGGAAGAGCTACAAGCGAACCCGGACCCGAAGAAGACTTTTGGCGAGATCTCTGTTATGGAGAAAGATTTCGGACAGAAGGTCAACCAGGACGTAGAGTCCCGCCACGGCTTCGCAGCGCAGGCCGGTCGTCGTAAGTCGATGGCCCAGGCACGCAACTGGCTCCTGAGCGCGGCTTTACGACCTACCCACAGCTGGGTATATTGGAGAGACGTCGATGTCGAGACAGCGCCATTCACCATTCTCGAGGATCTCATGCGACACAACAAGGACGTTATCGTGCCGAGTAAGTTCATTTGCGCCTGGACAGTCGAGTGTAGCTGACATGTTTCCCAGACGTCTGGCGCCCGCTTCCAGATTGGCTTGGTGGAGAACAACCCTACGATCTGAACTCCTGGCAAGAATCTGAGACCGCCCTTGCGCTCGCTGACACGCTCGATGAAGACGCGGTTATCGTAGAGGGCTACGCGGAATATGCGACCTGGAGACCCCACTTGGCTTATCTCCGCGACCCCTACGGTGACCCGGATATGGAGATGGAGATCGATGGTGTTGGTGGTGTCAGTATTCTGGCAAAGGCGAAGGTCTTCCGCTCGGGTGTCCACTTCCCTGCTTTCAGTTTTGAGAAGCATGCTGAGACTGAAGGTTTTGGAAAGGTATGTCCCATGACTGACTCTACATACCTGTTGGAGACTAATGATGCTGTAGATGGCCAAACGAATGAAGTTTTCCGTCGTCGGTCTTCCCCACTACACGATCTGGCATCTCTACGAACCGAGTGTCGACGATATCCGACACATGGAGGAAATGGAGAGGGAACGCAAGAAGAAAGAGGCGGAAGAAAAGGCCAAAAAAGAGAAGGAGGAGAAGTTGCACGCGACGTTCGATACCAAGTCCTCTGAATGGGAGAAGGAGAAGTCTGAGGTCCAGGACCTCGTCCAGAAAGCGAAGAACGAAGAAAAGGCTCGCAAGGAGAAGGAAGAGGCTGAGAAGCAGGCAGCCAAGGCTGAGAAGCCAGAAGAAAAGAAGGACGAGAAGGACGACGAGAGGAAAGCAGACAAGAAAGAGGAGAAGAAGGACGAGAAGACAGAGGAAAAGAAGAATGAGGGCGCGTAAAACGCCTGGCGTACATTTCTTCTTTGTTTTGTCTGATAAAGTCCGCGCCGGATTGGATGTAGAACACCCTCTGGTATCTGCTCTACTTCATGTTACCTTCTTGCTTCTGAGACACCCTCTCTAAAGGCCTATTGCACATTACGTATGGCTTGTGCAGGTGCTACGCATGCCACAACGCCCGTCACGATTCTGGGAAGACGACATGTCCATCTACGGTGTCCGACAAACTTTCATATCCTGTTTTTGGGGACTGTATACGGTAGGGGATAGCAGAAGGTTTTTTGGGAGGCTTTGGTATATTATAAATCGGCAAGCCGGTCTCGTTGAAGGATGGAAGACCATCTGGTTTGATGGCATGCTCTTTTCTTGTCACATTTTGTACACATTAGACACCTGCCGCATTTGAGGCGTTCTTGAGCTCGATAGTTAGATTTGAGCGGTGCGATTGTAATATTTTATCACCTTATGAAACATTTGGTATTATTTGCAACCGTCTCGATAGTGATGTGAGGCTCAGCGCGGGCAACCTGGCCTTTGCGGAGAGAGTGGAGACCTCCGAGCTTGGCGTTGTGAGCTCAATGTCAAGCAAGTGCAGCTCGAGTAGCTCTCACCAACATTGATGCCTGTTCGTTCTGCTTGACGTGTCCAGATTTGACACGTGCAATCACCGACAGTGCATACATCCCACCAGCACCAGGCAACTTTCTGTCCGTACGGCGAGCGATGCGCGTTTACCTCTGGGCTTTCTAAGGGACGTGTAGCTGCATCCTTACTCACGATTACTACTACTACATATACGTTGCGCTTTTGACGCCTTTGTCGCGTCACCCATACGAATACACATAAATCGCGGCCATGTCGAGCATAGACAGCGACCCCGATACCGCAACCCTCCATCAGGATGGGCTCACACTCCTCGATCCTCGACCGATCACGGTCGCCGTCAATCCAGTCGCGCTAGTCGTCACAGAATGCATCACGGTTACTTCCGCTATGCGAAAGCATGCTCGCTGGGCACACTCCTCGGTCGCAGCAATATTGGGCGGGTCGTCCAACAAGACACCAGCTGTCCAGCGGCGGGACCGTACAGGACAGGGGATAATCAGTGGAGGGGAGCAGGAGGAGGCTGTGCCCAGCAGATGGGGTCTGAGAGGAAAGAAAGGCAAAAGCATGCAAGACAATCCCCTCATGTCTGCATTTGCGCGCCTCAGGAACGACCTGAAGGGGTGCAAAGGTGCGATTCTTCATCGAGCGTTCTCCAGAGCTAGCCTAACCTTACAACAGATGTCAGGATCTTCGATACCCCGTCGATGCTACACCCGTTCCTCCAAGTCATTCGCTCGTCGTCCACCTCTGCCCCGATCACGTCTCTCGCTCTCATCGCCATCACAAAGTTTCTCTCCTACGGCGTCATTGGCCATGACTCTCCCCGTCTTCCAGAAGCTATGCAGCAGCTATCCTCTGCCATCACACATTGTCGCTTCGAAGCGAGTGATTCGGCTGCCGACGAAATCGTACTACTGCGAATCCTAAAGCTCATGGAGGGTATGATATCAGGACCTGGCGGACAGGTGCTGGGCGACGAGAGTGTCTGCGAAATGATGGAGACTGGTCTGAGCATGTGCTGCCAAGCAAGGTTGTCCGAGCTACTTCGCCGCTCCGCAGAGATCGCCATGGTGTCTATGTGCCAGGTTATCTTCCGCAGGCTGAAGACTTTGGAGATCGAATCGCCAGAAGAGCTGGATGCGCTGGACGAAGAACTGGAAGGGCAGAACGAACCAGATGGTCTGAAAATGGATCCTTCTGCGAACGGTCAGGGCGATGTTGCGCAGTCCAAAGTCGAATCGCCTCAGTTACCGGGCAACTCTGAAGGCGGCCAAGAGGACCGCGAAGATACAGCTAATCCTGCAAGCAGCACGCTCGATTTGCCTGCGACAGCGGAGGGCGAACAACCACCTGCCGAAATCAGACCGTATTCACTCCCTTCTATCCGCGAGCTGTTTAGAGTGCTGGTAGATTTATTAGACCCGCATGACCGTCAGCACACTGACACTATGCGTGTAATGGCCCTGCGCATTGTAGACGTTGCTCTCGAGGTTGCTGGACCTTCAATAGCGAGCCATCCAAGCCTTGCCAATCTAGCCAAGGACACACTTTGCCGGCACATCTTCCAGCTTGTCCGGTCCGACAACATGGCTGTTTTGAACGAGTCATTGCGCGTCGCAGGGACTCTGCTTGCTACCTGCAGAAATGTGCTCAAATTACAGCAGGAGCTCTATCTGTCATACGTCGTCGCGTGCCTCTTTCCACGAGTTGAGATACCTCTGGAACCCGGTATTGACCAGTCTCTATACGAGGGAGTGCCACAAGCCCCCAGCCTAATCAAAGCCTCGCCTCAACAGGTGCCCGGCAGTGGTCGGGCAACTCCAGTACCAGTGAAGGACCGGCGGCAGCTTGGGCTTGAAGGCGGTGCTCGAAAGCCCGACGCACGCGAAGCGATGGTCGAAAATCTCGGTGGCCTTGTACGGATACCTTCTTTCATGGCTGAGTTGTTCGTCAACTATGATTGCGAAATTGACCGTGGCGACGTTTGCATGGACATCGTTGGTCTGCTCTCGCGTAATGCCTTTCCGGATTCAGCAACCTGGAGTACTGTAAACGTGCCCCCTCTATGCTTGGATGCGCTTTTGGGATTTGTTCAGTCGATCGCAGATCGTCTAGATGACGAGCCTGTGGTTGAAGGATATCCAAGCCCCGAACATCTGCGTAAGCAGCGCTTGCGAAAGGACATTATCATTCGCGGAGCGACGAAGTTCAATGAGAAGCCGAAGGCTGGTATCGCATTCCTAGTGTCGCAAGGCATCATCTCTGACGCAGATGATCCAAAGGCTATCGCCGAATTTGTGAAAGGCACAACTCGGGTCGACAAAAAAGTATTGGGAGAGTTTATCTCTAAGCGCGACAACGAACCCATACTGAAGGCCTTCATGAAGCTTTTCGATTTCAGAGGATTGCGTCTCGATGAAGCGTTAAGGCTGCTCTTGCACAGCTTCCGTCTTCCTGGTGAATCCGCACTCATCGAGAGAATCATCACCGACTTCTCCGACGAATACTACAACGCTGCACAGCCTGAAGAGATCGCCAACAAAGATGCTATCTTCGTTCTTACATACGCAGTGATTATGTTGAATACTGATCAACACAATCCCAACCTCAAGGGTGACAAGCGCATGAAGCTGGAGGATTTTGCAAAGAACCTCCGTGGTGTCAACGATGGCAAAAACTTCGATCCCGATTATTTGCAAGCTATATATGACTCGATCAGGACACGCGAGATCATCCTTCCGGAAGAGCACAATGATCGTAATGCCTACGACTATGCATGGAAGGAACTCTTGGTGAAGGTTCAGTCAACCCCCAATCTGTACATCTGCGACACAAACATCTTCGACGCAGACATGTTTGCGGCAACTTGGAAGCCTATTGTAGCTACCTTGTCATATGTCTTCATGTCTGCGACAGATGACGCTGTCTTCTCACGTGTTGTGCTGGGCTTCGATCAATGCGCGCAAATAGCCGCAAGGTACGGCCTGAGCGATGCGCTCGATCGCATCATCGCGAGCCTTGCCTATATCAGCACACTTGCACCAGATGTGCCACCCAGCACTTCCCTCAATACCGAGGTTCAGGCTGATAAGAAGAGTGTCATGGTCAGTGAGACTGCTGTTCGGTTCGGTCGAGATGGTAGAGCACAACTGGCAACCGTCGTCTTGTTCCAAGTCATCAAGGGCAACGAAGCAGGCATTCGGGATGGGTGGAATCATCTCATCCGCATCATGGTGAACCTGTTCATCAACTCTCTCATCCCACCCTACTTCCTCTCATTCCAGAAGACGCTTGCATTGCCCCCTATACCCCTGCAAAATCCTGCACAGGTTATCGATCGAGCTGAGCGCCCAGCTGACGCAGGCATATTCTCTGCTTTCACTTCGTACGTATCCAGCTTTGCCAACGATGAGCCACCCGAGCCATCTGATCAGGAGATCGAGTACACGCTTTGCACTGTAGACACAGTCAAGGAGTGCCACTTTGAGGACATACTCGCAAACATCAGTCAGTTGCCTGTTGAAGCGCTTCGCTCTCTGCTTCAGTCACTACTGGAACACATCCCGGAAGACGGTGAGCCAAGAGTGATTGTTGTGAAGCCAGAAGTTCCAGGTCAACCCCCTCGACAGAATGGCAGCAAAGTCAAGGGCAAGGGTCCGATTTACGATCCTAGCCTGGTATTCGTTCTCGAATTGGCAACTGTACTTGCGCAGCGTGATGAGGAGACAGTAAAGGAGCTTGCCAAAGACGTCACAGATGCTTTGTCGACTGTTATCCGTGACGCATCGAAACACCACCCTGTTGTTATCGCACGATCTGTTTACTATCTCTTGGGGCTTCTCAAGGCTAGTAACGACTACGATTTTATTCGTGCACCGGTTTTGCTGCACACATTCTCAAGCTTTGATGAGGCACTGCTCAAAGAATGTTCGCAACCACTTCTCCACGGCCTGTCCGAGTGCTGCAAGGGTCCGGTTGGTCTGCGCAGCGAATTGGCGGGCTCTCCGGATTTCTGGACCATCCTGAGTCGTCTGTGTGGAGTGCCAGAGGCAGCTGGTGACGTCTTCCAGCTTGTTGAAGATCTCACTACCTCTCCTCAACCCTGCATTACTGCAGACAATTACGAAGCTACAATCGCGTTGCTCAACGCATTCGCAACGCAGGCGTCAGTCGGTGCCAGAGAAGAACAATTGCACGATCAGGCTGCTAGGCGCGGCAAGGGCCAAAAGGTCAAGAAGCCTGAAAGTACTGAGGTCGTTGTGCGTGGTAGCAAGGCCATGACCATTGTGTTTCAACTGTCGACCAAGGTTCCTGCATTCATCGAGCATTCGCACCTTGAGACTACTGAAGGTAAGCATCAAATTATTGGCACATAAGATTTGAGTAGACCCTAGCTAACACCAGACAGCATGGACAGCATATTGGTCGCCAATTCTGAAGACTCTCGCTCACCAATGTACAAACCCTTGCCGCGAGATCCGCTCCAACGCCTTTGCGTCTATCCAACGAACACTCCTTTCTTCAGATCTTGCATCTCCTGACCACAAAGAGTGGACAACGATATTCTCCTCGGTCCTCATGCCTCTTATCACACAGCTTCTAAAACCTGAAGTCTACCAATCCGACCCTCTCGGCATGAGCGAAACCCGCGTTCGCGCCGCCACTCTTCTCTCCAAGGTATTCTTACACTACCTCGTTCTACTCAACGAAGTAGAGGCAGATAAAGAGTTTCTGGACTTGTGGCTGAAGATAATAACCATCATGGACCGCCTCGTCAACAGCGGTCAGGGTGATATGGAAGAAGCGGTTGGAGAGAATCTGAAGAATATGTTGCTTGTATTGAGCAGTGGCGGATACCTTGTGTCGCCGGACGAGCAGCCTGAGAAGGAGCAGTTGTGGGATGAGACGTGGAAACGGATCAACCGGTTCCAACCGGAGTTGTTCAAGGAGCTTTTCCCCGAAGAGGCGGAGAAGCCGAAGAGGAGCAAGGACGAGCGGCCAAAGGAGGCTATCGTGGAGCCGGAGGGTGAGGCGAAGGAGATGGTCGTTGGAGAGGGCAAGAAGGAAGAGGAGAATGAGAGCTAGGTTCTCCTACTTGGCAGCAAATATTGAGCGGGCGCGTCTATCCATGGGAACAACTCGGTTTCACTTTGCGCGTTCATGTCCAATCAATAGATTCACTTTTTCGAGACATTTCATGGACCTCGTCCGGCTCAAAGGAACCTGACGCTAATTGTGATCATGTTCTGCATATTTCTACACCCTCACGCTGTCTGCAGAGTAAGAGAGTCACGCGACGGGAGGATATGGCCCACAGATAACAAACGAAAGATAGTCTTGTTCCGGTATTTACATATGACAGTTCAACTCTACGACCATTCTTTACTTTGTCCTGACCTGCTTCAACTTTCCCGGCACGTGTACAAAGTTGTTAGCGTAGGCCTTGGGCACAAACTTGCGCACGTTGGGCTCCTGGACGAAGTACTCGTAGCCCTGCTTGTTAGCAAAGTTGATAGCGTCCTCCTTGGACTTGAACTGGATGCGGTGGCCGTTCATGAAGTCGGCGGATGAGGCCCACCCCATGAGGGGGTTCTCCCAGCGGTGGCCCTTGGCAAGAACGTCCCAGTCCATGAGCCAGCCATCCGATGTCCAGTTTCCGGACTGTGTGGCGGTCTTGGCGGGCTTGTAGATGCTGTGCTTGGTGTTACTATGGCGAGCATACTGCGCTCGGACATGTGTTGTCTTACCGAACTTGACGAGCCTGGAGATCGACTGGCGCACCAGAGAGAACAGCGGCAGCAACGCTCTCTCCAGGCTCGCTGCCGTCCATGACGCGCTTGGGGATGGGCGAGAAGTTGCTGGGAGCTTCATTAGCTAGCTGTTGATTGGCTGTCATTCGGTGCCACGCACGAGGTCCTGTAGTCGACAGCGACGTTGTAGTCCGGCGCGTGGGGAGTCCCTTGGGACGCATTCTCCTTCCTGATCTGGGTGGAGTCGCTCTTCAGGGGAACGGCGGGCGCATCTTCAGAGGTCGTCTTGTGCTGGTGGGGAACGTCCTCGTTGGTGGAGTATGTGCGGTATGCGGGGGCGAAAGAGCGTGCGGTCGCGGGGCGCAGGGCGGGTGCGAGCAGGCGCGAGCCAATTGACCGGTGGAGAGCAGACATGGCGGTGGTTGCGGCGGGCGTCGTAGCAGGCGGGTGGTGATGTCGTTGTTGAAGCTCGCCGGGGAACTGCGCCAAGCGGAAGATCCCGCTCGCAGAAACTCGCAGCTGCCATCACGACAACCATCACCGTCGACCTCCACCCGCAACTACCCCATCGTCTTGCCCGTCCAAGTACCCAAGTACGCGCCCCACGCCCAAGCCGCCCGCCGAAACAGTGCAATTGATGCTAATTGAGCCCCAGCCGTCAAGATGAGCTTCATCCAGCGCCGCGCCCTCTCCACCCTGATCCCCCCCAAGGTACGCCTCCACACCCGCCGCCCGCACCGCCGCCAATACTAACACGGCCCTCCAGATCGCTTCTCCCAATGTAAGACCTCTCCCAGAATAGCCTCCGACGCCCACGCCCATCATGGCCTCCGACGACTCCGATACTCGCACGACAATTCCACATACTGTTCAACCACCCTAACTCTCTGCTCTACACGCGCAACAACGCTCTCCGAACACCACCGGCGCACAAATCCACGCGATCCGCGAACACTGGGCTGACAAATGTGAAGGCTATCGGCTCCTCCCCCAACGCCGTCCGCATGCAGAAGGTCGTTGGTTTCTACGAGAAGCTTCCCCGTGGCGCTGCCCCCGAGGTCCAGGCCAAGGGCCTTCTCGGTCGCTACCAGAAGAGGTACATGGGCAAGAACGCCTCCGCCATGCGTACGTCAAACCCTCGGCGCAGCGCAGCATCTGTGGAGGAAATGCTGCGCTGCCGGTTCTTATGCACGCGGTCTTGCTGACTTGACCAAACAGCGCTCGTCCACGTTATCGGTGCTCTGATCGCTCTCGGCTACGCTCAGAACTACTACTTCCACTTGCGTATGTATCGTATTGCGTCTGTCACCACAAGCGTACTGACAAACACAGGCCACCACAAGAACAACGTCCACCACTAAGCGTATCTCTGTATGATTTCATCTGAGCGTTACGGACGGGACGTGTAAATATAGATGTAGTTGATCGATCAATCAAGATCTAGCCAAAGCAGCTCTCTGGTCCGTTTTACGAAATGACTGATGTGGCTAACCGTCATGATTCAGACTACATGGATACCGAACAGCCTTGGAAGTTGTCTTAGTTCGACGGGAGAATCAGGACTAACGATATATTGTGAGAGCGCATGGAACTTTAGAGTGCATACGTGAGTCTCAAAAATGACTTGGATTGCGGATTGAAGGTTTTGGTTGTAGATGCTGTGAAAGTCAGGTTCCGGACACTAGCATATTTTGGGAGTGCATATCTCAGGGCGCAGCGGTGTAGTGCATCGGTACGGTTTGTTTGTTTTGGACATATGACTGCATGCGAACGGAGTGCTGCGATACCTTCACTTCAGTTGAAGCTCGGTCTATCGTGTGCAGCTTGCAGCCTGTAAGCAGGTATTGCATTGAATTTTAGCAGTACTTTCTTTCACTCGAGCGCCCATTCCCATTCCCATTCACTGCAGTTTTAGTCATCAGTACATAAGATACTTTGGACGCATTAGGCGTGACGTGCTGTCTGCAATCCTTTCCTTTCCATTACCTACCTAGCACTTTCCAATACAAAGAGCACCGGTGCCAAGTCCCGCCTCACTGCAACTGCAGACTCGCGCGCAAGCCACGGGTTACCTCCTAAACCGCATCACCTCCGCGACCCGCCCAGACACCGCAAGGGCCCCTCTCCCCCTCCTTCGCACTCCCGGACGAAGCCCACGAGCCGTTCGGCGACACCACGCGACTGAGTCTCTCCCGCCGCCCACCCACGAAACACAACCAGCTCGAGCGACCGCGCCGACACCGACACCGACACCTCCGCTTTCGCCGCGACTACCGGGAACTCCAGAGGCTGCGTTTCTGCGGAAGCGCTCACTTTCACCTCGTGGCGACTTGTAGCATCTGACATTAGGTGAATACCTTTCAGCTTTACCCTTCCTGCCCGCGCGTCACGTCACATGGAGCATGAACGCAGATCCGGACACGACGCACTAGACTCGGCGTCGGCGTCGTCCACCTCCCCATCCGTCACTCTTACCGTGCAAGAACAAGTATCTGACAGCAACTCTTCGCCGGTTGCAGTTGCGCAAACTGTTATGGCAGAGCAGGTCACCAACGATGTGGTAAAGGAAGCACAGTCGGTGGGACGCCCAGCGCCCATCGACGATACTGCGTCAACTACCAACACCTCCGCCGCCAGCGGCGAGCAGCCCTCGGGCCCAGCGACTACCCACTCCAGACCTTCCGACGCCCCTTTGGACCCAACGAACACGACGACAGCGACCACCGACTCAGCCTCGGCTGCAGACGAGAAACCCTCGGCAAATGGCGACGCATCGGCGGCGACGGTAAGTGCGAAGGACACATGGGTCAGGATCTGCACTAATCATAATAGGCCTCGAACCACGCGAAGCAGTCAGCGTCAACGCGCAAGGATGCCAGCGATTCCCTGCCGAACGGAGATTCTGCCGAAGTGTCTGGCGCCGAATCGTCAGCTGTCAACGGCGAAGCAGTCAGCGGCTCAGATACAGACATCAGTCGCCCTGGCAGTGTAGACCCTTCGAAGCATGATGCGAGCCACGTGCGCACGAGCTCGACGAAGAAGCCTGCAGCCTTCAAGTCGGTATCGGTGACGAAGAGCTTTCTGGCAAAATCCGCCGCGTCGACTCCGTCTGCATCACCGGGCCTGAAAGCAGCTCCTGCCGTGCAGCCTCCGACGTCGTCTTTGCTAACCGCAAAACCCCGTCTCGTAGCCAAGTCGGGCACCGCAAACGCCCCACGGACTATTGGACAACTCAACGGCGCGGGCTCAGGGCCAGACGCTAGCAAAGTATGGAACAAGAACCAGCCCGTACCTCCGCCCCCGCCAAAGCAATACACAGACGAGGAGCTTAAGCAGCAATACGGTATCCATCTCGCGACACGTTTACCCATGGACGAAGCAGGGAAGGAAGCCAAGTGGGCTGACATCGACGACGATGACGGGGATTGGGCTCCAGATACCGTCGAGTGGATGGATGGAACCAAGTCATCGGTCACAGAAAACCAGCCGCCGCCAGTCGAGGAGCCGCCAAAGCCAATAATCCTCGCAAAGCCAGAACCTGCAGCAGCAGCCGATGCGCCCAAGCCTGCAGCGCCTGCAGCTACAAGCGCACCCAAGACGAGCGTGACAGGAGGACCGAAGACTATTCTGAAGCCTGGCTCTCACGCACAATCAGGCGCTGCCAAGTCGAGCCTGGTTCTCAAAGGCCAGCCGGAGAAGCCCACCCTTGTGGCCAAGCCCTCCACTGGAGCCCCTGCGAAGTCGCCATGGGCCACACTACCCCCGGTCGAGAAGGTCTCCCCTATTCAAATCAATCCACCTGTGCAACAGCAACCCATGGAACGCCGCTATCCTTCGCAAGACGCCCGGGGCTATGAGCCTATGCAACCACATCACGGTCGCGAAATTGCGCCAGACGACTTCAACCGCACATGGCGTGAAGATAGAGGCGGACGGGAGCTCTTCAACTCGCAGAATGGTCGTTATGAGCCCGTCAATGATGCGCGACGCGGCTCGTTCCGCGACTCTGGCTACAGACAGCAACAGCATCCTTCCTTGTTACAGAGACCATCGCACGATGGCGCGGCGGAGCCTTCGTCTGCTTTTCAGACGTCTAGATCCAGCGCAGACGTGCCATCTTGGGGCAGGCGACGAACTTCGTCAAATGTCAGCGGCGGACCCGGTCGACGCATGTCATTCGATAGGCGCGGTCCCGAGTTCCCCAGTGTTATCGTAGATGAAGAGCAGCAAGGCCCGCCACCAGTCAACGGAGTTCAGGCGTCCTCACCCGAAGCAGCGCAAGCTACTCCGGCTGCGCCACAGGCGCCCGTGCCTCTGCCTGCAGCAGTTGCAGCTCCCCCCGCGGAGGATCCTGTCGAGGTCCAGAAGCGTCTGATGGCAGACAAGATTGAGCGTGCCCGACTGAAGAAACAGCAACAGCTGGAAGCAGAGAAGAAGGAGGAGGAGGAAAAGAAAGCCCGCATCGCGAAGCGTCTTGCGGCTCTTGGTGACGCACCAAAGCCCAAATCGAGCGAAAAGTCGCCATCACCTGCTGTTGGGCGTTCACCACAGAAAGTTGATGCTGCTCTAGCATCCACGCAATCTCCTCCTAAACCTCCGGTCCCTGCAAACGATGGCGAGATCGCTCAATACGGTATGATGAAGGTCCACCAACCTCATCCAGTGAAGAAGCCATCGCCAGTGTCTCACCCAGCGAAACCTGTGGAGCCTCAGCCAAACACCCATGGAGACAACCAGGTCAGGCTGCCATTGTCATTGGATCAGCCCGCTGCGCTGCCGTTTGACTCCAACCGTGACCATGCAAAGAAGGCTGCAGATCATACACGACTATTGGCCGAGGGTACAGTCCCACAAGGTCCTAAGCCAACGCAAGGCGCATGGCAGTCCAGTTCCGCAGGTCAGACACGTTCAGGATGGACTTCACAGGTATGGGGCTCAGCGCAAACGAGGGAACGCAGCCTCGGAAACGGCACTTTCGACTCGACGTTCAACCGCGGTCAGCCTCGACCCGGCGCAAAGCAGCAGCTGCCCACCCAGTCTCCTGCCGCACCTATCGTACCTGTTGGGATTGAACCTGTAGCCTCGACGCCCTCGCACGTCGTTAATATGCCATCTATACCAGCGCGTTCAGGCCCTGGTCCAATCGCTCCGCCCTCAGAAAACAAGTGGGGCAGTTTCGCGAGTCACATTGCCCGCGATGATGCAAACATGGCTGCGAAGGCCCGCCAGGAGCACGAGCGCATGGCTGGAGATACCTTCCGACCTGAGCTGCGAGAGACATACAAAGACCAGCGAGGCAAGGCTCAGACTGTTGTGCACAACAAGGTCCCCGGAAGCGCCGACGTCAGGATAGCTCAAGCTACTCCCGAGGTCACCAAGCCGTCTCATGATGGTTCATCGCCACAGCAACCTGCTGTGCAGGGAACTCCTCTGCAGCAAATAGGTGGCTCGCGCTCCTCGCGCTTCTTTCCCCGTCCGATCGAGACATCTCTCCAAGCACCAATGAGCTTTTCCAGCAAGGCTGACTCTCCGCCTCCACCACCAGAGACTGAGAGCCATCCAGTCTTCTCAGGTAGTACAGTGAAGCATCCGCTCGTTAGGCTGCCCAAGCCTTCGCCTGTAGTACGTCTGCCTAAGCCTGCTCAGGAGGCAATCGATGCTCCGGTCAGCATGCCTCCTCGTATGCACGCTGGCCCTGGCGCTCGTCCCTTGGCTATGAACCCTGAGTGGCAAGCACGATTTAACAAGCTTCTTGACAAGCCCGGTGCTCAGGACGCAGTACCAAATGCCAAGCCCTTTGCTGTAGTACCAGTTGCGGTACCGATCAAGCCGAGCGCACTCGCTGTCGCATCTTCCAGTAAAGCCTCGCTTGATGTGCGAGGTCACGCAGGGTCTGCAACCGTTTCTCTTCCTGTTGCTGCATCCGGCAGGGGCTCTGGAATCAACAGCAACGGCGGCGCCACTACACGTGATGGCACCGCCGCACTGTTCGAGGATAGGGAGTTCGGATCACGACCTGTGGTAAGACTGCCCAAGGTGGCGCATCTCCGCGCAAACGAACCAGCGATCAGCCTTCCGAGTAAGGACGAAATCTATAGTCGTCTCATCCGGAAAGAGAATCATTTCACGACTAAAAGACTGGACGCATTCGACTTTGGCACTGGTCCTGAAATCGATGTCATCATCCGTCTGCGTGGTATGCGGACTCCCATCATCAAGACGATGCCAAGGCCGCGTCGTGGCAAGGGCAACGGACCCAACACTAAGCCCAAGCGCAATGGCACTCCTACTGGACCTCAGGCCAGTGGCGCAAAAGACCGCCCGCGCAAACCTTCGCAGCAAGCACAGGGTGAGCGCACGAGCACCACGCCCAAAGTGAACTTACCCAGCACATGGTCCACCCAGCAGCCTCGTTCTGCACCGCCTAAGCGTGAGTCCTGGGCTCAGCGTGCTGCTGCTGCTCCGGTACATTAGAAGTGAATGTACCAAACACGGATCTTGCGGGACTTAACCGTTGGCGTCATGCCTCCTTCAAGAACCACAACATGTTGATTTGGAAATGTTGCGACGAATAAGCAAGTCTCTACTGGAGTTCCTAACACATCACCTGCCTCACAGTGCAGGCTTGCACTACATGGATTCACGGCGTGTACACGGTTGTTTTGGGATTGCTTGTTCTCCAGACAGCGCGTCATGTTAGATTTCCACCTTTTCATTTTCTTTTTTCATAAGCAGTACATAACTGCGGCTCTGGCCCACAACGCTTTTGGTGGACCCCAGAGCTGCTTCTCTGCGAACACCCTTCTTTCTGCCTTTGTCATCAACTCGGGATCTCGCCTTATTCTGGCTACGGCGCAGGACGCGGATGTCATGATGATTGATGAATGGTATATGCGGAACGCGATGGATTGGAATGGGGGTAGACACTGGTACTGTCAATAATATTGAACCAACTCTTCACCTCGGGCCACTGATCTGCGAACGTGGAATTTGTCTGCACTGCTAACAAATACATAATATGATAGCTAAGCACCCCAGTAACGTCGAATGACTATAGATGCCCCTTATCTCGCAAGGACCATCACTTCTCAGATCACAGGCAACAGCATCCGCCACTCCATCGCGCCTTCCCCACAACACCACTCTTGACCAGGCGCCTCCAAATCCAATTCAACCATCCCTTCCATCGCCAGCGCTCCACAGATCTAGTCTCGGCTCAAAAACCACAGAAGGCCGGATTTCCGATGGAACATCATGACGAGGGAGTCGGCAAGACAAAGCGTAAAGTCTGGAATCCAGCCGTGCCAGTACAACCTACAGCTGCAGCATACCCGCCTCCACATCCAACGTCCCGTTACTCGGCAGCACAAACAGCGCCCGCGGCTCTCCCGCCATGGCCCTCGGAGGCCCCGCCGCAGACGCATAGCCACCGCGGCCGCCGCCACAGCGCGGAGCGGAATCGACACAGTGTGCGACGTGGCCCGGCTCCTCCACGTACAAGCCTCGTCGCCCACCACCACACCCACACCCACACCCGCACCCACCGCCATCGCCATCGCCATCACGCCCGTCCATGTGCGCTCCCAGCCAAGCCGGCGCGGTCCGGTCGAACGAGCTCTCGTCCATCGTGGTCGCGGGGGCAATGGGGGCGCAGCTGCAAAGCTGGGCCGCGCCGTGGCCCCCGCACGCTGGTATCGCTGCTTGCGGCGCGGCGAGGCCGTCTTGCCAGTGGGGGTTGTGTGGCGTGGGCACCCACTCGATTGGGATGTGGGCTGGGATTGTTTCGGACGTGCGGAAGACGATGAGGTCGTCTTCGTCGGGGGGGAGGTAAGGGTTTTGGGTGGCTGGGTGGGGCGGGGTGTGGCTTGTTGGCTGGTGGTGGTGGTGGTGGTGGTGGATAAGGGCGGGTTGGATGTGAATGCTCTGGGTGGTGTGTGTTTCTTGGGTCCTGAGATCGAGGGGTCGGGGAAAAGAAGGATCGGGGTGGTGGAGTGGTTGGGGGTTTCTGGATGAGGGGTTTTGTGTGTGAGCTACGAAGTCGAAGAGGAGGTCGAGTGAGGACATTGTGGTGGTTGTGTGAGAGGGGGTACGGCGCGCGTTGAGTTCTTTCTCCAAGAAAAGGAGTGGTTGGAACTAGTCAAAAAAATAGGGAAAGAAAGCGCTTTGCTGAACGACGACTTATGGTGGAGACAGTTTTATGTTGCAGATCGCTGCACGATGCTGTGACAAAGCTCACGGACGTAACGAGACACTACTTCCACCTGCGCCCCTGCCAGCAACTGCCTAGCCAGGCACATCACATGCAGGTGCTACTAGACAAAGACCTGAGTTGACCACCTGCATGAGACGTATTGTGCAGTATGTAACACAGATACAATTCGAGATTCCGTCTCCATTCATTGCGCCTCCTGATCCATTGCGTCCAGCTTCTTCTTGAACACTTCTTCGACAATTTCGATGTCCTTTTTCTTCGTGATCATACTTGCCATGAGGTAGATGACGTTACCAAGGATACGGGAGTGAATCTGGACCTTGCTCTTTTGAAAGAGCAGTGCATCGCGAAGCCCCACAGCTGCAGAGGAGGTATACCCTGTTAGAATTGTTAACAGGCGGAATCTATAATCAAGGATTGAGCCAGGCTTACCGGCTCCAGATTCATCCTTGAGTGACACCGCTAGGACAGAACCAAGCGCGTTAACGTGATCAACCCGCTTGTGTTGCGAAAGATCGAGCACAAATTCTTTTGACCAGAAGCTCCAAATATTGTCATCATTCACTCTGCTCTTCCAAGGTTTCTCCTGCTTCTGTTCTTTGGTAATCAAGGCACTTGTGTCGCCTGGCTGCCAGTTGCATTTGTATTGCCACCACGTTGGCCCATATTTCAAACCCTGCATTCTGATCAAGCTTTCGCTGGCAACGTGAGAACCGATCGGGTGCGCAGTATAGCTGTGACCATGGAGCAAAGCCTCTGACTTCTCATCGCCCCAGAAAGCTTGGAATATTGAGTCACTAGCTGCTGTGATTGAAAGCGGAAGTAGACCGCCTGTCAGCAGCTTTGCATGAACAGAGATGTCTGGGTGCACATCGAGGAACGAGGCAGAGGAGAATCGTCCAAGACGGTACAGGCCAGTGAAAACCTCGTCAAACATTACGGGCAATCCAGTCCATGCATGCTCGTCCTTGGCTGCTGGAAGGTCACTCTCCGAGGTGGCGAAGTTGTACCGGCGCACAACGCGTGCAAGACTCTTCTGGAACAAGGGATCCACAAAGATCATGCCGCCAGCGCCCAGGATAACGGGTTCCATGACGAGTGCCCCGAACTTCCTGCCCTCCTTCTTGACAAGTCTATCCAAGATACTCTCGATGTATGCTTCGTAATGTGGGGACTCGCCCCTTGTTTCGAGATCGAAGATGTCATCTTGCTCAGCGAAATATTGTGCGGGTCCGAATTCTTCTTCCATGCCTGTCGGTGGCTCAACGGTCCAGCGACCATCCTTGAGCTTGAATGTCGGATAGTCAAACCAGTAGCCACGGCCTCGGTACCAATCGACCTTCTCGTTGAAGACGCACGGCTCAGATGCATCCATCGCGCCAATGGTGTCGCCATGGTAGCTACCTTTCAAGCCTAGTACCCCAACAGGCTCTTCGGCGCCATTCCAATTGTAGTGCTTACAGGCTGCACGTACACCCATCTTGATACCGACCTCGGTAGCCGTGCTTCCGTTGTCAGTGTAGAATATCTTGGTTAAACGTGGGTTTTGTAGGCCTTTCAGTACGCGTTCGGCCAGCTTGAGAGCTGGCTCATGCGTTGCCCCTGCGAACATGATGTGCCCATAGCGGCCTGCGGCATATGCCGCCTGAAGGGCCAATTGAGGATCACCGTGCCCTAAGCCTGCGGTAATGGTCAGAACGGATCCAAACGAATTCCTGCTAGAGATTACCTTGCGTCCACCAACTCGCAGATCCGTCAAAGGCTGCATATAGCATATTGCTTGCTGTATCTTCACCGGATCTTGAGGTAGATTTAACCTGGAAAAAGTCGCCATATGCCGAATCGAAAACAAGCACGTCATCCGGATTTTCCACATGCTTGTGCTGTGTAAAGGGATGCCATATGGTCTGATGTGTTCGAGAGGCCATGCTTTCTAGGTTCTCAGTTCGCTCACGGTGTTGTTTGTATATGCGTGACGCAACACGAAGAATATCTGGGTGCTTGCTGGTCTCTGAATAATACTGCCTCATCGACGTTTCCTCATCATGCTTGTCCTTGCTGTTGATATCATGTGGAATCCATGGTATGGTGTAAACGGGAATCCGCAGCTTATCATTGAAATACCTCGTGAGGTACTCGGCATTCTGGTACTTACTTTGATCATCAAAGCAGACAACAGCATCCAAGTCATAGCCCCTCATGATCAGTGACTCGGCCGCTGAGATTGTTGACGCTATTCCTCCCAACTTGTGGTCGCCCACGAGGACTGCTGGGAGTCGCAGCGGCCGGTAGATATCCGCCTGTGGGGTTCCCGATGGGCCTGGACTGAGGACTCCACCGGCAGTTTCCACGATGCAGAAGCCCCATCCAGCAGGGCTAGAAGTGAGTGCGTGTGCACCGCTACGAAGTTGTCGTTGAAGAAGAATATTCAAATGGTTGTCGTTGGGCTGATATCATCAGCTTTGCATACCGGTCTCCAAAACATATCTCTTACAATATCTTTCGCCTCTCGAGCTGCTATGTGAGGGCTAACGGGATTCTCAAATTGGTATAGAGTCGATACCGACTGTCCTAGGTACCTCTGTACGTAACTAGATGAGGTCAGCTTTGACTACTGAATTGCTCAAGCGGACTGACTTGTCATCGCGATCGTTAAACGGCCCTGTAGAGACAGGCTTTATGTATTGAATTTTGAACTTCCAATTCTGCTCCTTGAATCCATTCTTGAAACGTAGGCCAAGGAGGGTGGAGAACACAGTTTTCCCGACATTGGTATTAGCTCCGTATATTTGTACTGCAATGTAGTTCTTCCATAGTCCCCCAGACACTCTCGACATTTTCGTGATGCGGGTACCAAGGTGCTGTGCAATTGAAGCAATTTATAATACAATGTTGATGGTCAGCGACGCGGAGCGCGTTGTAGCGGAGATCCACGCCGGGACACTAGGACGAAAAGGGGAAAGACCTTCGTACTTCTGTCCTGTTCCCGCAGGTGCATCGCCTTGCATAGGTACACAGACACTCAACCGATTTCGGACTGCATCGGTTAGTCAAGGCCTCAGGTTTTGAGTCAATGAATGTGTCATCACCCCGCGATCTGTCTGACGTTAATTGCCTCTTTTGAGTGTGGACCGAGCGATGTTCTTGCTCGTGTTGTGGAGCTAGCGATCCAGCTAGGCGGGACACATCTGGACTCAAATCGGGGCGCTCAACCTCGGTGACAGCTACGAAGAAAGAGATGGAAGGATCGGACCGGAAGTGGCAGCTCACTGCAAGGTTGCAGTATCTACTGGCTAGAAGAAAGGAAAACTCGACGCTACGCAATCTAACCTTACCAAAGCCTGGCCAAATTGACTTCTCCAGCAACGATTTCCTCTCGCTTTCGACTGATGCTCGGTTGAAGGATGCCTTTCTTACAGAGCTCAAGAACACGCACTTACCACTCGGTAGCGGTGGATCTCGCCTTTTGGATGGCAATTCAGCATATGCTGAAACATTGGAACGCGACATTGCCAGGTTCCACGGTGCTGAAGCAGGGCTGCTTTGGAACAGTGGTTTCGATGCAAACGCTGGGTTTTTCTCATGTGTACCGCAGCCTGGCGATGTTGTCGTCTTTGACGAGCTGATACACGCAAGCGTACATGATGGGATGCGGCTTTCGAGAGCCGCACAAACATTACCTTTTGTACACAATTCGGTAACAGATCTTCGAAAGGTTTTGCAGAAAGTAGCCGAGACAACAGACGTATGCAACGTCTTTGTCGCCGTCGAATCTATCTACAGTATGGATGGCGATGTTGCGCCCTTGCAGCAAATTGTTGATACTGTCGATGAAATCGTGGGTAGAGGACAAGGCTGCATTGTGGTTGACGAAGCACACTCGACTGGTGTTTTGGGTCCTGAAGGAAGAGGTCTTGTATGCCAGCTCGGCCTAGAATCCCGGATCTTTGCACGCCTGCATACATTTGGTAAAGCACTAGCTGGTAATGGCGGTATGTACTGAAGTCTATCAGCTGTCAGCTATCTTGTACTGATAACACCAGCTATAACTCTCGGCTCCCACGCTCTTCGGCATTATCTGATCAACTATGCCCGGCCACTCATTTATACTTCCTTCCTATCTTATCCATCCCTGGCACTCATTCGATCATCGTACGAACTACTTTGGACCGGAGGCACTGTAACTTTACAGTCACACCTGCACCATTTAACAGAAGTCCTGTTCGAGGCTATGAAAGATTTACACATGACTTCCGCAGCAGTCCAAAGCCGATTGCGTATACCGAGCGCCTGTCCACAGTCTCCTATCTTTGCAGTGCAGCTGCGACGCCCAAGAGACTTATCTCAATACCTCCAGCTGAAAGAGATGATGATCAGAGCTGTTGTGCCGCCCACAGTACCGCATGGGACGCAGAGAGTCAGGATCTGCTTGCACGCAGGTAATACAACAGATGAAGTCAGGAAACTAGTGCGAGCTCTACAGGAGTGGTGCGAAGAGCAAACAGGTAACATAGAAGATGCGGAAGCTGACCCAGAGCGGGAAAACGCCAGGCTGTAATGTATAGACTTGCATTACGGCTATATTTCAGTATATGAATTTATGCAGTTGCGGAAGGTTGCTCAGACTCTTTCGCTATTTCGGCAACAGCTTCCTCAGCCTTGCGCACCTCTCCGATGGTTTCCTCCATCGCCATCGGCCTCAAACCCCATCGTGCGAACATAGCCTTGTCCTCTTCCCAGCCGTTGCATGCTGTTGTAAGCATCTTCTCACCAGTGAACACGGCGTTGGCACCGGCCTGGAAGCACATGATCTGCTTCTCCTCGCGCATAGTGTGACGACCAGCTGCAAGACGAATGATTGTCTTAGGCATCACCAGTCGCGCAGTGGCAATAGTGCGGAGAATCGCATCGAACGAAACTGACTGGGTCTCACCAAGAGGTGTGCCCTTGATGGGTACCAAAGCATTGACAGGGAAGGACTCAGGATGAGCGGGGAGTGTCGAGACAGTGTGGATGAGGCCAACATGGTCTTTAGCCTTCTCGCCGAGACCCAGGATTCCTCCAGTGCAGACGTGAATACCAGCTTCTTGGACGTTTTGGATCGTCTTGAGGCGCTCATCGTATGTTCGAGTTGTGATGACAGTAGGGTAGTGCTCACGGCTGGTGTCCACGTTGTGGTTGTATGCAGTTAACCCGGCCGCCTTCAGCTCTTTGGCCTGCTCGGCATCAACCATGCCGAGCGTCACGCAAGCCTCCATGCCCATCTCCCGAACTCCCGTGATCATAGCTTTGATGTTCTTCAAGTTGGTCTTGCGGCCTCTCATGTCACGCCACGCAGCGCCCATGCAGAATCTTGAGCTGCCATTCTCCTTGGCGACACGCGCAGCTTCCAGCACAGAGTCGACGGAGGAGAGCTTGGTAGCCTTGAGACCGGTGTCGTACCTGCTTGACTGAGCGCAGTATGAGCAGTCTTCGCTACAGCCGCCAGTCTTGATATTCATCAAGGTGCACATCTGAATAGCAGCCGGGTCATGAAAGCGCTGGTGTACTGAGGCCTGTTGGAATATCAGTTAGAATAGCTCTCATATATAAATGGACGTATACATACTGCCGCATAGGTCAATCTGATCAATGGAGTGTTGTAAATTTCCGCAATTTCTTCTTTTGTCCAGTTGGTCCTGGTATCTGTAGCCTTCACAGCATTCTCGAAGACTGATGACTTCTGGCCCCTTGGTGGGGTAGATTGTTGGGTTTTGGGGTCGATTGGGGTGTCCAGGACGGTGCTGAAGGAGCGAACGAGACCATGTGTACGAGCAGAGCTGAAGGCAAGGCCAATCGGCCTCACCAGCGTTCTCTGAGCCATCCTGAAGCACTCGACTGTGTACGTGAAAGGTACTTGTTACACACCGAACAGATGCCCCTCGGTCAAGCTGGGGAGGCAGCGGCTTAATGGACCGGGCATGATTCAGCGTGCCTCTCATTGGCGGGCGTGTACTCCTAGAGCCCGCCGGCAGTGTGGGGCTGTGATAGACCGCGCCGCGTTTCCTCTGCGCGTCCGCAACACTAGCCGCATCCAACCAACAACTCACGCATGCAATGTCCGCAGCGCAACGCGTTCTTCATGTGTCGATTTGAGCTGTTTAGCCTGCTCATCGTTTTTGTCCAGCGTCTTACTGCGCGGACCCGCAGAAATCAAGCCCCGACAGCGGCAGCCCCTCCCTTACCATGCTCCACGAAATTCTCCTCTCGCTCTCCGGACACCCATCGGCGCTCTTCGATGCCCATCAGGGTTCCACACACGTGACCTCGACTACAAATCGCTTGCTGTCACCACCAGAGGCGGAGTTGCTCGCCTCAATTGGTCATTTGTCACGGATACACCGAAGGACACGCGATCATGTGGCCAGAGTCGCAAGCTCGCATTCATCTACCGTGTGTCGTGCAGTAGCGACTGCAATAACTTCGTACCATTTGGACAATTTTCAGCAAAAAGTTCTGGAAGTTGAGAGTCAAGTGTTAACGCAAGATGCATCTACTGTTGGAGCATACAACATCGTGCCACTGGCCAGCATCGCAAGCGAATTCTCGAGTTGGGTCAGGTTGATGGATTGGCTGTGGAACATCAGCAATTTCATGCTGCTATCTGAGCTGTCTTCAGAGAGCGAACAAGGTAGCCAGAAGACTGCCTCAGGCTCCGAACTTATTGACAAGCTTCGAGCTGAAGCTCAGACGGGGTATCCAGACGTTGAAGAAGCTGCACAGTATTTGAGCAAGACTGCTGAAACAGCATGGTTACGCCAACTATCAACATGGCTCCTCTACGGCCGCTTGCCATCTTTCGGCGCAGCAGACTTTTTTATTGCACCAGGAGACGAAGACTCTAACGAACCGTCCTTCGTGATTCGGAACAAGCTGCTTCCCAAATTCGTATCACGCCAGACGGCGCTGTCTATCATGTTTGTGGGAAAGTCTCTCAATCAGATCCGATCGCTGCCATCCTCATCCAAGATGAAAGCTGCCACGACGCAAATATCAGAGCTTGAGCTTTTGCCAGTTCATGTGCACCATCTCTCCCAAGTGAATGCACCAATTTCGTCTGCAAAGCTTTCGGAGATCGTCGCCAACATTCGAACATCACTTTCAAGGAATTTACTCCAACATCTGTTGCCTCGTGAAAAGATTGTGGAAACCTTGAATGTGCTCCACCAGTTTTTCCTCCTTGGCCGAGGCGAATTTGCAATGGTGTTAATAGCAGAAGCAGATGAGAGGCTAGCTTCCCGACATCGTGGCCCGCAGTCGACGAGATCCGGTCAATCTATCAAGGGTCTGCTCCTGAAGGAGGCCGAGATCAACCAAACATTGGCACGATCGATCTCGATACTGTCAAGTCTGGGTGGCGAAGACGATCATATCGATGATATTCTTGATGCCGCGTCAGACATCCTGCACCTTGACGTACACAGCGCATCTGGCCACCGTCCTGGGACACCTGGACGTGCAAAGGATTCTGAGTCTGCCCTACCTCACATCCCAAACATGTCGTTCGACGAACTGTTGCTCTCAGTGCCTGTATCCCTCAGCATGGATATTCTGTCTCCTCTCGATTTGTTCATCACAAAGTCTGATGTAGACGTTTACTCGTCAATCAACAACTACTTACTTGCTGTCAGACGAGCTCATCTCCACCTAGCGCAATTGTGGCGACATAGCACAATTCGTCGAGAACATCCAGCTCCACCAGGGTATCAGTATAGCAACTCGTCGCACGGAAAGGAGGTCCTGAAGCGGCGCCGTCAAAGAACAAACCAGCGAGCCAGGAAAATGCGGAACATCTGGGCAACCTGTCGAGCTGCCATTTTCTTCCTAGCAGAGAGTGAAGCGTATTTCCAGGGAGAGGTTGTACAAGAATCGTTCAAAGGGTTCCTACGTTGGGTAAAGGGGCCTAAGAGCAATCAGACAAGCGAGACTCGGCCGACAACACCAGACAAGCCGCTCACAGGAGGAGCGGATGAGACATCACTGGATGTTGAAGCGCAGCAACAGCACGATCCGGAAGCGCTTGCGTTTGCCCACCGTCACTTCCTAGCATCTATCGCATACTCACTCCTCATTACTGACGGTGCCTTCACCAAGCTGCTTCGTACTCTCTGTACTCATGTGGACGATCTTGTCGGTCATATAACGCGTCTACAATTAATTCAGCAGAACCTTGATTTGCAAGATGACGAAGGCGTTGAGGATTACTCGCAGAACTACAAGAAAGAGGAGGCAGACGTGAGTCTGGAGATGGACCGCGCAAGAAGAAGGATTGATAGCGACCTAAAAGGGCTGGTTGAGCGTCTTAGAGAGATCGACAGCGAGAGGATTGGATCCAGCGGACCAAGGCCCACAAACGCTCTGGACGATGATGAGAATAGATACGAACCCCTGAGAGTTGGTGGAATTGATCGACTTCTCATGAAGCTGGACTGGGGCGTGGAGGAAGTTGATGAAGAACACGAAGACCTGCTGTAAGCCTAGAGAATCCAAATATACCCCACCAGTCTCAATGTTGTGGCTACCCACTATGCACAGGAATAGAGATCGTGTGCGATCAATCATAGATAGATGTGGCTCGGTATAGCACAAGATGCAGTCACCTTAATTTTTCTCGTCACATAACACATCCTGAAAAGGTACGGTACTCGGTTTCTCCCAGAGAGGTAATGCGGGGGGACAAGATGATACGAGATAAAGAAACGATGCCAGCGTGAAGTGAGAGGAGCGGCGATGACCGAGGCTTACCCCGCATTCGACCAATCGTAACTTCGACACCAATCACCTCAACATGTCGAAGATGAAAGTTGTCATAACACGACATCTAAATCAGGAAGCTCAGATTCTCCTCGACTCCCAGTCGACGGACCTCGAAATCGTGCAATGGCAATCTGACCAGGTAAGAGCTTCAAACGCAGATGGAAGTTATCAATCACTCACACTCGCAGCCTTGCGAGCGATCATGGCTACTACAAAATGTGAAAGGAGCGACAGGGCTCTTAATGATGTTGTCTGATTCCATCGATACAGAGCTGCTCGACGTAGCCGGTGATCAGCTAAAGGTGGTTGCCACATTCACCGCTGGAACAGACCACATCGACCTCGAGGCCCTCAAGAAGCGCAACATCCGTCTAGGTTACATCACCGATTGTTTGTCTGATGCCGTGGCTGATCTCACGGTCATGCTTGTGCTCATGGCCCAAAGAAGAGCAGGCGAAGCAATGCTCAAGGTGAGCAGGGGCGAGTGGCCACAGTCACCATGGCATCCGGGCTTTATGACTGGCCCGCAGATCCGAGGCGCGACGGTGGGCTTTGTGGGCTTTGGGCGCATCTTACAAGCTACCTTGAGAAGACTTGTGGCATTCGACATTAAGAGGGCTATCTACACGACATCGAGGCCTGGAAAGCCGGCTTCGCAGGATTACTATGGTCTCATCAAGGAATCGAAGCAAGGCTGTACCATCCCTGTTGAGGTTGCACGAGATCTAAGTCAGCTTGCAAATGAAAGCGATGTCGTTATTGTGGGATGTGGGTTGACGCCTAGTACCTGGCATCTCATCACCGGTGACTTCTTTAACAAGATGAAGAAGACAGCTGTCATCGTCAACATCGCCCGAGGTCCAGTTATTGATACAAATGCGCTCGTAGAAGCCCTTGACAAGGGCACAATCTTCGGTGCAGGTCTGGACGTCATCGAAGGCGAGCCGAACATAGAAACCGATCATCCAATATTGAAGCAACCGCGATGCGTCTTGCTGCCGCACATTGGATCAGCAACCATTGAGACACGGGAACAGATGGCTATGGAGTCTGTAAAGAATCTTCTTGCCGGATTGAAAGGGGAAACTATGGAGAACGAGCTGAAGCTATGATGCACTGCCTGCAGAATCATGCTTTTGCAGCAAATCCATCCTTCCCCTGAATTGACACTGTTTAAGGCGATCGTCGTTGATGAGAAAGCTTTTGGGAAACCATTCGGGTACATCAATGCTGATTGGTCCTTTATGGAGCCGTCCGAACTTATCGCTTTTTACCATCGTGGCCAAAGCCTCTGCCGACTTCAGACACAGTACCATCCCGTGTCCATTGAAGCCTGCTGATATCCACAACCCTCTGTAAAGGTCTTCCACAGGAATGTAATTTTCAGGCATTTGGGAATTCTGCCTTCCTGGCATTTTGCCCACAAACGGTCTTCCGTCTGCTGTGGCGCCCATTATACCTGTCCATTCCTCAATGACCCTCTCTGAGCTTTCTTTGTAATTGACTTCGCCCCAGCTCTCAGCGCCAAAACTGCCGGAAAGACTGCCGTGTAGGTATCTTGAGATGTTTGGGTTGAGAGAGGCATCATCGACAGTGCCGTATTCTGATGCCCCCTTATCTGGCAAACGACCAAGCCCGCCCCCGATAACGATGTGTTGACCGCCGTCCGGGAGCGGTCTTGGTATCATGTACTCGTATCCGTTCTTGTAGATGAAGGAGTAGGTGGTGGGGAGTGGCGTCGGTAATGTTGATTTTTGTCCAGGCCTTTGGGCTGTAATCTGTCCTCGCAGAGGAACTATCTTACCCTGAAGTGATGGCTCGAGGAACGGCGTGTACCCATTTGTAGCCAATATCACGGATTTTACGGAAAAGGTGTGTTCTGTAGTGACAACGTTCCAAAGGAAGCGTTCGCCATCGCGGGAAGGCTCGATTCTCAGGACTGGCATGTTGGTACCGATTTGTAGGCCCTTCATTATGCAATTCAGCAACATCCCTGTAGAGAAGCGATATGCATTCACTCGGCCAGCCATGTACTCGAATGCTCCTACCACTCCTTCCTTACCTTCAATGAAGGGGTTTGTATTCCCGGCGGCGACTTGGAAACGCTTTCTCACAGCGTCCGCGCCGTCGTAAATCGTGTAGTCAGCCATCTTCCCAGGCTGCTTCTCCTCTTTTGTAGCATCTGCGCGCAATGCACGTATCGCTTTCTTACCAAGCTTGAACGTAGCCTTGTCATATATGATATCGACAGTCTTGCACAGCTTGTTTTCGCAATCTATCCCCAGCTCCTCAGCTAGCCGATGCGTTTCAATGATATTGTCGTACTCCATGCGTGCAATCTTCAAAGCCTCCTCTTTGCCAAGTTCTTCTACGTGTTGCAGATACGATCGGTAACTTGCTGCTTTCGTGTGACCCCCATTCCGCCCTGTGGCACCGCTGCAAGCCTCGCGCGCTTCCAGCATCATGATAAGATTACGTTGCGGTTCTTCCTTCAAGAGATTCCACGCAATCATTGTGCCTGAGATGCCAGATCCGATAATGATGGTGTCGCATGGTACCTCAAACGGCTCACCCCAATCTCCACGATGTACCGTGGCTAATATAGATTTTGGGTTGTGCCAGTAAGACGGTAACGGATCAGCGACGGGAGGACCCACGCGTGTATTTGCACGAGCTTCCATTTGAGGTTGTATTGGTAGTAATATTCGAATTCGATAATGGTGGGCTGTCAAGTCTTAATGATTGTAGTCTATGTCCGTCTTGATAAGTAAGGTGGGGGAGCGAGGCGACCACCCGCTTATACCTTCCCGTTGCGGATCTAGTGCAGGTGCTCCATATAGGACACACCTTGAGGTACTGCCTTGTCACGACCTACCACTCACCGGTTATACTGTACGCAAGATCAAACAGGGGTACCTGGAGTCTGTGATTTGGTTAGAATGTAGCGAACAATCTGTATCCTTCGAGACAGAATGACACCTTGTTGCTTGTGGCTGCTTCCTGCTTTATGCAGGTTGTATCCTTGAAAAGGCGTCGGTTGGCGGTTGGCCTTGACAAGGCGCAGTAGATGCTGGAGCGATGTCTGGCAATGAAACACGTTGAAATGCTGCTTGTTACAGAGACGACGACGGTATCTTCCTCAATATCATGACTACCAAAAACTACGATGTTGGTTTTCTACTCAGAAGTAGGAACCCTCCACAAGGAATCCAACAGTCAAACGCACATGCTGATGCAAGTGATCGAAGTCCATCGTCGAAAGCGCGTCGTTAGCAGAATGGAGATATGGTGTCGCGTCCACCATGTTCTCGTCGCAGACGTAGGCAGCCGGATAGCCTGCATCATAGGCAGCACCGTGATCACTGCAGGCATAACCGCACTTGTCGGTGATCACTGGCAAAGCAGTGTACACAGGTACCAGCTTCATAATGAAGTTGCTCAACGGTGTGCTCACGTAATCTGTATAAACAGCTATGTTTCGATTGGGGGAAAAGGCCGTCATGTCCTGATTGACGACCGCGAGAACCTTGACGCTGCGTTTGACGTAGTCCTGCATCACCGCACGAGCGCCCAAGAGACCACCTTCCTCGCCAGAGTAGAAGTGGAACTCCAGGGTGTTCTTGGGAGCGTACTTGGCTGCTGCAAGAACGCGTAGAGACTCCAGTAAAGTAACAACGGCCTGTACCAGTTAGTCAGATGACCCTTAAGACCGGTCATTCGGGACTTACAGAAGCGTTATCGTCTGCACCAGGAGCGCGGCCGGTGGTTGGGTTGGCCTGATTGATCGAGTCAAAGTGGCCAGACACAACGACAACGTTGGCGGACGTGCCGGGGATTGTTGCAATAACCGAAGGTTGATTGTAGCTGTGGGTAAATTGCTTGACAGTAATCTTCGTGTTCGAAGCAGCAACCTCCTTGACCATGTTAAAGACAGTAGTGGCTGATGTTGCGGCATACGATCCTCTGTAGTATCGGTTGTGAATGTTGGTCAAAGTCGTAGCCCAAGTCTTAGGGTTTGTTTTGCTAATCTGGTTGATCAAGGGATTGGCGACAGATTGGCGGGTAGCGCCCGATGGGAAAGTTGCTGATTGACGTTTGTCGACTGTGAATCCATTTGCGACTGCAACACGGTGTGCCTCGAGCTCCTATGACGATGTCAGACTTTGAAGATGCATTTGTATTGTCCAATTTTCCTGACCTGGGTTTCCGTGATATCCATAAAGTGAGCGCACGATGGCGTGGAGATGAACAGATCCAGCTTCTCTTGCTCGGTGTACCATGTGCCATTGTCGGTATCCGACGTCTTGATCAGACGAAGTTCTTCTCCTGCAGCATTTAGCTTTGGCGTATAGGCAGAGGCCGAAGCAATAGCTCCGATGGCAACGCCGACGAGGACTGATTGGTAAAGCATCGTCACTATTGTAAAATCTCGAAGTTAATGAACGAGCTCTCACAGCATGTCAAAAACGTGCGCTTTCTCCAGACATATATGCTAACTTCTTGTTTACAGTGTCGGCGATACCCACTCATGATTTGCTTCTTCTCGTTCGCACCGAGAAGCGCCTTCTGAGACAGGTAACGGGCGTTCGTAGCATGTCCAAGGATTGACATAGCAAGATTGGCTGAGCTTCCCCATCCACATACCAAGACCAAGCAAGCACTGCCGGGCGGCACTCATCAGCGAATGGAGAATGATGTTGGTGATCGATTATACGAAGGTTTCATGCCGAAGTCGATCATGCTAAGACCAGCGATAAGGTTTGCGTCTTGGCTCCTTCCGCTTTCGACTTTGCTTCCGTCCACACCGATATTTTGGAAACCATATTGATGAGCTACGAGGCAGGAAGTGGAGTTTTAGGAAGTTTGTTGTTACTCATGTGGGCAGAAGCTCTAGAAAAAACCGCGTACACGCGCTCAGTTGCCAAGGCTCAGATGACGTCACCCGATAGGTTTATATCTTCCATGTTGGGCTTAGGTCAGTGCTGTCTTTACTCGGGTACCAACACTGTACCACTGCGCTGCCTGTGTATCATGGATTACACATCATCCAGATTGACTAGCAGCATCTCTGGTATAGGACTTCAGTCTGAGGAAATTGAGGCTGACAAGATGGTCGAGGTAAGTTCACTATCCTGACCCCCAAACTGCATTCTACTGGCAGATTAGTGTAAACGAGCAAGTCATTTATTTGAAGATGTGACATATACATTATTCTATAGTATGTTATGATGAGCACAAAATGACCGCTCTCTATGTCTTCTACCACCCTTTATTTCGCCGCCCTACAAGCGCCGCCTCATCATCACTATAATCGTTCGGATCCCGCTTCGGCGTTTCCAACCCTCCTTTCAAACTCTCACTCCCTTCTGTCACGCTCTCCAAGCTACCTGAACGCCCCACTCTCCTCTCATCAACAGTGACGCCATCCTTGCTTCCATCGTAGTGTTCAGTATTTGAGTCTTTCCTCATATGCTCGAAGAACGGATTCGGCTCGCTGCTAACAACAATCTGCTGGGTCTTCTTGATCTCATTACCGGTAGGTGCGAAGCTAACAATGCGGTCTTGCCCTGCGAAGTGCGAGACGTCGCCCTTGTAAGAGAAGACGCTTGCAAGCTCGTGGTTTGACGCGTGGTGAGAGCGCGTTCTCGCGTGTCCGGTGGCACCGGTTCTGGCGCCCGAGGTGGAGATGCTGTCGGATCGGAAGTCGTTTGCGAGAGAAGCTTGACCAGGCTTGCGGGATGCGGAGATAGCAATGCGTTTGATCAGGTTGGCCATCGTCATTTCAATGTTGAGCTTCACAAGGTAGGCAAGGGGGTGGAATTGAATGTAACTGGCAGACGTTGGTAAGTTGCATTTGTAGGAGAGGAGAGAGACTTACACAAAGGAGTTGGGTATCGACATAGCTGCGATGATCATGACATCCATGAGAAGAGAAATTACCACGATTCGCTGATTGAAGGTAACAAGGCGGTTATACTTGGTAAGACCATTGCTAATCAAGTTTGCTCTAACGGTCTTGAGGAAGTACCAGTTGAGTGCGGCATCAACGAACAGATATAGGAACTTCTCGACGCGATCCCAGTACTCGTTGATGACGTGGTATGTATGATTGATTTGCAGGCGTGCTGGGATCCAGACGTTGAAGACGCTAATGTTGATCATCGTAACGAAAACGGCAGTGGCGATCATGATATGTCTTGAACGTCTACGGTCTGGGACAATGACACGGATACGGTTGATGATAATCTGTAGCAATAGCTGGACCTGGATACACCACCAGAAGAGGATAGTGAAGTAGAACGCAAAGCCTAGTGGGTGTCAGTCAGTAGTTACAAGTTTGGAATACGTCTTGCTTACTCGGTCTGATATATTTCAGCAGATGCAGAAAGCACTCGAGTCCCATTATGAAAGAGATGCCAAGTTCCAGCCATATCATCCAGACGTACACACTACGCAGTGGAGAGCGTGAGGCTTTCGATTGTCCCCACGCAAGCCATATTCCAATGACAACATTGCACAGTGTCAAGCCCCAGACGACGGATGCGATTATGATATCAGCTGTGGTAATTTCTTCGTTCGTATAGTTGGGAGAGATTAAAGGTCCCCAAGGCTGAAAGGACGGGTCGTCGCGGAACTCATTGTTCATGGCTTGCAACAATAATATCGGCTTACTGCAGATGCGAGTGGAGATATTACTGTAGAAAAGAAAACACAAAATGAGCGATAGTTGGATAGGTAGACTCCATTCTTTTGACGTCTCGACACCAAGAGATCAGAGCCGCAGGTACCACTTCAGGAGAGAAGACGCTGATTCTGACAGACCCTTGAGTCAAGATAGAGTTTGTGGAATTGCCCCAATCGGCCCTGCAGCATGGTTTAGTGCTAACATTTGGTGGCTGCCGCACATCCCGTTGGGTTCCAGATGGCCAAGCAAATCCGCGCCCTACCTACCTTTCTGCTTGGACCCTTTTCAAACCACTCAAGGTCTACCAAGGTTAGAAGATCGTGCTGATCTGGTCATGAAACGGGAAGGATCCTGTGGGACGTTTGGCCTTACTCGCTTCCCCGTCCGCCTTACGATGCGCACGAAGCACACGTTGTCCACTCAATGCCAGTTGACGCAACACGATGTGCCGGGGACCCATTGTATCCAGATCGCTGGTTCTTGGAAGGCCTCCACACGAATGTCGACAGATTCAAAATAGTTTGAGGGGTTGCATGAACCTCTGCATACTGTCATGTGTCCCAGGAACCATGATATTACGAAGCTGTGTACGAGACATTGCCGGAGAGCCGCAGAGCCGCAAAGAAAAACTTGCCTGTAACACGGTAGCCTTCAGGGCTTCTCTCAACAACCCTGCAAGATTCGGTAAATTAATCATAGCCGGATGCTCGCCACGTACCTTGAAGGTGTGGCGAGCTCTCCAGACCGTGTGATTTGCTGAAAAGTAATCGGGATTGTTGTCCCGCACTGGTCAACAACGACCCTGGATCTTCGTGTTTGCGGGCCGAAAGGCACCACAGCTTGAGAGCTTAAGACCTCTTGCCTGCAATTTGAGTTCAAATAGTGCAGCCTACACTTCTGACTTATTCGAGCTTTGCTACACCGATGGGCCCTATATAACAGGCTTGGATCACTGATATTGATATAATGAAGCTACAGGGCGATTGCATAAGGCGTCCCATCACCGTTGCATTCTCCATGTTTTGCAAGGCCCAGTTTTGCTGTCAAAGTTGTAAGGAAGATGCTGTTCGTAGACGCTAATCAAGACGGCGTCCTCTAGTTCAAGCCACAAGAGCGCCAGCCACATGATCGATGCCTGAGCTTCAACATTATCGAAGTACGGCAGTCCTGAAGACTCTTGGTAGGTATCCGCTGCCGCGCACAGCTCACAACGGCTGAGTGTCGGGCAGTGTGTCTAAGTACAAGCGCAGTTTGAGTGCGCAGGGACCGACGTTGTTGCTGAAACGCGTCGCTGACAGGTGTGATAAGATTGCGAGTTGCCGAGGCCAATGCCAGCTTGTACACGAATCATCGAAAGTCTTGGTTCCAAGCTCACAAAGGGATTGCTGTCTTTGAACGACGGCGAAGTCAACCTGGAGGCTTGAAGGATTGCATGCCTGTCGCGGATCTGGATCGTCGTATTGTTGGTGAGGAGAGCCAATTGGCGGTCCATGCAGCGATCATAAAGATCCGAGTTTTCAAACTGCACCGAAGCGCCGAAGCTGGGAACAACTTGGAGAGAGACCGTGGATAGTATCTAGTCTATTGTAGAATTGCTTTCAGCTTTCCTACAAATGACTCGCAAGCAACAGTGAAGCTGTGGAGTGGAATCGAGCGTCGTTCTCCAGGCTCCTCGGTCACCCTCAACTATCCACTAAGCCAGATGTCCAACCGAGTAGGGATGATCGACATTAGTATTGTGATTGTATACACTGCAGGATTGTGAAGCTTTATTGAGTAAAGAACATGGGTTATTGGCTGTATTCACAATTGTTTGTTTCTTTTCTATTGAGTTGAATCCTCAATTACCAGTCGGAGCTGAGAAGGTGCTGTCGCAGCGGGAGGGAGCGATAGGGAGCGCCTCGCATCGGTCCTTCCGTCGCGGCACAAGACGAGCGTGCAATCTCTACAAAGTGGACCAAGAGTCAGGCGGGAAGTCGAGTGTTGAGAACTCGATACGAGGACACGATGAACAACTGCAAGCTACTGACAACTGGTCACGCTTGAGCTCGCATTTCACATCTCCTGTCGCATCCATGGACGACTGACCTCACGACTTGCTGTTGGTTGATCACTAGACATTTTGCTCGTTATTTGAAATATAAGAGCATTCGCATAGCTTGGGACCGTAAGACATTCTTTACTCTTAGACTACCATCCACAACCCCCGAACCAGGCTGTTGTACGAAGAACGCCACAGCCGAAGAGCTACTGAAATTGCATCGTGGAGACGAACATGCCCGCACTAACACGATGAGCGGTGTGAACCACGCAACACGCGTACGCAATGGCGTTTGGTTCCTGAACCCGTGTGTGGCTTGCACGCTTCACTATTGACAGATCGTTCAAAATCCTGAGTTGTGCACACAGCCAGTGTATAAGATCACAGCAAAGCTATTGAACTGAGCTTATGAGCGGTGTTCCTAAATGTTTTGAGTTGATAACCCTGGTGAGGATATATACAGACTATGTACAATATTGGTACACCACGTGGCTTCCTTTAATTTTTACTGCGGCAGCTTAATTTGGCCTCAGCAGCATAGCGATAGCTGCTGCCGCAATGACAGCTCCAGCGGCGGCACCTTGGAGAACAGCGGTAGTGAAATCCACCCTCCGCATAGAAATGGGACGGTCGCTCACGATATCTTCCGCGATGGTTGCCGCTGTGCTTTGCCATAGCCCGAACTTGGCCCAAATTTTGTCGTTTATTGACATTGGCACTGCTGCTTCTTCCTGAATGTCGATGGTCTCCTGTGGCGAAGCAGTTGCATTCACAGGTGTTAGCGGCGCAGCACCAGGTACTGCTGGGTCAATTACAGGTTCCATGATCTCGTCGATGGTATTTCCGATCTTCAGGCCGTCTTCGTCTGTAATACATAGTGGATCTTCCGTGCCTGCAGTTGGCGACTCATCAACACTGGGCTGCGTGACAGCTGGTGTCGCGGTCTGCGTGGGTGTGACTGCCGGTTCGATGACTTCATTGTTCAATGTCTTCACCTCTACAGCCTGCTGCTCTGGAACGACTGATGGAGCGATTGATGGCTCTGTGGCGGAGTTGGCTGCAATGTAGGCGGCAGTGGTGCGGAGTTGTGCTGCTTCAGCGGTAGCCTGTTGAGCTTCAAGAGCGGTCTTGATCTCTCTGACCATCCGCTTCCGGCGCCAAGGCTCCAGAATCAGTAAGCTCAAGAGCAAGAGGAAGATGTTGACGCCCATCAGACCAAATGTGACCCAGGTGCTGTTCCGTCGAATGGTGTCGCTCCAGATCTGCTCTTCATGGTACTGCGCCCGCTCCCTCTTCTCCAGATAGCTTCGTGCCTCCTCCAAGGCAGTCTCGGCAGCATCCACAGCCTCTTTAGCCTCCCTCACAGCTCTGTCGTTGATGTGCTCGGAGCGAATCAAGGACATGTAACGTTCGAGATCACTGGATGACCAGGAGTGTTTCCGCTCGAGAAGGGCAACAACTTCCTTTTGGGAGGCAGCCTGCTGCTCGAGAGCAGCATCGAGAGCTTCTTTGGTAGAGTCAATTGCAAGACGGCGAGCTTTGACGAGTTTCTCTACATGTTGTCAGTGATGCAACTTGAGCGTATCTAGACAAAAGCATACCTTGCTCTTTGATCTCTCTTCTCAAAGCCTCAACGCCAGAGTAGTCGGTACCAGTATACGTATTGACCTTCTGTGTAACGACAGCAATCTTGGGAAGCAGCTCGTCCATCAGAGCCGTGAAGCGCTTTTCGAGGTTCGATCGTTGGCGATCCTGGTGAGAAGGCAGGTGCTCATCAGGTACTCGCTGGACGTTATCGATGACAGGTTCCTGGGTCTGGCTGACGGCTGGCTCGCTTTGTGTGGGCTCCTGGATTGCTGACAGCTGCGACGGTGCGTGCTCTGGCGGGGGCGGGGGCGGGGGCATTGGTTGGGCAAGTTTCGACTGGCTCGGTTGTTGTGCCTTCCGCAGTACTTCTTGCTCTTGCTCCTGCTTCTTGCGGGCAGCTGCCTCTTCCTGTTGCTTCTTCTGCAAAGCTTCTGCCTCTCGCTGCTTTCGTAGAGCTTCTTCTTCTTCCCTCCTACGCCGAGCTTCTTCCTCTTGCTGTTTTTTTCGTAGAGCTTCCTCCTCTCTCTTCCTTTGCTGCTCCTCCCATTCTCTCCGCAACCGCTCCTGCCGTTCTAATAGCTGTTCTGGTGTTCGATCCACGGAGGATGCAGACTTCGATGCAGGCGGCGGCATAGCAATTGGGTCGGAGGAGCTCGGCGGCTTCTTGTCCTCGGCCCATCTGGGTGAACTCGAGAAGCGTCGAAGAGCCCATCTGCTTAGTCCATTACTGTCCGTACGGGGTCGCTCAATGCTCCCGGGGACAGTCGACGCCTGCCGGTGTTGACAGGTGAAGCATGCTGGACGTGATTGGGCGGTGAAACGTCCAATTGGTCGAATGTTAGATGTTACTGCTGATGCATTGCCGATGTGAGCGCGTGAAGCATGCTGAAGCAACGGCCGCATGCTTGTCGTGGCTGCTCCTTCTTCGCGAGCGCCAGACACAAAAACGTCTCGGTGGTCCGCCAGACCGACGCTCGACCGAGCTTGGACGGCACACAGCAGCTAGCCAAGCGCCAATGACGTGCCACTGGTCCCTGGCGCCCGTTGAGTATGCGACAGCGGCATGCCTTTTTGGGCCGCCCCTCCATCAACGATTTCTGGTCACATCTTCGCTCACTCTTCCCTTCACGTACACACACGTCTCATATAACTCAAGATGGGTGTTCAGAATGCTGCCGCGGACCTCCCCGCCATGAAGACAAACCCCAAGGTAAGTCGTCTCACTCTGGGTGCCGCAACTACTGAACTGACCGCGCGACTCTAGTTCATCTTCTTCACCGACTTTGACGGCACAATCACCCAGCAGGACAGTGAGTCTTGAGCCCTCCACCGCGAATACTTCGAACCATCTCGATCGCCGCACCACTCCCGCCTGGTTACAGTTGCGTCGCCAGCCAACCTCGACTTGCAGCATACTGACAGCTCCTAAGGCAATGACTTCATGACCGACACAATTGGCTATGGCCAAGAGAAGCGCCGCGAGGGCAACCTTGCCTGCCTCGAGGACAAGATCTCTTTCCGCGACTCGTTCCAGGATATGATGGACAGCGTCAAAAAGCCTTACGACCAGTGCATTCAGTATGTCGTCGACAACGTAAAGCTCGACCCCGGCTTCGCAGAGTTCTTCCAGTGGAGCTTAGAGAACAACATCCCCGTGGTCGTACTCAGCTCCGGCATGGAGCCTGTTATCAAGGCCCTGCTGAAGAAGCTGGTCGGCCCCGATTCCGACAAGATGCAGGTGCTTGCCAACTCGGTCGGTCCTCGCCCAGGTAAGGACATCAATGAGGAGGGCGGCTGGACTATTCTTTTCAGGCACCCCGAGTCCGGATTTGGTCACGACAAGTCCATCGAGCTGAGGAAGTACTCGTCGCTGCCTGAGGACCAGAGGCCAACCATGTTCTACGCCGGCGATGGCGTGTCTGACCTCTCTGCTGCACGCGAGACAGACCTGTTGTTCGCCAAGGAGGGCCACGATCTGATCAACTACTGCGCCCGCGAGAACGTTCCTTTCACAGTGTTTGCTGACTGGACAAACATCCTGGCCAAGTGCAAGGAGATCGTCGAAGGCAAGACTACCGTTCAGGAGGCTGCCAAGGCTGGCTTCGAAGCCTACAAGAACGGTGCTGCTGGACTCTAAGACCGCCAGATAGGCAACCCAGAAGACGATGCATACAAGAACTTAGATGAGCATCTGCATAAGCATAGAGCGGCTGCATTTACGACATAGAGATTCCCGGTAGATCACAATACCACATAGACTAGAAGGAAAGAAGCAAAGCGTGTTCAATTCCTCAATCTAGAAGTCTATCTAGGTCGCCCCAATTGTGAATCTAGCTAACCCGTACTTCAGTCGTCTTCAGGATCGTGAGATTCCTTCCCAGCCCCCCACTGCGCGCATTCACCTGGTCCGTCGGGCTCATTGGCACTTCATGTGGCAGTATACTCTCATCGCTTGCGCCCGCCGCGCTCCGTCTCCTGCTTTCCCCCACCTCTGTCCCGCAATTATCCTTCCCCAGCACGAGAATCTCGTCATAGCTGTCTTTCTTCTTGGCTTCCTTATCCATGCTGATGTCGCGCATGGCATAGCTATTCTGTGTCCTCGAGCGTGTATGGCTTCCCTCGTGTCTATGGTATCCGTTCGACGCGAAAGGACCAGAATGGCCGGGGCCGGACCGCGAGGCTGTAGAACGGCCTTTTGTGAGTGTGCGCATGTGGCCGAAGAAGTTTGCAAAGAGAGGTTTCAGCGTGGGAAGGTTGGCTGCAATGATGCCGACGTCCATCTCGACTCTGCACAGCTTGCATCAGCACGGGGGTCTTCTAAGGGGGTAGTATGGGGTTGAAGGAGGGCTTACTGCTGCCAGATGTAGTACCACGACCCATGCCCGCTCCAGTCTGTTTCCTTGAAGAAGTTGGCCTGCATGGGCGTCTTGTAGATGGCAACTGCAGATGCAAAGAGGCCAAGGCTAAGGATCACAGCAAGCCCGATGCGTGTCTGCTGGTTGACTTGGAGTTTCCATACCATGGGGATTGGAATCAGGGCGAAGATGAGATCGGTCGCGATGTTCACGGAAGAATTGAAGACGCCCACGTTCTTGAAGATGGTTGCATCGTAGCATTTACCGGTGCTTGGTTTCGTTAGCTACACACTGTGGCTAACCAGTGCCCTTGCTTACCCCATTGGCGGTCTCAAGGTGTAGTCCCATCCAGCTCCGACCGGACTACATTGGAAAATGATAGCGAAGGTTGAGCCTATCGTGAAGCATCCTGTGAAGACTAGAAGGTAGTGTTAAGCATCTGCTACTGTTTGATAATGTATGCACTTACTCAGCATGCCGATGAGGAAGGGCCTCCATTTTGTACGGTCCGCGAGCCGTAACAAAAAGAACCCAATAGACAACTTGATGAAGCTGTATGAGAAGATAATCAAGACCTGAAGAGCTTGTGAGCTTCTGAGCTCACTATGCCGTACAACGGTTGGGTCTCATACCGAATAGAAGTACATGAACTTGAAGAATGGGAAGATGTTTTGTAGAGGGAATGCCTGCACATGAAGTCCAAGCCCAAGGTCAATGACCTTGATGAATAGCCCGAGGCATGAGGCACTTAGAGCCTAGATGCTGTATCAGTGAAATTCAACTGTAGTCGTTTAGGCTGCGGTGAGGCTGTTGCGGCGTGGTTACTAACTTACTGCCGAGATAGTCATCATCGCGTCTGAAGACGGCACAGTCAGCATGATACTTGGTAAGCCTTGGAGCTGGAACTCACCGTCCCATCCAAAAATCTTCATCATAAAGATCCGTACGTAAAATCGCGCAAGTACTGTGAGCGTTGCCAATACATAAAGCGATATCGTCACCGCCAGCAGTCGTGACGCCTGATTCTCTGCCAGATACTCGAGTGATTGTGGCAGCATCATAGACGGCTCTCCAGCTTGCCTTACCCGCAGGAAGCGGTCTGCCATTGTGGGTGAAATTGCAATATTGGATGAAATATTTAGAAAAAAAACACAAGACCATCAGTACATCTATTTGGTACGAGACTTTAGCTCTTCGGAAGTACTTCTATCTTATGACACCTACGCCGGTACATTTAGCTCTCGGTTTCATATGTGCAATCCTCAAACTATCCGTAAGGTACAGAAACGAGCACAGAAATTACTGTGCCAGCCCCCTGCCGAGTGCTCCCACTCCCAGACTTGCGTCTGTCGCCACATGCCAGAAACAGGGAAAGAACAGCATAGCTTTCACAGATGGCGTGAGTTCCAAAGCGGCCCCGGTCTTGTAGGCTGCGTGATGCATGCACGGAGTTAGGCGCCTGTCGTAGAGAGGCTGATCGGGGATCTGCGGCGGCGTCCAATAGAGGCTGGAAGTCCACAAATATTCCTCATTCGTCTCATATGTACTCCATCGAGAAGCGAGCAGAACGGCAGAAGTTCTCAGTACAACACAGTGGGACGTCAATGATGGCACGGCACGGCCAGTGAACGTCCAATTACTGGTGCGTGAAGAAGTTCACCATGATGCAGGCGCTGTGAAAACTGAATCTCTGGCTTTATCTTGGTCAAATTGACCGTAATACTGAACTATGCAGTGTCACAACGTGTGCCGTTTTAAGGTCTCGACGTCGGGTGATATGTCGAACTGGGGCCCTGTAATGCTGCATGCTTTGTTGAGCCTTGCTGTGCCACAATCTTGAGCAAAGACGACCTATACGCCCACCTACAGTAAACTGAGAGACAATGTGTTGATGTAGATATAGTCATTCATCAGCAGGATGTTCTTACACATCCTCATTGTTGGTAGCTGCGTGGCCTAGTAATGGACAGGCAGCGCATGCTCGTGATCTTGAAGATGTGCGTCCCGTGGTTGCACTAGAAGCTTTTCTAACGGCGAGAGATTCCGTTGGCAGCATGGATCTTGTAATTAAGTCGGAATCCTTCGGGTCTCCTGCATGTGTGAAGTGGATGATGAGTGGAGGTTGCGATTGAGAGCGTTTAGCGCGAATTAGGTGGAGCTGCGGGTCGCTGTCCCGCCGACGCATCTCGCGAATCGTTTACCCGTGCCACACTCTTTGACTCGGGTACAAAAGATGGCTGCACGTCCGCAATGCTTATCGAGCTTTGCTAGATAATAAGACCGTCGAAACTGAAGACACTACTTGGCGGTTTCGACAACGCTGGTGCGCAACAACTCGCACTTTCCTCGATCCTAGAGTCTCACACATTAGCAGGAAATGAATCAGCCTGATTTCTGAAAGGATGCATTAGAGATTGAAGCACGAGCACTGACACGGCTCGGAGTAAGGTGGCCCTGAGCCGCGACCCGTCCAGTACTGCGCCTCGGGGTGGCATCTGCATTCTCCGTCCAGACCGAGGCTTACGCAGGTCCACATTTCGACGGACGGTATTGTACGTTTATGGCAGACTCCAAGTACCTGCACAATTCAATTGGAGGAATGCCGGTGGCAATTTGTGCGCGTGGGACGAATATTTTCGAGGCTCGAAGAGTTATCTCCACACAACTGCCCGTTCTTTGTAGACCAAAGAAGAACTACTGTTGACTTAGATCCGCTTTTTAGAATCCTTGAGGGCCGATGGAGTTGTAAGATTGGAGTGTTCAAGCAATAGGCACAATCGGAAGACGCCTCTCTTTCTAGAGATTCGAGGAGCTCCCTGACCTCTCGAGTAGCTCAGGCAATGCGCCAACTTTTGCCTCCTCCCTCGTATTAATACTTATCCTTGGACTTCGGCCGTTTGTCTTCTCCCTTATCGCCAGATTAATCTGAGGGTCTTACTCACACAAAGAGCTATCCACGCCTTTGTACAAGATTCGGCCTCGCCCACGTCGACATGCGTACTACTACTGTCCTTGCGGCTATTCTGCCTGTGGCACTGTCGAGCGCCACACCCGTCACCTCTGAGATCTCCCCGGCCTTAGCACTCGACAAGAGACAGGATGTTGCTCTGCAAAGCCTTGGAGGAAAGATCCTTCAAGCAGATGTGTACGCTGGTGTTGCGGGTCTGAATCAACAAATCTATCAAGCCACCCAGCAATCTTCGCAATGGAAGACTTGCAACCCGCTGAACATCATTGTCAGGCGTGAATGGTGAGCAGTGGAGCCCAGACTCCAGAGTGACAGCAGCACACTAACAAGTATAGGTCCGCGTTTTCAACGGCTGAGAAGAAGGATTACATCAGTGCCGTCAAGTGCCTGGCGAAGCTTCCACCCAAGTTTCCCAAGTCTCTCTGCCCTGGGTGCCAAAACCGATACGACGACTTTGTTGCAACGCACATTCGCCAGACCTTTTCCATCCATAATACTGGCAATTTTCTGCCTTGGCACAGATACTTTACTTACGCTTACGAGAAAACGCTACGTGATGAGTGTGGCTACAAAGGCTACCAGCCTTACTACAACTGGCCAAAATGGTCTGATGATCCAGCTAAATCGCCTTTGCTTGACGGCTCAGAGACGTCTCTTGGGGGTAACGGTGTCCTTGGCTGCACAAACCAGACAACTTATGGCATTCCAACCAACGCTTCTCCGTTGATCAATATTCCGCATGGTAGCGGTGGTGGCTGTGTCGCCTCTGGTCCCATGAAAGATTGGCCTGTGAATCTGGGGCCAGTCTTCACCGATCTCACATGCACCCCCAACAACCCTATCTTCGACTACACCGACCCTACCACGGCCGGTCAAGTTGGACTGGGCTACAACCCCCGTTGCTTGAAACGCGATATTTCCAAATGGACTTCTAGTCAGTGGAGTAATGATGAGATGGTCGTGAAGCTGCTCGACAGCAAAGATATGAAGACGTTCTGGTACGATATGCAAGGTGGCGAGAATACCTTCTCCAATAACTTCATGGGCGTGCATACTGCTGGGCACTTCACCGTGGGTGCTGACCCAGGCTCTGACTTCCTGACTTCCCCCGGTGACCCATACTTTTATGGTAAGAGCCCCTTCATCGCCAACATTGATTACTGTGCTTACAACATACAGCTCACCACGCTCAAATTGACCGTGTCTGGTGGACATGGCAGAACCTGAACCCTGCAGAACGTACCAAGGCCATCTACGGAACTACTGTGCTGGCTGACCCTACTGCTCCTAACACGACACTATCTGACTCAATGACTCTCGAGTATGCGTTTGCAGGCAACATCACAGTTGGCGACGCTATGTCGACAATGGGCGGTCCATTCTGCTACACTTACATATAAGCGTCCTTGATATGCTGTAATCAGAATCTTAATGTTTATGTTTGTGTGATAACAATATGCTCTCCTTAACCGGCCCTCTGACACAACTAATTCATGGATCGCCAATTCTTGGTGTTGCAGCCAGCATCGAACAAGTCTCGTGTAATACTACGACTAACGCAGTGCAGTAGTTTGAGCTACTGACGAACCCTCCAAGACGTGTATCAACGTCCAAACCACCGATTGGAGTGTGTCGCGCATTGCATAACGGTCATGTGAGTTAGCGCAGGTGGCATCTGAATCGATGCGCCCTGCATTGCCAGCGCATCACCGTACCAAAACAAAGCCATGTCCTCCAATCCATTTGTCAACGGCCGTTGGTCGGTTCGGTCGCGCTCTCCTATGCCGCTCGCTCGCGGCGCCTTCATCAGAACCCCTCTTTTTGTCCCTTGAGCGCTGCTGAGACAATCTGAGCCCCGGCGCTACCCCGCCGTTACCCGCTACTGGCACATTTACCGCTACGACTTTTGAGGCTCTTGCGACAGCAACACGGAGATCAGCACCACAGCAACTCGCCACGAAGCCAGACACCCAAAGAACTATATAAAAAGATGAACACCGATCCTCTTACGGGCCAGCCGCTGCCTGCGAGCGCAATCCAGCGCGTGCTCTTCATCGCGCCCAAGGTCCACGTCTACCAAATTCCCCCCGCAACCTCCACAAAGGGCTACCAGGCCTCGAGCTGGACTGCGGACAACAACAAGATGCAGATCTTCACGGCACGGTTACGCATCATCGAGACCTCGATCCCTCCCGAGCGCGACGACGGCGACGAAAAAGTATCCACCTCGATCCTGCTCGAGGACTCCAAGTCGGGCGATCTCTTTGCCGCAGCCCCATACACAAGCGAACGCGCAGTCGAGCAGGCGCTGGATAGCAGCCGCTTCTTTGCCATCACAGTGGTGGGCGAGGGCAGGAAAGCCGTGCTGGGCATGGGATTCGAGGAGCGCAGCGAGGCCTTTGACTTTAGCATCGCGCTGCAGGATGCGCGCAAGGCGCTGGGCTTCGACGCAGCATCGTCTGGCTCTGCGGGCGCAAAAGCGAAAGCCAAGAAGGAGGCCGAGGAGCCCAAGCGCGACTTCAGCCTCAAGGAGGGCGAGACGATATCGATAAACCTGGGAGGATTAAAAGGACGGCGGCAGAGACCAGAGTCGGAGAAGAGCCCCGGTGAGCAGAAGACTGAGCAAGAGGCGCTGTTCAGCATTGCGCCGCCGCCGGGGAGCGGAGGCGCGCCATTCTTGCCACCACCTCCGAGTGCGAAAAGCGTCAAGGAGGAGAGGCGGCGGAGTAGACAGAACTTCGAGCCTACTCCAGAGGATCTGGGCTTTGATGACGGAGAGTTTGGCGAGTTTCAATAGTTGCAAGAGAGAGATATACTGGGTGGTTTATTGCATTTATGGAGTTTTGCATAATAGCTTAGATTGATGAATCACGCATTACGTACAGATCAAACGTGACTTGAAGAGAATCCTCATCGTGTTTTCGATGCAATCAAGGAAGACTTCCTAGTCAACTTACTCCGCAGGCCGCCGGTCCCACCGTGCAATACGTTCTCTTTGGAGATTGAGCGTTTCGAATAGACGGCGGTCACGGAACCTGTCCCCGTTCGAGTCTTCCAAATTGCCGAAAGCCTCCAAAAACGCATCGAATAATCTCAGGATAGGTTGCCTGATCCGGTTCTCGCAATGGTTTCTTGCCCAAAAGTTCTTCAATTTGAACAGGAAAAGCTGTATATCCGGCAGGAGATTCGAGATACGGTAGTATAGTTCCAACCTTCCATGTGCATCAGAAGGCATTTCAAATTTGTACTTCCAGTCTATATCGTTGAATGTGGACTGTGTGCATAGCTTTGACCAGGCAGCCAATCTGCAAAACAGTACGAAGAACACTTTGCCTTGGGTGTGCAGAGCTTCTGGGTCATCAAGCATTGGCACAAGGCCTCGGTGAGGCTCAGAAGCGCGTATCTTGGTTACTGTATATAGATTGCCAAATGGTTGACAGGCTTTCCAGTGATTCAGCATTGTATCGTCGAGAAGGAAGTCCTTAGGTGGATAGGTATATGACCTCCGAAGTTCGGGGGTGATCTCGATGGTTAAGCTGCGGTTTCGTGATAAAAGAGCCCGGTGGGAAGGTTGCAGATTTTGGAGCCATCGCATGACCAGAGCGAAGTTGAAGTTTTTGATGATCCATGTGAATGATGCCTCGGCGTAGTACATGTATGCCGCCTCAATACGGATCGCGCGACATATCTGCAGCAGTGCTGCTGGTAAGTGTCTTATACGACCATAGTTCATGAAGACTGGTTTCTTCAAGTCGCCGAATACATAGGAGTAGATCAACGATCTGAGCTCGCTTGGAAGTGCAGCCAACGGACACAATTTCGATGGATTCGTAGGTTTGATGAAATGAAGATCTGCGTTATATGCTATACTCTCGCGAGCACGTTTGGTAAGAGTGGAAGGTCGCTTCAGCCGTTTCGTAGGTGTTGATCCTTTCGATTTCGACGGAGACCCTAATCTCTGGGGATTCTCCGATGTACTGGTCACATCTTCGTTCTTAGATCTTACAGGACCGGCTCTAAGGGTTGAGGATCGAGTCGCCTGGGCAAATGATGGGCCCACCATGTTGTTGGTGAAGTGGACGCAAGGTTCCGGATGACGGGAACGACTTCTGGTGTAATGATTGCCACTCCTAAGTTTCAATCAATAGGTACAAAGCAGACCCGTTACCGACATCGAGAATTCTGGTTGTCGTATGTATGCAGTGAGAAATTCACCTCCAGACTGGCAGGCATTCAAACAAGTCAATGAGAGATGGCGCGGTGTTCTTGCTGGATGCAAGTGAAGTGGGGCACCACGTGAGTACGCGCGAACCTGCTCGATTCGGCTCACCAACGCGTCGTGTGTTACTGACACCATTCAATCTCGATACAACCTTTGGTGCTGAGCATACACATCCGCCATGGAAGATGACATGGATGTTACGCCGCCGTCGCCTCGTGGTACGAAGCGCAAGGGCGATGAATCACTCCCGCTTCCAGCGCCACGAAGGATCAAAGCGCTTGCACAAGATGTCGTCAACAAAATCGCGGCCGGCGAAATCATTGTAGCGCCACAACATGCACTGAAAGAGCTGATCGAAAATGCCGTCGATGCAGGGTCTACAGCCTTAGAGATTTTGGTAAAGGATGGTGGCTTGAAGCTATTACAGATCTCAGACAACGGGCACGGCATCGATGTTTGTCTGCCCTTGACATCTTTGATATATACTTACTACAACATAGAAAGAAGATTTGCCGATCTTGTGTGAACGCTTCACAACGTCAAAGCTGAAAGAATTCGAGGACCTAACGTCTATTGGGACCTACGGTTTCCGAGGAGAAGCACTCGCAAGCATCAGCCACATTGCTCACCTGAAAGTGACAACCAGGACGAAAGAGTCAAGTTGCGCCTGGGAAGCTCACTATGCAAGTGGCAAATTGGCCAGTCCCAAGCCAGGTCAGAGTGCTGAGCCAAAACCCAAAGCGGGAAGACAGGGAACTGTCATCACAGTCAGTCATGTGCGTGAGCGATCATCGCTGTAGTTAACATCATGCAGGTTGAGGACTTGTTCTACAACGTTCCTTCGAGACGACGCGCTTTTCGCTCCGCAAGTGAGGAGTATGCTAAAATCCTTGACATGGTTGGTCGGTACGCTGTTCACTGTAATGGCGTAGCTTTCTCCTGTAAGAAAGCTGGCGACAATACTGGGAGCACAGTCTCAGTTCCTGCTTCCGCTAGCATCAAAGATCGTATACGACAGATTCACGGCAGTACGGCAGCGAATGAGCTTGTTAATCTCAAAGCTGAAGATCCGCGATGGGGTTTCAAGTGCGAAGGCTGGGTGAGCAATGCAAACTACAGCTCGAAGCGCACGAACTTGTTACTCTTCATCAATCACAGATCCGTCGAGTCGCAAGTAATCAAGAAGAGTGTAGAGCAGACCTACGCAACCTTTCTACCGAAAGGTGGTCATCCGTTCGTGTATCTCAGTCTGGAGATCGAGCCACAGCGAGTCGACGTCAATGTGCACCCAACGAAGCGTGAGGTACACTTCTTGAACGAAGACGAGATAGTCGCCATCATTTGTAATGAGATTCGCGAGAGCCTGAGTAAGGTCGATACGAGCAGATCATTCATGGCACAGTCTCTGTTATCCAATCCGAAGGTTCCGTTTGCTACGCCAATGAAACAGACGACACCTGTGACGGCAGATACGGACGACACACCCAGCCGAAGTGTTGCACGTGCTCCCAACACAGCAACCAAGAGACCCTATGAGAACAACCTGGTGCGAACAGATGCCTCGGCACGTAAAATTACTTCCATGTTGCGGCCTGAACGCACGATTGAAGAAGCCGCCGCCGAGGGCGACGACGACATGGAGTATGAGTATGTCGAGCGAGAGCCAATGGCCTGTCGTCTGACATCCATCAAAGAGCTACGTGCCGAAGTGCGAGATGCCATGCATAACGAACTGACAGACATTATCTCAACACATACTTTCGTGGGTGTTGTAGACGAGCAAAAGCGTATCGTCGCGATACAAGGTGGTGTAAAGTTGTTTCTTGTCGACTACGGCATGCTTTGTAACGAATACTTTTATCAAGTCGGCCTTACGGACTTCGCAAATTATGGCATGCTTCGCTTCAATCCGTCATTGCCTATCCATGACCTACTCAGAGTGGGAGCAGAGCAAGAGATGAACAACGCAGGTAACGCAGCGGAAGAGGTCGACTGGGACGAAGTCGTCGACACAGTTCAAGATTTGCTAATCAGCAAAGCCCCATTGCTTAGCGAGTACTTCTCCATCGAGATCACTCCAGAAGGGGAATTATGTTCACTGCCTATCTTGGTCAAGGGGTATACACCTTCATTGGCAAAGTTGCCGCAATTTCTCCTGCGTCTCGGTCCCCACGTAGTCTGGGATGAGGAGAAACCATGCTTCCAAACACTTCTACGCGAGTTAGCAGCATTCTACACACCAGAGTGTCTGCCGCTACCGCCATCCTCCTCCAGCAATGGGAGCGACAGGGGCAAAGAGAAGGTCACGGAAGAGGATCCGGAGATTGCACTGAGGCGCAGAAAGTTGAGGAAGGCCATCGAGCATGTAATCTTCCCAGCTTGCAAAGCGCGACTAGTGGGTACCAAGGGGTTGCTTAAGGGCGTCATGGAAGTTGCAAACCTCAAAGGGCTATACAGGGTCTTCGAGAGATGCTGAATGCCCACTGCGCAGTGGCAGAGCACCAACCGCGTTGCGCATCAAGGCAATCATTCCATATTTACTATCCATTTACGCTGACCGGCACGGCAGTGCAGTACCGACCAAACATTTCTACTTAGCACCCCTCTTTTCCAGCAATTCATCTTGTGTCATCAACTCCTCCTCCTCTACAGTTGCACGTTGCACATCGTGACCTGCATGCACTTGCGTATCGAATTCGTTCTTCTGATGCCGCACGTGCTTGGCATAGCGGCCGTCACCTTTGGCCTGCGGGACGTTGTCGGCGTCATCGAGGTTCTTCTTTTCGATGTTCGAATTGGTCTGGTCTCCTGTGCCACTGATTATCTCCCCAGTCGCGCCTTGATCTTCTACGCCGCGAGGAATGTCGAAGGCGTTGTCTGCGGCGTGTGCAGGATTGGTATGAGAGAACTCAGGACCAGGATCCTTCTGGTCTGGCCTGGGTACTGATGAGATCTGTGTATGTGTTGGTTTGAACGATAAAAGCATTTGTGACTAATTTCTTTAACGCTTACTTACCAATCGCTGTTGGCCGGCATCTCCACGAATCGTGGTTCCTGTTGCCGCCATGTCTTCGAGACGGCCACCCTGATGCGGATCGGCTGGCGGCATTGTGTAGAAATTGTGGAACCGTGTAGTTCGGGTACATAGTTAAATCGTGTGTTGACAATCAAGACTTGGTAATAATGTAGATAGAATCACAAGTAAGACCTCGAGGTACACCGATGCGTTCCAGGCACAGGACCTCTTTATTAAGTACATCTCCCATCGCACACCTAACTGCGCGGTAAATTACATCGTTGTTATGGATTATGAAGGGTTTGCTGATGTCATGGAGCATCGCGAAGGGTCGTGATATCGGGACTGTGGCTGATATATGTGGCGGGGTTACGTGTGGAGGGGCATCATTCCAGTTGCCAAGTGAATGCACGTGCTGAGTCGAGTCTCACCTGATGGCGAGAGTACAATTGGACGCGACTGCCGTATAGCATATCGTCCAACAACATCAAAAATCAACGATACCCTACGCGCAATCAATTAAGAGTAGTACGATTCCAGAGAGTGCACTGCGTAATGCCTGCCGAACAAGCGTCAGTCGAAGTGCGCCGCAAGGCTGCTCGTGAAGTTATCGATATCCTTCATGAAATCGCAACTTTACTGGTATGTTCAATAAGCTCGCAGGTGAAGAAGACTTGTTACTCACAGCGCTTGCAGAACACACACCTCGATCGCCAACAGCTCTCCTACTGCGTATCGCTGATTGAGAATGGCGCAAATCCAGAAGCATTGGCGGTATGTTCAAACCTTCTTGAAAAGTCATTCCTGCGTGCGTCCTTCGTGTGCATGCTATTGTGGCTATTTGTGCCATGGTGGCCAAAGATCCTCTACTGACGCGACATAGAAAGTGATCCAACGTCTTCGTGAGGACTATCCCTTATCAGACGAAGGTGATGCCGAGATGTGAAGATACTGTGTAAAGGATCAATAAGCGCGCGCTGACAACGATCGGCCACCGAAACCCGTGCAGCCTTCCACACGCGCAACGGGGTTTCATATCGTTGTGCAAACGTCAGCTGCCTGCATGTGGATGCCTGTCTTACGGGTCCACGGCGGATCCTGCCGCTATCTTTGGGGGCGTTCGAGCTTGTCTCGGATGCCGAGCGTTAGTATTGGTGTTGGTGTTGGATTAGCATTATCGAATCCCGTTGACCGCCGACATCCCTGGACTGCCCGCGTGCACCTTGGCAAGAAAGCTTGAATGCGAGCTGATGGAGGGTGGATGAGGGGCATTGCTGGTCTGACGGTCAACTCCATGCACTGTTATCAGTACTCTCCAAGATGACGCGATAAGGTGGAGGGAAGCACGACGGCTGTACCGGGACGGTAGTCCTATGTTCCAACAGCTGAACGAGGGGTTGGAAGTCACCACTACACGGAGAGATCGGATGGCGTACGCAACCAATATTTGCTAGTAACTTAGATGTCGTTATCGAAATCTAGTCGATGCTCTACTTGCGGCCGTAACTTGGGTATACTAAGAACGCCTAATACGAAACGCTGATAGCGAATGGCTGGGTATCTCAACGAGGGAATAATTGGGTATCTTCCGAAAGCACAAAATGTTGCAAGGAAAACCTAACGCCGCCCTCAATGTAGTAAATCACTCATCTGCTGCCCCATGTGGGCGATGACTGGCGCTGTCGGAAGTTGCCCTTCTCGTCGGCAACCTTGCGAAGTGCCTTCTCGGCCTTTGCTTCCTGCTTGTCGAGGAAACCGTTGTAGATTGATGGGAGGATGCGCTGAGAGTCTGAATTTCGAGTCAGTACATGATAGCAATAGGTCCGAGCAACGATAGAACTTACTGGCATGGTCAGCGGCAAACACAATGCCATCTGCACCTTTCTCTCCGGCAACCTTGACAGCTTCCTCCAGCAAGCCCTCGCCAACACCCTTGCCCCTGTACTTGAGCTTTACGGTCCAGCCTCGCACGATAGCCTTGCCCCTCCTTCTCCTGCCGCGTTTCTTCGCCGCATCGCCGTCTGCCCATCCAAGAACGAGAGAACCGATGATATCGTCGCCCCACTTCGCAACAATGACGCGGTCGTCACCAAGCCACTCAGCGCCTACTTCTTCTGCAAGACCAATATACCCGCCAGTGAGCCAACGTATGGCAATGAGAAATGCCATAGTGATACCGCCAGCTGTTGTGCCGAACACAAAGTAGTCGCCGTGCGTGCGCAACATGTACTGTGCAACAACCGCCATCATGACTCCCAGCGCAGCGAGGTTGACTGGGTGGAAGATCATCATCTTGCTTGCGACCTGGCGCTGTTGTGCCACGGAGTCGGCGACTAGGTTCAAGCCATCAATGCGGTCATCTTCCGAGGCGGCAGTGAACGTAGAGAGCTGAGGCAGCTCGTTCGTAGGTGGCTGGGCCGGTGCGGGGGCCTCGTTAGACGGCATGGCTTTCGATTCAGCTGGCGAGGGATATGCAGGTGCGGGCAGAGTCGAGTAGGATAGAGAAGTAGGTACAATTGGGTACGACTGCGATGAATAGTAGCCGGCGCGGAAAGTCGTTGGGGTGCCCAATGGCGATGGCAAGTCCGGATCGATTCTGAGGTTTGCGCTCAGAGATGTTAGGAAGGCTGCATCGAGTTGTTAGCCCTTGTTTTTCCAAAAGCTGGTTCTTGACATCATGTCGATCAGATGTCACACGACCAACACTAAGAAAACAACATACCAGCGCTCGTCCGAAAGCCGGGAAGCGAAGGAATTGCAGGAATTGCCTTCTCGAATCCAGATAGCTGATTCACAATGACCGTGTCTCCAAGAGTATATCGTTGCGGAAATGCATGCGGGCCCGGAGGGACTTTCAAATGCGAAGGGGGGAGTTGGCGACCCATGTTTTATAGAATATGGCAAAATTACATGTACAAAGCTCAGGGTCCGGCCTGTTGCACTAAGTAACCTAAAGCGAGCGCAAAAGCATTAAACAAGGTAAGTGTTCTGGAATCCAATAAACAAATATGGGGGAGGCGGTCTTCAAGGTAGGGTGAAGGAGTAGCAGCCTCAGAAAAATATGATGCACTGGTGGGAAAACGTGCGTCTATGTATTGGCTCAGCCAAGACGACGTACACACGGGGACGCGACGTGGGCGTCTGGCGGCTGGTAGTGTGGGCATGGCTCCAGCGCGATCTTCACAGGCCTTATCCGCGCCAGTGTGCAGGAGCTAGTCGGCGTTTCCCTATTGGTGAGGCGCACAGATAACGCTGTGCGCATTCACAGACCTGGGCCCATGTTCCTTCACGGGTCTCTGCATACGCAGGATGAGCAAACTTTGCAGACAATTTTCTTGTTGGGTCCGAAAAAATAACTCGAATGCCTGCTCTTTGGGCTCGAGCGAGCCGTGTCGAAACTTTCTCTGAGCTGAGGCTTTGCTTTTTCTGTCACTGTGACAGCGGGCGTCAATGACACCTTTGACGCTCATGCATCGCCTGCCTTGACATTTCAGTCCAAGCAAGCGCAAGCGAGTACGCCCGCTCTTGATCCCCGTGTCTAGACTCTGCCACATCAAACGCGCTGCTCAACTCCGCACTTCTCACAGACTTGAAACGAACTACGGGCTCAAACGCATCCCCCTCGTCTCAGGCCATGCCCGACGCCTGCATGCAGTCCCGAAGTAGCGATATACTTGCATAAAGGCTGTATCACGTCTGTTATCGTCCGTTATGTCGTCGTTATTCCTTTTTGCACCCCAGCAGTTCATCGCAGCAAAGCAAGGTAGATGGACCGATAAGCCGTTCTTCCAAGTCTTGTGACTCTTGACTATCCCCCACACTCCCATCAAATGATGCGCGCCATCGATCGAATCTGCATCGACTTGGTAGGTATCTCTCGAGCGATGTCCTTCTAGCCCCCAGCCATCGCAGCTGTGGCTTCACCTATTCGCTCTGTAATTCTGCTCAAGTGCATTTTGCTAGCCAACCAAACCCCGCAGTCATGCTAATGCCGCCGTCTTACGTGTGTAGCTCCACCCAATGACGACCACGAGTTGACGCGGTCAACGTCAAGCCTACAGACCGCCAGGATGAAGGCCAAGAGCCGTCAGATCCTTTCAGGCGAACCACAGCGGCTCAGCCTGAGGCCAGATCATGCGCATGTTTCCAGCCAATGCTGTGGTCTTGACGCGTCGTCGTTCCCACCTGCCTTGCAAGTAATATGCATGTTTCGGTCTATCATGTTGTTTCAACAATGCGTTTGACATGCCGCATTTGGTGTGGATAGACGGTGATGTACGGAAATTTGCCTTAACCGAGGGTATATCAAGTCGTATGGGCGGAATGTTCAGAGGTAATGTGTAGCGAGCAAACAGGAGCTATAAGATTGGCATTATACGCTTGTAGCATGTTCAAATGATCAAATGTCAATGCTTTGATTCTTTTGCGGCCTTGAGGCCATATGTCGGGAGTCTGTACCCTGACTATTGCCTTCCTATTAACAACAGAGCTCGCGCACGAGCCCAAAGTCAAAATACATTACAAGAAATAGGAATGATCCATTCTGCTCAACATCAAGAAACCATCCACCCACCTTTCTATCGTTGAAAAAAACACACCAGGTAGACATGAAACGCCGGTCTGCTATATAACGGAAACTCCTTGGGTGGTTGTAGTAGCGCAAATCGCAGTTCAAGTAAAACGTCGCCTCCGGATACTCGCAAACGCGAAGAACCTCTGTAATGCCCTGAGTTGATGTCAATCATCAATGGCAGCATTTGAGGCAAGCAAAGATATCGTGTGCTTAAGCCTCACTTCTTCTGCTGAGTGTTCGGGGCTGATGCCCCAGCACCAGGCTCAAGCGTATGCTCATGGTTGTCGCATCGCAGCACTCTGCCACCTTCTTCCTGGGAGCACACCTTGCTATTCTGAACCCACTTGTCGTTCATGATCTCTTCCAACGTAGCGCGCTTCTTTGGGTCGACTTCGAGCATTCTCCCAATGATATGTCGACTCTCTCGGGGGAGTAGGCGCAACAAACGCCAAGGGCCCTTGATCACTTGAGGCTGTTGCTGACTTTGACTACTGGCAGCTACTGCCGAAGACCCATTGTGCTGGCCTTCGCCAGAAGGTTGTCGTGAAGCTGGTGCGGATTGGATGCCAGCTCGGTGATCATCAGCGGCATGTTGGAGGTCGGCGACAGACTTCGAGGGTCCAGTAATGGATTTTGGACCATCGTTAGGCGGGGACACGAAAAGCTTGTACGAGTTGTCTGAGATGCGCGGTGCCTTCCAGGGGAAACGGCGCAATGTCATACAGCAGAAGATAATGGCCAGTGACCAGATATCTGTGGGTTGAGGGTCATACTTAGAAAGATCGTAGACTTCCGGAGCCAAATACGGATCAGAGCCAACAATACCTACTCTTGTCAGCTGAGGTTAACACTTGTGTGAAGGATGGACTTACCACTTGCAAGGACAACGTCGTTCTCGAATGGATACCTAAATACCGCCGCACTTCCAAAATCTATAATTTTCATAATGCCATGTTCGTTAACCACAACATTATCCAGTTTTAAGTCTCGGTGTGCCAATCCCATGCTGTGTAGGTAGTTTACACCATTCAATATTTGGAGAGTGCAACATGTCATCTCTTCACGACTCATCTTGCCGGTCATGACGATTGCGAAAAGATCGAAGGGCGCGTACTCCATGACGACATAGTAGTTGCCCTTCTCGTTCACCAAGTCCATAGTCTCAATGATGTTGCCGTGGTGGAGCGTTGAGCCTATACAAAATTCGGCGGTGACCTTCTTGTTGTAGTCACGCTCTGATTCGTACGAATGCCTAGCACGGAACTGCTTCACAGCAAACGTCACGCCGTCACTGCTGCGCTTCATTAAACGGACGGAACCTCCAGCGCCGGACCCAAGAACTTTTCCGAACTTGCCGTATTTGCTCTCTAGACCATGGTCATCTGCGAACGGAACACTGGCCGCTCCGTTGGTCAGAGGTGGTGTCATGATGCCTCCTTTGCTGGCCCTTGTAGGTTTCTCGCGCTTGATGACTGGGGCGGGGTTCTTGTGCTCCTTGTGCTCCTTCTTGTCCTTCTCCTTGTGCTTGTGGCCGATCTTGAAGAAACGCTTCAAGTTAGACATTGAGTCGTGTCCATGTTTATGAGGTTTCGACTCAGTCTCGGTGTCAGAACTGTATCGGCTGCCAGGCCGTCCACTGCCACCGAAAATACTTGCTCTGCTGCTGCCGCCATCTTCCTTGTCCGAGACACCACCCTTAGATCTGGGTAATGTGGTGCTGGAAGAGGATGCGGTGTGGTTTCGACGGCTGCGGCCATCACGACCACCAAAAATGAAACGCGCATCCAGTCCATCCAGATGTTTAGGCTGAGGCGCGCGTCTCGAGCGCGAATACGGGTCGTGTTGGTCACCTGAAGGTGTGAAGGGACGGCCGATTGATGTGGGAGTGGAGGTACCAGGAGAGTGATAGCCGGGGGTTCGATCTCCACCCGAGCCAGACGGGCTAGCATCTCGTGAAGCAGGTAGAGAATCGCCGGCTGGACCAACATTGAACAACGGGCCATGCCTAGGAAGTGGTTGTACGACGTCTGGCTCAATTACCGATGAAGGTCGGGTTCGCGGCGCGGGGTGTGGGGAGCTGGGGGCTGCAGCAGTCTGATTCACGGATGTATCCATCGAGGTTGGCGGAGGCTCATGTGGAGGAGAGATCTGTGGGGTCATCAAAGCGGGGTCGCTAGGTCCCTTCCTGTGATCGATACCGCTCGTAGGTCTCTCATCGCGAGAGGATGTGCCGGCCGGCGTTAGTGGCGGCGACTGCACAATTTGGGTCATGGATGATCGGTGTTGGGAAGATTGACCAGATTGTGTACGGGAGGCAGGCGAGGGGGACGGTGCCTGCTCATGTCAATGGCCTGCTCGATGTCACTCTAAAAAGAAAAGCTGTACTTACTCTCGAGGGTGGCAGCGAGACGGGCTCAAAGGAAAAGTTCTCCATGCGCTTCGCCTGGACGCGAGACTGCTGCAATGTCGAGGACAGACTGCGCAGCTCCTGCTCGGCCTGAGGACTCAATGGCTCCTTCGACGCTGTCTCACCAGAGCCTGTAAGGCCTGTCACATGCTGGAGGGCGCCTTCGGGCTCAATCTCTTGATTGACATCGCTGAAGCGGACGGACTGCGGCGGCAGCTGCTCTGAAGCTGGCGACGCCATGATGGGACGGGGGTGGGTATTGTGGAGGAACGCTACAAGGGCAATCAGTCGCTGTGAAGCATGACGAAAGCGCAGCTCTGCTAGGTCGAGTAGCTTACGCTAGAGAAGATACGTGATCGACGAAATCGGTCAAGCTGCACTTTGTCGCCCGGCCGCTTTCGCTCGATACTGGGGCAGGTGTGGTCCGCGGACGACCCGGAAGCACACTGAAATACAGTCCTGCAGACTGCGATCGCGGGAACAGAGTCACTTGGGGCGAATTGGGATTGTTTGCTACAGGGAGCGCAGAGTTGTCATGCTCTAGAAGTACTTTGGCCAAAGAGCTATGCCCCGCGCTACTGAGCGATCGCGTGCAGCGTATGACGGATGGCCGGAAAAAGAATGATCGAATTGATTGCTAGGGCACGTGATTGGTTGTTTTTGCCCGTGGGGAGTACCTAGACTTGCTGCGACGGGCGCCGCAGGAGGTTCGGCGCAAGCAGAGCGGAAAAGGTTATGTCTGGAGGGGCGAGGGGAGATATCACAAGGAAGCAGAGGGCGGTTTACTTCTTTTTGCTAGCCGCTGCCTGCCAGATCAACCAACACCTAGCTAGCTCGCAGCGTTACAAGGAGAACCTCAACGTCTCGGGCTGCGGGCACCACGACACAGTCCACACCATTAGCCCAATAGCCACCTGGAAATACCCACCAAGATCAACAGCACCCACCTGCGCCCGCCCTGCCCGCTCCGCACGTGCAAGCTAGCGCCCTGACTGTCTACCTCTGCTCTTTCGTCTCACCTGCTCTCGGCCGTGCCACCATCACAACGAAAATTTCTGGCTTGTTGAAGAGCTTGTTTCAAGAGTTTTCCTACCCCTTCCAGTAAGGGCAGTTCCACCACCAGTCACTTACGCATTCTTTTTGGATAGTGCCTCGTACGTCCCGTAAAATGTTCAGCTGGGCAAAGTCAGCGTGAGTGAACCCTTGCCCACGGCTCCCGCGTGCGATGCACGACACAGGGGATGCCGTGCATGTTATACATGCATTATGTGCTTCAGACCCTGACAGCTTGGCAGCTTGTCCGCGGTCGCCGGTACCGAGGAGCCCATCTATGGCCCCGAAGCCATCCAGCCGGTCGGCAAGAATGCAGGCGACCCTGCCTTCACAGAACTGACCAAGGAGGATCTGAAGTGGCAGGCACTCAATTATACCAACGTCGAGACGCAAACCTTCTACTTCAACTCGGACGCCGGCCATATTGGCTTCCTTCAGGTCATCTACAACAACATCTTCGGTGCGCGCACAACCGTGCAGTTCAACACCAAGCTCTTCTTCCCCAACAACGAGAAGCCCTTCCTCTGGTCGAGCGACCCCCTGTCCAACCACGGATTTGACGAGGGACACTTCTCCTTCCATGCTGATGGTGTTTCCATTCAGCTGAACGAGGACGGCTCCGCATACACAATCAAGGCGGCGGTCAACAACAGCAGTCTGGTCAACGTGAAGTTCACTAGAACCGCTCCTGGCTTCCAGGGAGGAAAGACGGGAACGAGCAATTATGGCACGGACCCCAAGGAGCCGTGGGGTAGCATGCACCACCATTTCTGGCCCAGGTGCAGCGTTGAGGGTTCTGTCATCACCAAGGATGGTGAGATCAAGATTGACGGTAGGGGAATGTTCAGCCATGCTCTGCAAGGAATGAAGCCTCACCACGCCGGTAAGCAACATGTACGTTGTTTGCACGCCCTAGTACTGATCTTGCATAGCTGCCCGCTGGAACTTTGTCAATTTCCAGTCGCCTTCGTACTCTGCAATCCTCATGGAGTTTAAGACTCCCCCTTCGTACGGATCCACCATCGTCCGCGTTAGTGGTATCGCTACAGACGGCAAGCTGCTCACTGCTGGCATTGACGGCGATGTCAAGCACCTCGAGACCAAGCAGGATTCGGATAACGATTGGCCTGAGCCAACGTCGGCCAGCTACCACTGGACTGGCAAGACTGATGACGGCAAGGAAATCACAGCGGAAGTAAGCGGTGCCCTGGGCGCCAAATATGACCGCGTGGATGTTATGGCCGAGGTGCCTGGCTTCATCAAGACCATCGTGGCGTCTGCGGCTGGCACAAAGCCCTACATCTACCAGTACGCACCGAAGCTCACCATCAAGGTGAAGGTTGGTGACGAAGTAAAGGAAGAGGAGGGCGTGCTTTTCACTGAGGCAACCTTTGTCTCATAAGAGACGTCTCGTTACGCACCTATAATGACCATCTAGCATTAATAATAGAAAATCGGGCCAGGAGCTTGAAACCTAATGAAATCATTCTCTTGAATCCTCCTTGATGCGAACAAACGACATGCTTGGAGTCACAGCGAATCATTGCGGATGGCGCAAGGCACGTGAGCAAACAACACCAGGTGATGTTTCTCTTTGGGTGTTTACTTAATCTACACTTCCTGTGCACTTCCAACTTTGATGTGTGCTCTCCGCTACCTTATCGCACCTGCTTATCTTCACCTGACTGCGCGCAAGCGCGTCGCGTCCTGTCCCGCAGCTGGGGGCACCGTAACGATATAATCCATACAAGCTCGTGCTGTCAACACTCTACCCCACATCAACACCACAATGGTTACCGAGCGCCCAAGACCACCCGTCACCGGCGGCGGGGCACCTCGCCCTGGCTTCCCGCGTTCACAACCATCAGCACCGTCAGCTTCGCGCGCGACCAACCTAGGCATGGGCCTAGGCAAGAGGGCCGTAGGCAGGGGCGATATAGGCAAGGGCAAGGGTGCGAAGAGGCACCAGTAAGCTTGCGATCCATCTGAAGGAACTGTTGCTGAGAAGATCCAGCAAAGGTCAGCGGGACACAATTCGTGGTGTGACGAAAGGCGATATCCGGCAAGTGCAACTGCTTATCTTCAACGTGAGGCTTCACTGACAGACATTGCAGGCGATTGGCTCGACGAGGAGGTGTTAAACGTATCTCAGCAACGATCTACGATGATGTACGAGAGGCTTTGAGGTCTCGACTGAGCAGCGTGAGTCTAGGTCTGCCGCAGCGCTCCATGCACTTGTACTAACGAGTGTCCAGATCTTGCGCGAGGTGGTTGCGGTCGTAGAGCACAGTGGTCGGAAAACAGTTTGTGTCACGGACATCATCTTCATCCTGAATCGCGTAAGTTCTTGGAATATACTCGGAATTCAAGGCTAATTCTTTTGCAGCAAGGCCGCCAGCTTTACGGCTTTGACCCTTCTTTTGTCGGTCGCCGTCATTGACCAAGCAAGTCACTGTCCGTCAGCCACCATCGATACCGTGAACGCGGGTTTGAACATCATCGAACTGGCCGGAATCTGCATCTCTCATTTCAGTAGCACGGGTAGGCGTTGTATTAGGCGTTCGACAACGATTGTGCCTTGCCTCAAAAACAGCTTGAGAGGCACGTTGTATTCAGAGGAGCAGGTAGCTTACTCACTACATTCTAAGGTCCAAAGAGCAGGTATTTTGGGATTGGTCAGGTATTACCATAAAGAATCGAGATTGGATGTGTTCACCTAGAAACAAACGTCTTCAAGTGTTTCTTCAATTGGCGCGACAATTTACTCTCGGGAACGTGGTGGTTAAGCACTGCGGTTGCCTTTGAGCCCCACCAACCCCACTATTTAGCACGTGCCCTTGAATTTCACCCTACACTTTCGAACCTGTAATATTGTTCGACTCATTACCTCTCCTGGCCTCGCGTTCCTGCCAGATTTACTCAAAATGGTGTACTACTTTACGTCTAACACAGTGACGCCTTCAGCCTTCATCTATGTGGGCAAAGATAAAGTAGAAAGTTTGTTCCCCCCAAATATTATTGACCCCCAAGCGCCTCCCGACCGCATACTGACAAGATCTACAGACGAAGAACTGATCAAGCATGGCTGGGAGGAAGATGTCTGGTTTCATGTCGACAACCTCTCGTCTGCACATATCTACGTCCGCTTACCAGAGGGCGAGAGCTGGGAGAAGATTAGCGAGCCACTGTTGACTGACTGCGCGCAATTGACCAAGGCCAATAGTATTGAAGGTGAGTACACTAATCATAGGAATGGTGTGTGATTTAAAGAGTGAATGGCATTTGACGTGTTGAAGGCAACAAGAAGGATAACATTACTGTGATTTACACGCCGTGGTCAAACTTGAAGAAGGATGGAAGCATGGCTGTTGGTCAAGTAGGATTCAAGGACAACAAGAAGGTACCGTTTGCTTCTTTGGCACAATCATTGCAGCGGGTAACTAAATAAGTTTGCAGGTCAAGCGTATACACGTTGTATCGCGCGAAAACCCTATTGTCAACAGGCTCAACAAGACCAAGGTTGAAAAGTACCCCGATCTGCGAGAAGAGAAGGAAGCTCGGTTGCGTGAGCTGAGAAAGAGAGACCAGGGTGCTCGAGACGCGAGGGTAAGTAGCACTCATCCTTTGCAACTCTTCGAAGCTAGCAGATGGGATAGTCGCTTTGTATCTCAGCGAGTGTTGCCCATTCAGTGTGTATCATTTAGCGTTGCTCTTGGCCGAGGCCACACTTTCTGCTGTGTCCTTCACTAACGACATAACAGCGGAAAGAAGAGGCACGGATTGCAAAGGAGCGCAAGGAGCTTGCATGGCAGAGAGACCATGCCTACGACGACATTTTCTCAGAGGAGAACCTTGCCATGAACAACAACCAAGACCGCGATGAGGATTTTCTCGATGACTTCATGTAGTTTTTGAGTTCACCCTTCTGCATCAACTCTTATAGCATAGGTATGCGGCAGACAGGCATTGAGCAATAGTCATTCAAGCGACTGAAGGGTATCGTAAGGTCATGCAAGGGATACATGTTCCCATGCTTTCGTTCAACATGCGAATGTTGTGGTTGAAGGAGTCAAAGGCCGTCGTGCGAATCTCAAGTTGTTCTGGTGCACTGTGCTCGTCAGCATTTGCCAGGCCGGGCCACATTGATACCACCCACCGCAACTTGAAATTTCCCTTCGTACGGGTTCCTTTGTCCTGACACCACCATACGAACAGCAGGTTCTTCACGATCTTGTGCTCGAGGCCGTTCTCTCTCGCAGCGTAGTGTAGAAACTCGAGCGTATTCGTGATCTTCAGCTGGTCAAAGTCATTGGCAGTACCCTTTCGGAAGGCTGCGCGAAGTCGGTCGCGTAACGTGTAGCGTGCAGGTTTCGAGAACTGAATCGCTCTCAAGCTATGGCGTAGGACATGCCGGTAGGCATGCACAATGGCCTCGTTTGGCATGGTGGGTGATACTATCAAGATTGCTATGCGCTCAAGCATTCATTGGCCACTTTGGCCGCTGTTAGCTTATGTAATCGACGCGGCGTCCCGCCTCACTTCCGTGCTCAGCTGCTGCCAACCGTCCTGTCATCCTTACCCTCACCCCGCCTGCGCTTTTCTGCAACCGGGCGTGTAGCATTTCGTAGACTCGTCTGAACACTTGTTGTCTCTTCGCAGACGCATCAAGCGCCGTACTAATTACTAACTAATAGCGTAGCTGCAGTACCTGTAGACGCCACCTTCACTTCTATCAGCGCGGTGTATGAGGATCATCGCACACTGTGACCATGGCGAGAGTCCATCATACACGTCCACAACAGCAGCAAGGCGCGAGCCGGGCAATGGCTCTCGATAAGACTCGCGCCGCTGTTAAGAAGAAGAAACCTTATAAGATCGTTCTCGAAGCCGTTACTCAGGAGAAGAAGAAACTACATTCTATTGTCCGTTCGCTTCAATCGTAGTGCGCGTCTGCAACTAACTCTCATCTAGCTGACATACGCCTCAAATGCGCCCCAGGGCTTTGGGTTTGTTCCAGCCGGACACCCAGAGATCACTGAGTGGTGCAAAGAGCAGTGTCGCCAACGGAACCTTGATGTGCACGTTGTCTCTGTCAGTAGTGCTTGTCGCATAGGCAAAGTTACTTGCTAAAACCAGTATAGGCGAAACCGAAGAACAAAACTCACGCGGACCCCGAGAAGCTATCGCACCACGTCCACCGTATCGGCCATCATTTCCCGCTTGAAATCATCAAGCTTGCTTGCAGCAAATTTGGATATGACTATGATGAAGAGTCTGGTCTTCGCAAGGCCCGGGTCAGGGATAGGGAGAATTGGATCGAACAACAAGTTGAGAGTTACTCGACAAGACAAGCGTTGCACGGTGCTCCAGCAGCCAAAGAGGGGTCCAAGGACCACATATCTGGCGCTGTTCGTGAGATGTTTCCAAAAATCCCCGAAGCAGATTTATCGTCCATCGTGAACCATGCCTTCGAAGAGGTATGATCCCACCATATATTACCTAAGTATTATGGTATACTTACAAGAGATAGGGCACAAACCGAGTAGGTAATGCAAAAGAACTCCCTCTCGCTCGCCGAGTCCAACTGGCTGTTGTGGCACACATTCGTCACACATATACAGACTACGACAAGATGCTCAAGACTGGTTCCTGGTCGGAAGCCCGTCAAAAGGTCGAACATGTCTCTCTCGCCAAGCTCAAGGAATGGAGGGACGAGACCGGCGAACAGAGTAACGAGATCGAAGATACGTTCCGCGAAGTTATCGTCCTCGACGATGATGATGACGACGACGACACAAGTGACGGCGGCAACACACCTAATGAGCGGGAACAGAGTATGGAAATTGTCTCTAACCGAGTCATGGCCCGGGATATACAGCTGGAGCAATATCCTCAATATCCGCTGGCGAACGACTATCAGCGAAGGCGAGTGCATAGAGGGCATCGAGGGCGAGGGCATCGAGAGACGATATTCGTTCATCCCTACCCTCCGCCTTCTGCGGTTCAGGAGCTCTCGGCCGTGCACACGGGAAGGGCTCATGACCAGCCACGATCTGTGCCGTTCCCTAATGGTCACAGCCAACCGCCGAATGACATGTGAGTCCCCTCCCATACCACCGATAGATCGTACTCACGTCACTAGGCAACCGAGGCACGCGCCGGCCCAGCCCGAATCAAGAAGAGCGCCGAACTACATGCGTGATTCTGACGGGCGGTTATACGAAGTGAGTTTTCAGTCGACCGCACTACTGGATTTTGATGCAATACTCATGCCCCCCTTGTACTCGTGTGCTAACGATCGTAGCTGTTGCCCATCGATGACACTCCTAGGGTAAAGTATGAGCCACTATATCGTACTGCTGCACCGCATCATGTACAACAGAGCTACTCGCACTCATCTCCCCGCATTGATGCACAGCCCAGTAGGGCCCCACCACCGCCACCAAGACGTACTTCTGATCATGAAGTTGTCTTACCATCCGTGGAACGTGAGGCGGTTGATTTAACATCCCCCCCACGGACGGTAAATGACCAACGTTCTGGCCAGGGTCGCAATGGTGTTTACCAGGAGCATAGCCATGTGCAAGCGCTGAAGCGAACTGCACATCCCCCAATCTCACAGTCCAATGATAGATGCCTTGAGCAACCCAGCAAATGGAGCAGGGCGTCCTTACATGAGCAGGAGCTCTACACGGGATCGAATTCTCGCCAGGCTGCTATGCAACCTCGAAGTCGAGGCTATCAGCCTCCGGAAATATGGCCTCGACACCAAGTGCATCCGTCACAGGAAGTAGTTGATCTGACTTCTAGTTCACGACAGCCACCTTTGGGCACTGCCAGTGATTTCTATGCTCGCGGTCAGAGCGACTTTGCCTATATGCACGAAGTCCAACGTCGTCCAGCGGCGAGGAACGACTATCAGGACCAATTTGCTGGAGCGCGATCACATGCTTACGTTCCTGAACATGACAGGATGTATCAGAGTCGCCCTCCACCAGCACATGAGTATATTCCACTTAAAAGATGACGTTCACATCTTGGTTTTGACAGTAAAGCGTTCGGTTTCTATCAAATCTGGTCCAATTGCGTACTTGCCACAAAGCCTCTGTGCGCGAATCTGCATCTTCTTCGGCGTTTTCTCTTGCAAAGATACCCTTTTCCTTCGGTTTCTGTTGCATTTCCGGGTGTGTAGAATGGGAATGGCATTGGACCTCAAGGTCAAATGCACAGTGGAGCATCAGTATGATGTGACGGCGTACTGTGCTGCAAAAGTCTATGGTGTTGGAGGTGATAAGGTGTGCGGGCTTTGGATGAGACGAATGTGCATACCGCTTTGTTTGGTTTGCTCTTGTCCACAACGCTAGCGGAGCAACTCGTACATGTTCAGAAGAACACTCCTGTACATTGCCAGAATATTCAATCGTCTTTCTTAGTAGAGCGCCAATACAGCACCAGTGACATTCTGGTCAGGGTAGTGAACAAGGCCTGGTGACCGTTTTGCAGCGCTGCGCGAGTCGGAGATGTCCAGAACGAGGTTCGCCGTGTTGTCCGCGGACCGCTTGGCGCTAAACGTCTTCAACTGACCTCATCACTTTTGCTACGTCATACACATTGCATCTCATGAAAGATTTCAATTTGATTAGCACTGATTAAAAGATCAACATGCGCTGCTCACTTGAATCTATCCTCCGCGGCTCTCCACTGCTTTGTTGGTGTGGCTCTCGGCCTTCCTGATATCGAAAAACCCGGCTACAATGCTATTTCGGTCGCGCAAGAAAAATGATTGGGTGCCTGATGTTGGTGGTCCAGCAGCAGATGGCAAACCATTTGAATCAAATCCCACACCAGTGGGATTCTTCCATCCCTCGTTGCGGAAAGTGAGGCACCGCGTCTTTAGGGAATGGGCAATCACCACCGCATTTCTGATGGCATTCATCCTGGCTGTCCTCTCGATATACTGGGGCGTTTTCTTCAACGTCGAGAACCGACTAAGCAATTTGCTTGTCTATGTCGTCGACATGGACGGTGCCTCGGCGCCTTACAACAATACTGGAAACGCGCCGTTCGTTGGACCTACGATCACACAGCTGGTACAGAAGCAACTATCCTCTGGGCAGCCTACTCTGGGCTGGGGCATCAGGTCAGGCGACGAGTTCAACAACGACGTACTGGAAGTCCGCCAGGCAGTATACAACTTCGATGCGTGGGCAGCGATCATTATCAATCCTAATGCCTCGGCGTTGCTGTACGAGGCCATCGCAATCGGTAATTCTTCGTACGATCCTCTCGGCGCCTGTCAGCTGGTCTATCAGGATGCCCGAGATGATACAAACTGGTACGATTTCATACTCCCGATCATCAGTCAGTTCATGACGCAGGCAACAAGCCAGGTCGGCCAGCAATGGGCGAAGATGGCACTGCAGAATGCCAGCGATCCTACCATACTTTCGAACATTCAAGCTGCGCCGCAAGCTATCAGTCCTGCTATTGGGTTTTCCGAATTCAATCTTCGACCGTTCTATCCCTACACGGGTATCCCGGCTGTCTCGATTGGTTTGATCTGTAAGACACACTTCATATAAACCACATCTAATTTCTAACACACGTCCAGATCTTATCATCATTTCCTTCTTCAGCTTCTCCTTCTATCTACCCATCCATATGACCTACATAAACCCCAAGGGACACCCGCCGCTCAAATTCTGGCAACTAATCATCTGGCGTTGGTTCGCAACATTGAGTGCATACTTTATGCTCTCGCTGGCCTACTCCTTTGTCTCTATGGCTTTCCAGATCAACTTCACGCACACCAACCCCATCACATCTGAGACCCAAGTCACGGACATTGCGTACGGCAATCCTATTTCCTACGGCCATGGAACATTCTTGGTGTATTGGATGCTCAACTTCTTCGGCATGATTGCGCTTGGCCTGGCGTGTGAGAACATGGCCATGATTGTGGGTATGCCATGGATGGGCTTGTTCTTGATCTTCTGGGTCATCTCGAACGTGTCGACGGCGTTCTACGATATTGAGATTGCGCCGACCTTTTATCGCTGGGGCTACGCCTGGCCGCTGCACTCAAGTAAGTTCCACCACTTTGCTACGATGTGTTTCGCTAATTCATCTACAGTTGTCGAGGCCAGTCGCTCGATTCTGTTTGGTCTTCATTCTCGCATTGGATTGGATTTCGGTATTTTGATTGCATGGGGCGCAGTCAATACGGCGCTTTTTCCCATTTGTTGCTACTTCATGAGGTGGAAGAAGAAGAGGAATGTTTCGGAATACTGGGAAAGCTAAAGATGCATTGAGATGCGTACTCTGTATTCCAAGATATAGATTAGTCTAATGTGTAGTAGTTATGTGATGTGTAGGAGCTTGGTAGTAGATAAATAATGAGTAATATCAGTGCTAGGTCGCGCTAAAAATATGGCGATTAGTCTTCTCGAGGCCTTTACATCTACAGCTGATACCAACAAGAACTTCTGTTGTTACAAAACTGAATGAACCATTGCTTCGGTGGTCTGTACAATGTCAAATATCAATAGTGTGGGAACCGATTTAACGCTGTAACGATGACCTCAGATCACCAATGTACCCTTGGAGGCGATCGTCGTCATTGTTGCAGACATCCAAACACCTGCCCTTCATAAATGATTTAAGGCGACAACATATACTCACCATCTGCTGATTACTCGAACCGTAATCTGCATATCGACTTACCACACTACAATGTCGTTTCTCCTACGCCCTGCGGCCCGCTCTCTGCGTGTCGCATCCACAATCCGCACATTTACCACCACGCGCCGACTCGCAGAGAAGCTCGAGCGAGGTCCCGACATGGGAAATAACAAGCCCGACCAGAGCGCCAATTCCTCCGCAAAGTCCAACGCCGACGCGCGCTCAAGCACACTCGATACAGACAAGCAATCCAGCGCATCCAGCGAAGAACACAAGACCGGCAGCGATCATCCAGCAAAGCAGCCGGATCCGCAGGCACAGCCGACGAGGAGCACGGGAATTGGCGGCGTTAAGGAAGTGAAGGGCGGGAAGGAAGGTCAGGATGCGGGTGAGATGAGTGAGAGTGGAAAGAAGAATTTGGCTGGACAGTAGCTAAGAGCAAGAAAAGATACTGTACTCTTAGCAAATACCATTACTTTGAGCTGATAGGAGCAGCAATGATATGCGCATACAATTCATCCGCAGGTCGATGTTTGTCCTTGTCGCCATGGCGGCCAAGTACTTGTACGTCGCAAGTTCATAACAGCGAGCCAGTACCCGATCTCAACTGTGCGCGGGAAAGTGAACTGCACAGGGTCGTACTGTGGAGCCTGTCTATGGGGGCGGCATGATCGACGGTTAGGGGACTATCGCCGGCATATTGCGCGGCGATAAACCAAATCTTCCAAGTTCTCGGTATGTAGCTCGAGGTGTCGCGTAGGTATTTGAGATTATGTACGAAGTAGTCGGTGGCCTTGGATCAAAGCTTGCTGTCATGTCTTATGTGGTCCAAAGATAAGGCAGATATACCGGAGATGGAGTTGTAGTAGGAGTGTTGGCAATAGAGATCTGTCTGAATGTCTGAATGTGAAGTGCAGGGTCTAGGTACAAGCCCTGCGGGGGTGAAGATGTCGCTGTACGTGATAGGGGTCGTCTTGGATTGGACATATCCTGACTGATTATCTGGGAATAGCTTGGTCTTGGATTAAGAGATAACGGGTTGGCTGACACGTAATTCTAGAATTTTATGATAGACGGGGGTTGTCGCCGATCGAGAGAATCCATATTCACTTACCCACCTGCCGCAGTCGGCCATATGCGGTGTTCGTTACAGATGTGAGCAGGAACTATAGGGCTCCGCCGCATGAAGGACCAGACTCTGGGGACAGGACTGTGCCGATTGTGTAACGAACGACGCTCGGCTTCGCACGGCTAGGTTGGGGTAAGCCCACAGAATGTCTCTGACATATAGGGACCTGTGCAACCAACTGCAACAGTGGTGGCCAAGCAGCTTGGAGCACATGCGCTGTACTATCCCGTACGTCCGAATGCCCAAACCAGCACAGCCGTTGCATATTGCTTTTGTCATCGCTTCACCATCGGTATCGAATGCTCAAAGGAAGCACGGGATGAACGTCAGGGGTCAAGCCGCCCAAAAGCAATGGCCGTTGGAGCCGATAGGGCACGGTCTTCACACAAGTGGGTCTTTCCGCCATGGCGTGCACCTCGGCGTCGATGCGTAGCTTCCGCAGACCTCGAATACCGTATAGGGCCCGGTAGAGTGCAACCTTACTTCTTACTTTTGCTCTGTTCCAGGATTATGAGTAGCCGTTCTCAGCCACTGGCACACTGCAATGCGGCAACAAAAAGCACAACTAGCCCGTAGGGAGTTGAATTGTTGAATTGACATCGTCCGCACTTCTCCACGCTCACCCCACGTCATACCCTTAGACCGTGCCTATTGCGACTCCCCATATTACGACCAGCATCTCACCTTATCTAATCCAGGACTCGTATATTGAACCTACGCGCCTCCAAACGCACGCCATCACGCGACTTAGACCCTACTGCGCCCAATCTGCTTCTCGCCTGAACAGCCGTCAATGAGGACCGCAGCATAGTTTATTGCGGCGCATACATACACACAAGTGCCATGGCTCCAGGGTAAGCCGATCCAATGCTCTCACGGATTGCACCATACTAGCGGACCATGTCAGCCGTAAAATTCAGGCTCTAACGACTGTGCACAGCTCGATGAAAGAAGCCCTCAAGGCTCTCGACACCACCTTCGGCGCGCCCGACGTACCCTATCCGCTACCCGACGAGCTCTGCGCAACTATTCAGAGCTTTCTCGACCGCTACGACAAGATTGACGAGCATGACTCACAGCGCTTCCACGAAGACCTCCACGCGCTATACCAACGGCATGTTGCGGAGGATGCGGCGAAGCATGGCGCGTTCCTCTCCGCGTTGCGGCTGGTGCGTCCGGCTCTGACAGGGGAGGCGAGGTTGACGATCTGGTGGAACTTAGTGTTGAAGCCTACAATCGACGGGATAGGGCATAAGAGGCACGAGATCGATGACGCTAGAGAAATCGTGCAAAGCATATTGGTATACGATGCTGAAGAGGACACAAGCGGAGAGCATGCGCGTATATCGAAGATGCTCGCCCAGAAGATTCTGGAGGCCTATCTTGCCAGAACGGATATCTCAGCATCGACAGAGAGCGCTGTGTCTCCGGAGAACGAGTTTATTGCCAACGAGCTTGAGAGCGTGCTGATCGCATTTGGGAGGAAGATGCCAAAGGTAAGATTTCAATGCGTAAGCTGTGGGCATAGACTGACCACAGCAGCACCTCCTTTCTGCTCTCGATGAGATCTTCGTACAGAAGCAGTACCGCATGCAAGCGCTGAACCTTATGAGCAATTTCCTGCGCCTACAGACTCCTCATCTGCACTTGGTGCTCGAAACCTCACTTTTGCAACACTTGGAGAAATGTCTTCTCATCGACACCTCCACTGTTGTAATCGAGCTCGCTCTGTTGGTGCTGATTATGCTTCTACCACACATCTGTGGGGCTCTGACCTCGGATCACCATCTTCCTAAGCTGTTCTTGATATACACTAGGGTTCTATGCTTTGATAAGCTCAGCAAATCTGAGATCAATAACCCTGAAAGGGACGAGCACGACAGAGATTTCGAGGAAAGTGAAGACGAAGAAGAGACGGACACCGAGAACGATCAGGCTTGGGAGCAGCTGCAGCCAGTCGAAGGCGAAGGGGAAGGATCGCCAACTTTGCTGCATTATTTTACCTGCCTCTATGGAATGTTCCCTCTCAACTTCATGAGCTTTATCAGGAAGCCTAGGAAGTACCTGAAATCGCTCGACTTTCCTGGTGCCAGAGACTTTGATCTGGACCAGAAACTCATCTACAGCCGTACTGAGCCCTTCCAGGCAGTCCATCTTCTGCATCCGCACATGTTCATGACAACCATTGAAGAAGAGTTGAGTGAAAACAGGTGGCTGAAGAGCGACCCGGCAGACGTCGTCACTGAATGCATGAGTCTTTGCGTGGCAAGCTCTACTACCCTAGAAGATCCTGGCCCGCCACCAACAAGCAAGCTCCCCCCTGTGCCACCTCTGCCCGAAGTTCCGACTGAGTTCACATTGGACGACAATGCTGAAAGTTCGGAGACGAGCTGGAGGAACACCCAGTCTACACTGTTCGTCCCTCCAGGAGATGCGCATGATGCGTCAGAGACAGCCGATATGCCGTTGAGGTCGAAGTCAGTGGCATCTGCCCATTCATTCAAATCCGCCTCACCCTTGCTGAAGACGCATGACATGATGGACTCTCCAACACTACCTCCTGCTAAAGAATCCTTGAAACAGAACCTGCTCGGTGCTGCGGTCACAAGCTCACAGCGTGGGATGAATCCACAACCGAGCCTTGACAGCTTTGCTCGCTCAGCAGCTGGTACCATCTCACCTCCGCATCCACATGTTGATTTCCATTCCCAGACGATCGCATCTCTGCAACGTGAGAAGATGCTTCTTCGGAACGACCTCAATTTCGAACGCTATCTGAAACTTCAGCACCTCTCGCATATTGGACAATTGCAGCGAAAGCATATCCGGGAGGCTGCAGTAGAGGCAGACACTCAAAATCTGATTAACACCAACAAAACTCTGAAAGCTAGGCTTGCAAAGGCGAATGAGTTGTACGCTCAGCTTAAGAAGGAGACTCTTACGAGCCGCAACCAGTCGAAGAAGTGGGAGAGCGACCTCAATGCCAAGGTCCGAGTATACAGAGACAGCGAGAAAACATGGCATAGCGACGAAGAGAGCCTACGGTTCGACCTTCAAAGGACACAGACTGATTACGAGCACCTGAAGAAGATTGTGGAGAAGGCCGAGGCTGAGCGTCTCAGGGCTGAACAACGTACCAAGGCTCTCGAATACGAGTTGGAAGACTATAGCAGTGCACGCCAGGACCTGGAGACCGCGCAACAGAAGGTTGTGGAGCTTGAGGACCAAGCTCAAGATTTCCATTCCCTCAGACAAGAACGAAACGACCTACGGAACGACTTGGAGATTGCGAATATGCGCCTCAACAGTCGCGAGGCTGAACGGGAACGTTCCATCTCGGCTTACGAGCGACGGATCATGACACTGGAGCAACGTCTACAAATAAGTGAGAGGGCGGCAGGTCCCCCAGGACAATTGTCTGCTTCTGTCCAGCAGATGCTCGACTCGGCCCTTGCAGCAAGTCAGGCCAAGTTGCAGACCTTGAAGAAGACATACCAGAATCTCTCCGCACAACATACAGAGTTGCAGATGAAGTTCCAGGACCTCGAGGCCGAACATCAAGCCGCACTGGGCCGCTTTGACGTCCAAGAAAAGAACGGACATCACGATTATGCGCACTCACAGCTCAGCCGCAACTCCAGTCTGCGCGACGGAAGTCACTTCGGTTCGCGTAATCTGCCCCCGCTATCGACCGAGCCCTCGATCAACGAGGACCGCGAGTATTTCGCAGACCTCCTCACGCCAAACTTGACAAGCAGTCCTAGCTCAAACCTGTCGCCCGCAACAGCCACAGTCCAGCGGCCCGCTCGGCTCGACTCGATGCCTAGCCACGGCAGCCAGCGATCGCAGCGCTCACCCCCGGGTCCGTCGATGTACCCTGCTTTCGGCGGCGCTGGAAATCCAGACCTGTACGAGCCGCACGTTCTGGCACAGAGTAGCGGTGTGGTTCAGAATAGTGCCAAAAGCACTTTCTCAGTCGATACCGATGGCAGTGGCGGTAAGGAGAAGGTTGAACCGAAGTCGGAAGTCAGGGTGTACGGTCGTGGTAAGTGACGTGTTGCGTTCGAGAGGGAACGTGAGCTAACATCAAGCAGGCGGTGCGCAGAATATCGGGAAGAAGAAGGAGAAGGACCAGAAGAAGACGGCGTCATCTTCGAAGACGGGCGGCTTCCGTGGTCTTAGGGGGATTATGTGAAGGAGTGTGGGTGCTCCTGTGGCTACACGTACATGCCGGTGAATTGGACGTAGCTTGGACGTAGCGTAGCGAGTCTCGGGCGAGATACTGCCTGTCGACTCATACCACCATATTTACTATGTTAATGCATACTTTTTAATACATCCTCCATCTGCCTTGGCAACTATCACACACCAGAGCAGCGTGTTCGGTCGTGCAGCACCTTGCTACAGCTTACTGAACACCGAGTCCCTTGCAACATGGTGAAAAGCTCGGGATAGTGCAGCTCTGGTTGGCACATACAGGCAACTCGGATATCTCCAAGTTAGCTACACTGTTTATTGGCCTTCCCTATCTCGTAATGGGATCCTTCTAGAGTACTCGGTGTCCAGTCGACCGAAGCAAGGTGCTATATGCATGCTCCTTTCCAACACAGGCCCTTCCCAGCTTACTCACGCCTCCTCCCCCATCTCGCGCATGCGCCTCTTGTAGCCCTCCAGCCTCTCAACAGCCTCCTTCTCCCTCCCCTCCACCTGCTCCAGCTACATTTCCTACAACACTCGAGCTGATCAAGCCCCATCCAGCATCTCACGCATGCGCCTCTTGTAACGGTCTAGTTCCTTGAGCGCCGCCACTTCCCTCTGCTGCGCTTCCTGCAGCAGATCCTCCAGCTTCTTCTTCTCGGACGCCGCTTTCTCCAGCTTGTCGTTCTGGTAGTCGCGTGCGACTATCCGGACCTCTCGGCTTCCTCAGAGTCCCTCCTCAGGCTCTCTTCGCGCATGTTGGCTTCCTTGAGCTCTCCCTCTAGAAACTCATTGCGCTCGCGGAGCTGGGTGATCTTGTTGTCCTTCGCGGTTGCGGTGTCGACGGAGGCTCTTAGGCGTTTGTAGGACTCACAGAAGCGGTTGAGCAGCTCATAGTCCTTTTACCGTCATCTTGGCTTGTGCGAATAAAGGTGTTTGTCTTACTGACGGTTCCTCCTTGGCAGGTCGCTTGGGAGGCATGTTTGCCTCAAGTCTGGCGCGCGTAAATGCTGCGATCGCGGTTCTTAAGATAGGCTTTGGATGAGAATTCAAGGTTTCTTTGGGTGAGTGAGGGAGAGAAGCTGAGTGTGTGTGGTCGTGTAGGAATAGCTTGGCAATGGCGGGGTTGCAGCTGGGGTTATGTGTAGGTGAAGGTGAGTGAGGGAAGGTGCAACCGCACGAACTACAGCTGCACAGCTACAGCGTAAGGAGGATACGCTTTCCACTGCTCATTTCATCTCAGACTAAGTTTTTTCGCAGATCAGGATAGTAAATGTGACCTATTCCAGTTTCCCAAATCGTCCCCCAGATGATTGCCTCAAGCTTCCTTACTAAGCTCGCGAAGACGCCCCTTGAGCTCGTCAAGCTTTCTGAGAGCTTGCTTCTCCCTTTTTGCCGTCTGTGATAGTCGCTTTTGAAGGGCTGTGTTCTCTGTTTCCAGTCGCTCCATCAATTTCTCGGCTGCGATCCGCCACTTGTACTCGCGGAACCAATCGTGGTAAAGCTCTGCACGAAGCCGAGCGTTTTCGTTGTCCCTAGCTGTCGCCGCATCGATGGAAGCCTTCACGCGCTTGTATGATTCGCCGAAGAGCTCGAAAGCCTCCTCAATCTGCCGTGGTCAGCATCTAAAGAACAGAGAAATGGTTTTTTTTAGCGTACGGAAACATCTGGATCCAGCTCTTTGGCGGATCGTTTGGGTGGCATCTTACTGTCTTTGGTGTGGTGTGAGGCAGTCGAGTTGCGATAATAGAGCTTAGTGTGTGCAGTTGTTGTGGTTAGAGTGTTGGTTGAATGAAGGAAGTCGGGTTAGGTACGATAACTTATAAATGACAGAACAAGGTGAAAGACAGTCACAATTGAAGCAGAGTACAAGTAGACTAGAGTATCAAAGGTCAGATTCGAGTAGGATACAGAGGCCAGGTGAGGGAAACCCCAACCTCAAACACCTCGTGGCTGAACAAGCCTACCCAGCCTATCCAGCTGCTCCCTGAGCTCCACCACCTCCCTCTGCGCCCTGCAAAACCACTGCTGCAACTCCGCCTTCTGCTCCTCAAGCTCCTCATTCTTCACCTCCAACTCCTCAACACGGCGCTTTGAAAAATGCTGCGTGTTCCCATGAACAGTGTAGATCCTCCTCAGGTCCTCATTCTTCTTAACCTCTTGCTCCAGAGCCTGCTCGGCGGACTTGAGTCGTTCGATCAGCTTGGTGAACTCGTTCTTCCTGGCGGTCGCGCTTTCGGAGGCCCTCACGAGGTCGGCGCGCAGTTGAGCGATCTCGCTGTCCTTTGTGCTGAGCAAGGTCTTCGAGCGCTTGTCCTGTGCTTGTTAGCATCGGCTGTGCGAAGGAGGGGGATTAGGCTTACGGATGTGTCGCTTGCTTGCTGTGAAGCAGGTCGCTTGGGAGCCATCTTGTTGCGAATGGGGTATTGGGTGAGTAGACTGCTAGGGGAGTGGATTGTTTGGTGAGGTGGCGAGATTGAGGGCGCTGAGGTGGAAGGAGAGAGTTGCGGGGAGTAGATGAAGGCGTCTTCGTCGAGAGAGACTATGGAGGGGGGATGGGAAGATGGCGATGGAGAAGTCCAAGCTGGGGAGGTGGATCGAGTGGTCGACATTGTGTGATAGTGAGTAGGTTGATTTAAAATGGTTGTTGGATGAGTGGAGTAATGGGTGCGATGGGAAAGATGGGTCTTTATCAGTGCGTGCGGTGGCGGGGGTCGTGAGTGAAGGTAAGTATAATAAATCGTCACCACGGCCTCATTCACCTACGACGACAGATCTGAGGCTTTTTAGAAATTGCAAGCAAATCGTGTATGTTAGCTATCTAGAATCAGAGCAAGGGTTCAGTGGTTCAAGTAAAGTACTGTGGCTTTCACAGTGGTTATCGACATCACCCAACACTGCGCCAGAAGTTACTGTATTCCATGAGATAGACAGGATTTCGTTCAACCTCACCACAGTATTTCGAGAGTCAGGATATGGTTGTGTGGATGCGGTGATTTTTTTGTGACCAGACATTACTCCAAACTAGTGGCTTCCCGGAGAGGAACTTTAACATGTTACTGCTCGCACACCCCTACACACACATGTGAAATAGCTTATCGAGGGATCACAGCGCAGCTTCTGTTGAAGTGAGCGCTGTCCATCATAGTAAGTAAGTATGGCAGTAGAAAAATACCACCGAGACTGCGCCCTCCACATCCAGCCAAAAAGTCGCCATCCCCAATGCTTCCACATTCTCTACACAACACACCAAAAGCCCAATGACAGCCCTATAGCACCACTCACATCATCCGCAACAGCCATCCAAAAACAAAAAAGGAGCGCCGCGTAAGCAAGGACTATCGAAAACATGCATACGCAGGCGCAAAAAATGGGTCCTGCCGCGACTCGAACGCGGGGCCTCTCGCAAATTGCTTAGTACCCTAAGCGAGAATCATACCACTAGCTGATTGGATGTTAGATATTGAAGATGTGAATTGGTTGTTGGGGATTGAACTTACACCACAGGACCATGTTTTTGATGAATTACATTTTTCAAAACTAATTTATATACCTAGTAAAAGACTTTAGAAAGCTGCGTCTCGGTCATGGTTCGCCTCGTTTTGAGAAGAGTCAAAGTAAGGGGTACGGGGTGCGGGTGGGGCGATGCGAATTTCAATGTCCGCTAGCGTCTGTGTGCGCCGAGTCCCACACCCACACCCGCAGGCGAACTGTACTGAGTGGATTGCGTCGAAGATCGTGGCTTGGGCGAGCGGACGAAGGGGAAATTGCGATCATGTGGAGCAGCACAGAGTTGCGGCGGAATATCTTAATTGTTGCATTCCCAGGCAGGACCAGCCATGCGGGTACGGTAACAGACAGCTACGGGAGTTTTGGCTGCGGATTATAACAGAATAGATCATGGATGAATGCTGAGCAGAATATATTATGGTCGAATGCCCATACCGAGGCCGACCAGTTCGAATATGATGGGATCGAGACCCACGGCAAACCAGCCAATGCCTAGGTCGAGTTAGTTACTATCGTTGCGTGATCGACGCAGCACTTACCACTGTACACAATCAGCTTCGTTACGACCTCCACATCATACCGCACGCGCGGCTTCGTAAGCCTCATAAAAATTTCACGTTTCTCGTTCTCCTCCTCTGTCTTGATCGAGGCGTCTCCTGCCAGATCTGTGTCGCTATCAGGCGGTGTCTCCACGCTGCCGTCCAGACCGCCAATGCTGCCCGTGCCCATCATTCGTTCATAAGAATGGACGCGAGAAGACATTGGCGTAGGCAGAGCCCCAACACCAAGCAAAGGCTGGCTTTTCTCGACCGCAGGTGTCACTGGCTGAGACGGCGAAGTCGGCGCCCATTCTATGTCCTCGAGCACTGTTCCGTCTGACGAATTGACGCTCTCTCGTCGCCGCCGGTTGCGGTATGCAAGGGTTTCGTAGGCGTCCGAGGCCGACTGAGGCCCGACCGAGACGGATCGTTTGCGTGGATGTGCCAGGTTCTTGAGCATCTGCGGAAGCTGAGAGGCGGGTGGAATGACATTGTCATCATCACGCATGTTAGGAATGGAAGTATACGATGAGGCGTTGAGGAAGAACGCGCGTGGTAAGTTCATCTGCGCTCGTTCCAACAACCTGAAGAACGGTGGCAGTATCTTAAACAGCGCTGGTTTCGCAGTGGCCCTCCAGATGAATATAACAACAACACCAAGCAGTGTGCGCACGACAGCCTTGGGAAGTCCTATTTCGGCAAGTTTGAAGGGCACCGTAGAAGGGTAGGCATCGTTAATGGCGAAGCCTGACTGAGCAAAATGCCATGCACCAATGTTGATGCCAACGACTACGCCCGAGAAGGCGACACTGTCGTCGAAGCATGGACAATCGTCGGCAGGTTCAGGATGAATGCGGACAAGTACAAAGATGACAAGGGTCGCTATGACTAGATCCCTGTACGATCCGCTGAAGATCCATGAATCTATCCAGTCGCTGAAGGTTAGCTGGAAGACGGTGATGAGGGCGCCGAGAATGCTTCCAACCAAAACATCGAGGAAACCGTGCATGCCGCAGTACAGTCTGCCAAGGATGATGGATACAGCGTAGAGATAGAAGAGGGCTTGTAGGCCAAGATTGACGGTAGAGCTGTACTCGTCCGTCTGGCGCAGCATGTAGATTGCGTAGAAGGTCACGGAGACGGCATTGGTCGAATGCGAGGAGGGGAAGCCATATTCAAGAGCCGCAGAACCGGACATGGAGATACGGGCGAGAGGCGGCGACAGCGGCCGAGGTAGGCAGAGCATGTCTTTGAGGAAACCACTCCAGTAAATACCGGCGGCCAGCATGAAGACGGTACTGCACAGGTCAGATGTCGCACTGGGTTTAGGCATTGGATAGCAGGCGGTTCACGTACGCTCGGCCCAGGCTTGTATAGCCGCACCAGAACTGGATGGGCAAGAAGACCATGAAGAAGGTGTGGGTGCCCAGGTTGGCCGTGTAGGCAAAGTACGTGTCGAGGGCGGGCGAGCGCATGCTGTCCTGCATCCAGGCGAGCCATGGCGTCTCCCAGCGCACGATGGGAATCAGGCGGTTGCGCAAGGCATTGCGCCATTTGGGCAGGCGTCGAGCATCTGTTCAGCGCTCAGCAGGCGGTCTTATATATGGCTCGCTCTCGCACGCGCACGCACAGTGGTCGAGGTGTCGGTTGCCTGCATCGAGCCGCCTCTCCTTCTCCTTCTCCTTCTCCTTGGCCTGCATGCTCATGTTCTCCTCCTTCTCCACGGGTGCGGCGGGCTCGGGTGCCAGGCGCAGGGGGGCATCATGTTGAGGACACATGGAAGCAATCGGCGGGAGGGTGTCGCGAGGCTGCCAGGACGATCATGGCCAGCGGGCGGGGGTGATGCGCTGACACTGGCACTGGCACTGGCACTGGCACTGATGCGGCTGCAGTCTGACCGTGCGCTGGGCTGGATCTGATTGCGCATCGCAATCGAGAGCTCAGAGCACCAAAGACGGCCGGGGGGACGTCAGGCTAGCGCACTTGCGGTTGCCCCGGGAGCATGACGGCGGCCAATTTATAAACACGGCGGCCCACGCGCTTCGACCACTCGCTACTCGCTACCATACATACCGCACCGCTGCCCCAGGCCGCCCGCATCCCAGTCCGCCGCCTGCATTGTTACCATACCATACCATACCATACCACACCATACCAGTGGACACCACACCACACCGCACCACTGCTTGCATCCCTCCACTGCACGCTTCCTTTCTCCATCCCACCTCGCCTCACCTCACCTCATCCCACCCCACATCGACTCCTGACTTCCTCCTGCACACGCGCGCGCCATGGCTACCGCCCCCTCAAACAACTACGACTACCTGCGTCGCAAGCAGAGCACAAAAGCACCAGGCGCGTCGATATCACCGGTCCGCAAGCCCATCCGCACACCCAGCGAACGCAACAGCAATGGCACAGTCAGCTCATACGGAACATCGCAGACAAATCACACCACCGTCACCGAACCGCCCGCCTTCTCCAAGAAGTTGGTCGTCGTGGGTGACGGCGGATGCGGGAAGACATGTCTGTTGATCAGCTACAGCTCCGGCAACTTCCCAGAGGTGCGCAGACACAGAGACCACCACACTCACCACCGCCTCGCAGTTTGCTGACCGCCGCAGAAATATGTGCCCACCGTCTTCGAGAACTACATCACCCAGACGCCGCACCTACCCACAGGCAAGATGGTTGAGCTCGCCCTGTGGGACACTGCGGGCCAAGAAGAGTACGACCGTCTGCGACCGCTGTCCTACCCAGAAACCGACATCATCTTCGTTTGCTTCGCCATCGACTGCCCCAACTCGCTCGAAAACGTCATGGACAAGGTAACCTGCCCGCTTCCTGAAATTAGTTGCACGCACTGACCTACCCAAGTGGTACCCGGAAGTCCTCCACTTCTGCCCCACAACACCATTGATGCTCCTCGGTCTCAAGTCTGATCTTCGCAACAAGAAGAACTGCATTGAGCTGTTGAAGACCCAAGGCCTGACGCCCGTGACACCCGAGCAGGGTCGCGCTGTTGCCAAGAAGATGGGTGCCTTGTACATGGAGTGCAGTAGTAAAGAGCAGGATGGCGTTGAAGACATCTTTGACACAGCCGTCACAATCGCAGTCGGCGACGAGTGGAAGACACCAGACACACGCAGAGAAAGCACTATGCCGTCCGCATCGGGGCATCACCGGACCATTTCCACCATGTCGGACCTGCCTAAGAGGAAGAAGAGGAGCAAGGGGTGCACAGTCCTCTGAGTACGCCATGGTCCAGGGATGAGCCAACATCTCGACATACGACGCTGGACGACACGATCAAGATGCTTATGACCATCTCATCACGCCTTCGATCCTAATTGCATGCTGGCAGTGCAGTGTGACTGGCCAAGGCCTGCCAGCGGCTTGCTTCCATTTCTGTAGAGCTCTACACGTATATGATTGACGGCGTTTTTGGCTGCTTTTGAGCGACAACCTGTACGACTGAAAGTCGACGTGTGCATTTCACCTTCTGTATCTGTATTCGGTATTTAGTGGTGCGACGGCGCATTGCCTCGCTTCGGAATACATTCTAAATATCTCCATATTTCATCATTCAACCACATTCAAGCTCCATGTTTCAAAGCTCGTTATAACATGACTATCGAAGCCCGACCAGTACTGAGTACAGTACGCCAAGGCCATTTTCCAATAGACGGATAGCGCATGGACTGCACTGACGCTCTTTCTTGCTATCTGACATCATAAGTGCACCGCACCGTCCACCACCAGAAAACAAGGCAACCTTGGATGGATGGTCGACAGCTGTCAGGCCCATGCGCACATGGTTTTTCTCAATCTTGATCTTTCCACCGTCACTATGGCGGTGAACTGCTGTCTAATTTCGGCCCAGTTTCTTCTTTTCGGCACTTGGAGGTGCCGGTATGGCTGTTCACAGTCCTGTCCAGCCTGCTAGATGTCTAGTAGTCCTCCCAATCATCTTCCTCGGAGGTCTGTGGTGCCGCATCATCTATCGACTCGGCTTCGTCTGACGTATCTCCGTGTCCCACCAGTTCATCTGATAACCGAGCCCACCTTCTCCTCTGCCGTAACTGCCTTGGCCATAGATCCACAGCAATCTTGAGCGGTGCCTGATCGTCGCTGGCAACCTTGAGATCTCTGGCGTATTCTTCCGCCCTTGAGTCTGTCTTGACGTCCGCATCCGCGTCCGCACTTGTAGATGCTGTAGCACGACGACGAGGCTGTCACCGAGTCAACGTTGCATCTTCTCATTTATGATGCTCCGTCACTTCAGTGGCATCCTCGTGCTCAGCCTGTCCCTCCTGTGCACCCTCCTGGTTCTCGTTCGGGTCCTTGGCCATGACGTTCTCAAAGTGACTCCACAGCGATTCAACGGGCGCGAACTCGGCGCCCACCTGGGTGACTTCCTCGAGGGAACGATTCAGCTTGTTGATGTTCTGCAGGACGAGCTCGAGACTCTGCATAATCGGTCAGTCGGACGCTCCAATGGCATGCAGGGCGGTGTGCAGCGGTGTGTATGAGAATCTGCGGGGCGGCGGGTTTACCTGCGCGATCTCGCCCACCAGCATCTCCCGCTGCTGCTCAAAGTATGTCTTCTCCGGCGCAGGGTGCGCGCCGTTTGCGGTCGAGGCCCGGTTCGTTGACATGTCGGCTTGTTGACGTTGGATTGTTTGGATGCGCAGGAACGCGTCGCATGGCCACGGTGGGGTTCAACGCGCACTGACCCCACGCTAGACGGGCGTCCATAAAATTCCGTTTGCTACCTCAAGCTCTCACCATCAATCGACCACCACGATGAAACCACACAAGTGAAGGTAAGCAAGTCTCTGCAATTTCCCACGTCCGGGGTCCTCCCCGGACCTTACATGATTAACACCATATTAATCTGTCAATCCCCTGAATCCCCTTAAGCCGGGACTTGATGACTCAAAATATTTGTATTCACACTATGATCCAACCTTCTGCCTAATACTTCGCAACCTCTACCACTTGCCAAGCAGCACAGCTAACAGCTCCTGCTTAGAACGACACCATGGCGCCAGCCGCGGCCCCAAAACAAGTCTCTGAACCTTTCCCCATCTCCTGCGTCGCAGGACGACACCTTCTCTTCGACGTCGACGTCATCTCGCACGTCCGTCGCAACCACAACATCTGCGGCGTCCTGGTTGGCACCATCCCCAACCTGTCGCAGCAGAATGTTTTCCTCGGCGTTCCACTTGAGCTGATGCCTGAAGAGGCACGCGTGCTCGTGGAAGGAGGTCACGCCTACATCGTTGATGATGTTGAAACACATCGCCAGGGATTCCAAAACATGAGCAGAGCAGACAGGCTGAAGTTCCTGGCGGAGATGGACCGCCAAGGTACTGAGGCTGCGAAGGAAAGCCTGGCTGCTCAAGAGCTCAAGAAGGATGCTGCCTTGAAGAAGAAGGGCTTGAGGACAGAGGCCGTCGAGGCCGAGTCTGCTCCCAGCGTTGCGGATAGCACTGCAACAGTCGAGAGCACAGCGACAGCTTCCAGCGTCGCAGACAGCACGGTCTCTGACGCGACAGTCCACGTCGAGCTCCCCAGTGCTGCCAGCTCTGGCCTCGGATTCATCATGAAAGGCTCGGGCTTCCTTGATCAGCGACCAGCGGTCAACACATCCTCTGCACCGTCTGTAGCAACAGCGTCATCTGTGTCCTCGGTATCGTCAGAGTCCCCAAGCAGTTTCACTTCCGATCTCGGGTCTTCTTTCGTCGACCTTGGCTCTATCATGAAGGGTTCCTCTTTCATGAACTCTGCTCCTGCCTCCACAAAGCCAGCAGTCGCTGTAGCACCTGCGAGCATCGCTCCATCAATCTCCACACAAGCTTCAGACATTGCTTCATCTTTCTCTGATCTTGGCTCGATCATGAAGGGTTCGTCCTTCTTGGAGCCTGAGTCCATCAAGATTCAGAGAGTCGAAGTCGAAGAATCTACACCGCTTCTGGTCAAGGAGGAAATTGTCAAGCCTGAAGAGGTTGCACTTGAGGAGACTCATCTGGAGGAAGCCATGCAGAAGGAGTTTGAAGTTGTCACAGCCGAAGACCCCGCTGAGGTCGATCTGCAAGAAGCTGTCCCACCTATGGTCAACACAACATCCACACCAGCAGATGACCCTCAAGAGGTCGAGCCTGCAGCCGCCCCAGTCTCAGACTCCCTCTTCGACGCCGAATCTGCCGCACCAGCTCCAGCACAAGATACAAAGAGCGCCTTCAGCCAACGCCAATACATCACCCCCACCACCTCCACACCCCCTCTCCCTACACCACCAAAAGACCCCTCTCGCCCCCTCCCCGCAGTCCCCAAGAGCTACCCGCTCTTCCGCTTCCTGCACTCGCGCGGCTACTTCTTCATGCCCGGCCTGCGCTTCGGCTGCAACTACTCCGTCTACCCCGGCGACCCGCTGCGGTACCACAGCCACTTCCTGGCCACGGGCCTCGGCTGGGACGAGAAGTTCGACCTGCTGGATATCGTCGGCGGCGGGCGTCTCGGCACAGGCACGAAGAAGGCGTACATGGTCGGTGGTGAGGACCCCAAGGCACCGAAGGAGGAGAATGTGAGGGCGTTCTCGGTGGAGTGGGCTTCGATGTAGAAAAGTTTTTTTTTTTTCCTTTTCTTTTCTTCTTTTGGGGTTAGGGTGGGATGGATGGAATGGAATGGCATGGATGAGACATGATAATGTGTGTATGATATATACGAAACACGAAGACGAGGATCCAAGCAGCACTTCTACCTTTGCTCCCCTAGCTGTGATCACCCCGTGCTGTACACGAGCATCTGCAGTCATCGAAGAAGCACCGCGGTCCGTCCGTCCGTCCGTCTCGCCTGATGAATTCCACGCAGCTATTATCACCCTCCATCTCAAGCAAGAAATCACGCCATGTATTCTCTATCCGAGCACGGCGCAACGAGCTCAAGAAACAGAGGGCTCGACTCACCCCGTCCATCGATCCATCGATCCGTCCATCATCCCCCCCAAAAAAGAAAAAAAGAAAAAAAAAGCCCCCAATCCCATAAAGAAAACCCATATCGCATCGAGCACAGTCTGAAAAAGGACCAGACCAGACCCGACGAGACGAATCGCAACGCCCCAGCTTTCCTTTCCCCCGCTTTGCCAAAACGCCCAAAACGCCTTCCCACAAAAGAGGTGGGGGAAGGGGGAGGGAGGGGGCGCATAGTAAAGATGTCGATGGAACCATTTACCTTTCTCAGCCTCGGGCAACTGAATCCTCCCCCATCGAAAGAAGGCCCGGTGGAGGAGGAGGATATTGGCTCTCCTCCCCTTCCCCCCCGCGGGGAAGAGCCATACCTGTAGCACGCACGCCACACAGCGAGGGGGACAGCAAGCATGGTATCTACCCAACGTGCGCATTGACATACGTGTCGTACGCCAGCCTGGTCGCCTGTTCGTTATCGCGCGTGAGCCTCTTCATGCGTTTGGCGGCGTGGGCCTTGTCGTCGTTGGCGGCGTCAACACCCGCAGCGTCCGCTTTCCTCTTCGCGTTGGCGTGCAGCTCCCCCTTCTCGTTGGGTAGCTCCAGCCTCGGCGCCCAGAAGCGGTGACCAGCGTGGTCCTGATCCGTGATGTCCTCGTCGGCGATGTGGGCGTCCTCGCGCTCCTGCGCGGAGAGGCTGTCGAGGACCTGGGCCGCCGCCGGCGCCACGTGCAGTGGCTTGTCGTCGAGGCGGAAGAAGACACGCTGGACGAACTTGAAGCGGCCTTTCTTGCGCCCGAGCCCGTACCGCCAGCTGGCGAAGGGGAAGTACGCGCCGAGGAAACCCAGGTCCGCGCGGTCGTCGCTGACCTCGAGCATTTCCCAGCGCTGGTCGGCCAGCAGCGCGGGGAGCTCCGTCTTGGCCCAGTCGTCGTAGATGTCGTTGGGCACGTTGGCGGTCAGCTTCTTGAGGTTGGTGAACTGTGCTGCGTAGCGCGCCCAGAAGCGGCGCCAGCCCGTCATCTCACGGTCCATGAGCGCTTTCTCGGCGGGCGAGGGGCGGCGGTGGGGGCGCAGGTAGCCGCTGACACCGGGGACGTCGATGGGGTACTGGATGGTGAGTTCGTCGACCATGTGCGCAATGGGGCTCAGGTTGAAGGCGGCCTGTGTGGGAAGCAGCTGCTCAACCTTGTCGTCCCCCGTGCCAATGAAGGTCTTGTAGTCACCGAAGTAGAGGCTGCCATCAAGTCCTGACGAAGGGGACGTGTTGGCTCGGTCGCCGATGGAGAGACGGATGGGTATGCTGAGGCCACGCAGAGTGCTGACCATTGCCTGCACGCGTGACAGGACTTCGGGTTTTGGGAGGAAGGTGCGATTGGGCTCCAGGTTGGCGGGGAAAACATCACACATCATCGAGTCCCATGCCAGGACAGGCTTCCAGTCGCACTTCTTGAGCAGCCACCGTATAGCTTCTTGCACTTCAGCGTTAGAACACGGGTCAGCTGGTGGTGGTGTATTGTTTTGTTGATTGTGCGCTCCAAAATGCTGTCTTCGCTGCATGACATTGACGAGGTGAAATGGGTGGAGGGTAATGTTCTCGAGATTGCGTATTGGCTTGATGTTGATGTTAGGGTATTTGTTCGATATAGTCTGGAGGCTTTGCAAGAGGTCCTCAAAAGAAGCACCCACGCCCTGGACAACGTGGTTGCCGAGGGTCATGTGGTCGCGCTTGCATTCGTCAAAGCTCTTATCATCAAATGCCTCCTCTTCCTCGCGGTGGTGATGCCCTTGGGTGATCCTATAAGGGATGGGCCCTATCACGTCTCGCTCACGGCGGTCTTCCATCCAGCTGTACAGCCCAATCTCAACGTCTGTGATTTGCGACCAGTCGGTGGCATCGGTGGAAAAGAGCGAGCGATACGGTGCGTAGTCGTGGACTTTGAGCTTGGTCAAGCTAGAGGGGCAGTTGCTCTGTACGCCGTCGACAAGACAACATACGCGCTGGTGTACTTCCCATTCGTTCCAGGTGCTGCGGCTGAGAATTAGAGGGGCGCAAGTAGTTGGGAAGGCAGTACATACTGGAATCCCGAGTAGCGCTCCCTGATGGCCAGTGTCTTCAGCCTGTTGCACAGCGGAAAGATCTCTTTCGCTACCGAGCCGCCGCCGCGCCGCCTCGACAGCCGGAATTTCTGCTTGAAGCGGTAGTCATTGTACGAGTAGCTGTATTCAATACGCGAGTGCGCAGTGTAGTCGGCCCAGTTGGCGACCTCCAGCTCCTCGAGGCGGCCGAACAGCTTCGGACAGGCGTCTGCCAACATGTTCCATGTCCACGTCTCCTCGGGGGTCCAGACGAAGTCCTTAATGGGGGAGATATCCAGGCTGGTAAGGGCGGGCAGGCTGGCTTCGATCCAGCGGAAGTCGTCGATGCTCGCCCAATGCGACACAGCGAGCTTCTGCACATAGCTCCTGTTCTCGTCGGTGATGCTCTCCTGGAAGGCCTGCCAGCGTATCTGGCCGCTGGCGCGGTACTTCCAATCGCCGAGCCGCAGGTCGCGCACGTCGGTGAGCTGGATGGGGTACTTGTACAGGAGCTGGCTGACCGACTCGCTCCGGGACATGCCCTTGCACAGGCGCTTCAGGCTCCAAGCTTCGTCGCGGTCCAGGTAGTCCAGCACGCACTTGAAGATGTCGTCCGGCAGCTTGAACAGCGGGCTGTTCTGCACTGTCGTCTTAGGCTTGCGTAGGTTGAGCGGGTCGAAGGCCATGGGGCTGCAGCCGGGGCTCGACTCTGAGTCGTCGGCGGTAGGTGACGGCGGCGCCATGTCGAGTAGGGAGAACAGCGAGAGCGACCTCGACATGGAGTGGGGCAGGCGGGCGTGTTCGTGCCGGCGAGGCGTGCGATGCAACGTCTAGCTGGGCAAGAGGACGGGTGGTATCATGTGGGTACGTGTGTTGCGGTAGATGTCTACCAGGCGGCACTCGTATGCTATGCGGGTGAAGTGAAGTGGGCGCCAGCTGTGCTGTGCTTGCGCAGCTGCACCCGTGTGGTGAAGGAGCGGCGGTGGGGAAGCGGCTGTGGTGGAGGTGTCCAAGCTGGGCGCTCACGGCTCACGCCCACGCTCACGCTCACTCGCATCTGATGTGGAGAAGCGGACCTCCGGTTTTAGCGCCGAATCCGAATCGCACATGCCTGCTGAAGCTCTTTCACGCCCGCACCCGCCCGCAAAACCTCAAAGAGCCTCACATCCGCGCATTCCACCGCGCCTCACGCCCCCCGCCGCCTCGCGCACGCCCACACTGTCGATTGAGCACCCGACGACCCACGCGCCGCTCCCCTCGCCTCGCCTCGTCACCCGCGCCCCGAAATTTCTCCCCCGTCCACAGCCTACAGCCTACAGCCCACCATGGCCGACGCGCAAGTCTTCGAGGAGACCTTCACCCTGACCGAGGTCAACAACGAGCGCTACGACCGCGTGTCGCGCATCTTCGGCACCTCGGCCGACAACTCGCTCACCATGACCCTCGACATCAACCACGAGCTGTTCCCCTGCCACACCGGCGAGCAAATCCAGATGGTCCTGGCCACCACCCTGAGCCTCGACGGCACAAAGGAGGAGACGAGTTGGCGCAGCGTCAGCAAGAGCGGCACCACCACGCTCGCTGACATGTACGACTACGTCTGCTACGGCAAGAACTACCGGTTTGAGGATGGCGATGGAGATACTTTGTGAGTCTGGTTCTTGGTGTAGATTTGCTCGAGGTATTGTGTGCTGACAGTGCGTAGGAAGTACTTTGCTAGCTTCGGCGGCTTGCTGCTGTACATCGAGGGCCCCTTCAAGAAGCTGACCGGCCTGAAGATCGACAACATCTACATGCTGCTCAAGCACAGCTAGATGCGGACGGTGGAACGCTGGACGGTAGGGGCGGTAGTGGCAGCGGGCAGTGCGACGAGGAAAAAGCAAGCATGGGTGGCGTTATGTGGTGGTATTGGTATTGGTATCATCTGGAGTGGTCTACTTACGGCGTCTGGATACCCTCGATATCCTCAAATCTTGAACAAATCTTCTCCCAAAAAGCAGTCCCCCTTTCGTATCTAGAATGCCTACCCCTTCCGTACCTACAACGGCACCTTCAGCCCAACTTACAATGTAGGAAACTCTAGCCTCCTATGCAGCCTCGACACAATCTCAATGAAATCCCTCTCGTTCGCCTCGGTCAAAATCCCATGTCTAACCAAGAAATCCAACACTACCACCGCGCAATTCGGCTTGAACTCGCCCTTCGCCATAGCCTCTTGCACCTCCTCCACGCTCCACAGATAGAACTCCTCAACCTCATCGTCTCCCGGCTTGGGCACCACATCGGCTGGCAGCTCGAGGTCATACACATACTGGACTTCGGGCTGCAACAGCCCCGTCTCGCCGCCCGCCCGCTCATCCCTCACATACCAGTATGTGACGGTGCCCACCGCCGTCGCACGCTCTCTTACCAGCGCCTCGTCTAGACTTGCCTCCTCGGCGCACTCGCGCACCAGACTCTCGAAGGGACTCTCGCCCGCCGCAATTCCGCCCGCGACGGCATTGTCCAACATACCGCCGTACGTCTGCTTCGTCTTGGCGCGACGCGGCGTCCAAATCTTGATCGCCCCGGTCTCGGCATCGCGCGTGTACGCACTCAAGTGCACGCCGTACGTGACAACGCCAAATAACGGACTGGCAGACCGTTCCACACGGAACAACAGCTCCTTATCGCGCCCATACACAGCATACAGCTCGCCGCGCCACTTGTTCAGCACCTGGAAGTGGCCAGTCGCGCGGAGCGCCAGCAGCGAAGTCTCCACCGCTGCGCTGCGGCTGTCCGCGTCGTCGCCGGCCGTCAGCGTGAGCACGCGCTCGTCGTCGTCGAGCTCCCACGCGGGTGTGCCCCGGAACACTTCCGCGACCGACGGCAGCATGTAGCCCAGTGGGTAGTCGTGGCCGGCCACGCGCAGCTGGTAGTATGTGTTCACGCGCGCAAGGTAGGCGGAGGGGTCCGAGTCGGCGTAGGGGAAGCCGTCGCATTGCGAGATGAGGGCGAGGTTGGTGAAGGACATTGTGGGTGCGTGGAGCGGCGTTATCGCTGTTTGGAGGTGCGAGGACATGTGTGAGATGTTGTGAGGTGCTGTGACAAGGGATTTGGCCTGTGGGGGAGGCGAGGCTCGGTACTGAATGGCTTCGTCATCGGGGGAGGAGCAGTTAAATGCGAAGTAGCTACCTAGTATCCAGTCACGCAAGTGATCCGTGACTCAGCGACATGTGAATGTTACGAGGGAGCTAGTGTTTATTCACACAGGTTATATCAGTGACGGACTATGTCACTTGCGTGACTGAATTGAATACCAGCTGGTTCGTAAGTGGGGGTGGGGCAGGCCGAGAGGAGAGACGCAGCTTCTGCTTGCAGCTTGTACATGTGAGACTGTCTTATTGCTGTGTATGCTCCTCAAAGTACGTAAATTCGATCTTCTCATACAGGTTTAATCGCAGCGTGAGTAGTTATGTAGCTATGTCGATTTCCGGTTGGCTCTCCACCGTGTTCGAGACATCCACAGGCTAAAACGGCACGAATCCACACCCATCGCAATGAGCAAGCAACATCTACCCACAGAAAATGGGAGCACACATTCTCCCAGAGCCCTAGATGAAGCAAGAGTTGTCGTTCTGGTGCCGAGGGCCCATGTCAAGCATGTGAAGATCGCATTGGAGAAGCATGCAATTTTCGACAAACGGCACGGAATCAGTCCTGGAGAGAACGATATTTCGCAGCGGATGCGCATCGTCACAACACTCCCATGTCTCATGATGGAGAATGGGTATCGGCCAAGTGCAGAAGAGACTCGTTGCCTTGACGATTTCAATTTACACGACATCTGCCCAGACATATCTTACTCGTCATGGATCCCGCCCACGGCAAACGGGGATATCGACAAGTCACACAGTCCACTCCTTAGAGCGCTACGTGAAGCTCTACAAGGCCTAACCAAGGAGACTCTCAACGCACTGGACTTGTCGGTGGATGCGCTCGTAGCTGGTTTCCCTGAGGCATACTCCATTTATGCTCCCCTTCTGCTCTTACCCAGCAACACCCTCAGCAAGGACTGGATCTCACTCATCGCAAACCACCCCCATATTCTCGAGCTGGTATGGAGCCACATAGCTTCCTCCATGCGCTGCACTCATATGGCGCTGAACTCGCCAATTCCAGCATCCAACAGCACCTCCTCCGTTCACGCTTTGGACACAGAGAATGTGATACGCAGCCCTGTAAACATAACACCGCTATACGGCTGCCTTGGTCCCGTACCAACTGCCCAGACACTACGTAGTCCTTCCACCACAGATTTTGCTGCCGCGCTGTGGGTCACGACGCGCCAGAACGGCATTGTGCAGTCGTGGGCGCCGCTATACACCATGTTCAGCCGGGGCAACGTGAAGGAAAAGGCGCGCATGCTGCATCTTCCTAGCGTAAGATTGTCTATAGATACAGACAGCGGCGCTGTGGCGGTAGACTTGTACGCTGGCATCGGGTACTTCTCATTCAGCTACCGTCGCGCAGGCATGAAGCGCGTGCTCTGCTGGGAGCTGAATCCGTGGTCCGTAGAAGGGCTCTGCCGTGGTGCTGCGCTAAATGGCTGGACTGCGCGAGTTTTCACGCCAGCGGATGTACCGCTTGAAGATGCTGCGAATACTGAGTGGGCTGTCTGGCGCGATGGGGTTATCGGCGGATGCGAAGACTTTTGGATCTTTGCTATGAGCAATGAGACTGCAGACTGTATACTAGCGTGTCTGGAGGAGTCCCTGCCGCCGATCCGACATGTAAATCTGGGTCTGCTGCCGGTGTCGAGGCCGAGCTGGCCCAGTGCTGTGCGAGCACTGAACGCGACTCTGGGCGGGTGGGTGCACGCACATGAGAATGTTGGGGTGGATGAGATGGATGAAAGGGTAGCGGAAGTTGAAGGAGAATTCCAGAGAATGAATGATAAGTGTGCAGGCGAGGACAAGGTAGGAAGGCAACAGGCTCAAGAAAAGAGGAAGGTGCGAGTGGAACATGTGGAGCGGGTTAAAATGTACGCGCCGGGTGTTGTGCATGTTGTCTTTGATGTGCACATTCCTGCATTACGACACACCGATGGTGAATGACTGCACAGATAACGATTGAGCTTTTAGCTACCTGATACTGATTGATTGTTTTTGAGACTCATTCACGCTTGCAGAAAAGATATCTACAATTTCTATAACAGCAGAAGACCACGGCCCTCTGACCCACCGAGAGAATGAAATGAGACGAGAAAACGGTTGTTGGGGTATACATTAAAGTGCGTAGTAAAAATCCCGCACCAGCCAGCGCGCGTAAACCTGCTGCGCTTGAACGCCGCGTGCGCCAATGATGCAAGGTACTGTACAGTGAAGTGGACAATAGAAAGGTGTGTCTAGGGATTAATGTCTTCCTTCTTGCTATCGTTCAGCTTAGGATCGCCAGCGAAAGGTCCGATAGTGAAGTTCGGTGTGGTCTCGGTGTTCTGGCTGGGTGGGCCGCGGTACTCGTGAGCATCGGGTGCGAGGATAGGATCATTCGGTTTGGTCTGGGGGTGCACTTCGATGCCTTGCTGCGACTCGAGATCGTCCTTATTCATGCTGCGACTGAACTTGAGCGAACCTGCATCGCCAGTATCCTTGCCAATCGGCGACCAGCCTCCTACACTGCCAGCTACAATACCAGCCATGACAGCAGCGGGGCCGAAAGCAGAGTTCGAGCGAGATCTAGTGCGGCGTCGGCTCGATGGCGTGGGCGCCGGGGAGCCTTCTTGTTCGACGGCGCCGTTGTTGGGTGTGCTGGGGTGGGAGAAGCTGGTCCTTGACCGTGAGAACATTTCCTTGGGATGTGAGACCTTGTACTTGATGTTGCTCAGACGTCCGCCACGGAACTTCCTGATGAAAGCGAGTTCGTCACGAATCTCCAGAAGACCCTGGTTCCATTCGAAGTCCTCGTCGGTAACGACAACTTCAGGGTTGCGCTTCCTCCTGAAGAAGTCGGGAACGCATTTGAGAACAAGCTCGTCAGGGATGAGTCGAACGATCATGCCAACAGGGAGTGACAGGAAACCCAGGACTATGGAGTAGCCCCACTGAGCTCCGTTCAATCTAGTAACGGAGAAAGCGACACCTCCAACGAAGACGATCATAGTTTGACCGCCGATCATGATGAGCAAAATGATAATGAAGAACCAGTTGTGGGTGATGCCTTCGAAAACATTGAAACGGTTGTCGAGACGCCTATTGTTGAGGGCGTTGAAAATTTGCATCCACACAAATGTGTTGAACACAAGTGTAGGCAGCTGTTCCTTCTCGCGCGTACTTTCGTAACTAAGCATAGACTCGCCAGCAAAGTAGAGGATGAAGGTGACCACTAGCTGGTAAATTGCCTGGCCAATAATCATCTTCCACATCCTCAGGGTAATCAGAGGAGCAGACTTGGGGTCCGGCTTTCTGTCCAAGAGACTTCGAGTTGGCGGATCGGTTGCAAGGGCAAGAGCAGCGAAGGTATCCATGATCAGGTTCACCCAGAGAAGCTGCACGGCGGTAAGTACAGATGTCTGGTCCTCGCTGGACACGGCGGAGACGAAAGTGAGTACAACGGCGGTGATGTTCACTGTAATCTGAAATTGCAAGAATTTCTTTACAGCATCGTTGACAGCACGGCCCCAAAGTAAGGCCTTGACGATCGAGGCAAAATTGTCGTCCATGAGAATGATAGCAGAGGCTTCCTTCGCAACTTCAGTTCCGGCGATACCCATTGAGAAGCCTACGTCGGCTGTCTTTAGCGCGGGAGCATCGTTTGTGCCGTCACCAGTGACTGCCACAGTCTCACCCAGCTCTTTCAGACGCTTTACAAGCCTCCGCTTGTCCTCAGGACTGGATCGCGCCAGAACACAGAGTTTAGGAATGACAGCGTCCATGTCCTTCTTGGAGAGTTTGCGGAAAGTAGGGCCCTCCATGACGACGCCACCGGGGACGAGAATGCCGCAGTCTTCAGCAATAGCCTTGGCTGTCAAGACATTGTCACCGGTAACCATACGGACGTACACACCAGCATGTTGACAGTCCTTGACAGCCTCCTTGACACTGTCGCGCAGAGGATCTTGGATACCGACAACGGCGAGGAAGGTCATCTTGTTGAAGACATCGGTGAAAATAGCTTGGGTCGGGTCATCCTCATTAATTTTCGAATCCCTTGGCGGCCAGCTTTCGAAGTCGCGATACACAAGGCCAATAGTTCGGAGCGAGCGGGATGCGTATGCGGTGATTACATGTTCGAGCGCCTCACGGTTATCGCCTGTCATCGAAGCCGCGGTGAGCTCTTTCGAGGCATCCGTCACGATCTTATCGCACTTGCCGAGAAGAATCTCGGAAGCACCCTTGACATACATTCGGTATTGTCCGTCGGCGAGCTTTGCAACGGCTGCTGAGCACTTGATCGCCGAGTCGAAAGGAACAACTTGTACAATATTGGCATTGGATCGCTCCTCGCCAACACTGCCCATGCCGAGGTGATCGCGTGCGAAGCCGAGAAGGGCGGTTTCGGTCTTGGAGCCAACGAAAGGATCAGGTCCGCTAGCCTCACCCTCAAATGCGGTAGTGTTCTGTACGATCGATTGCTCGAGAAGTTCCTTGACATCCTTGCTGATGGTAGCAGCAAACTCGTTCGCAGAGACGTCATTGGGGCCTTCGATAGGGGTCTCGGCGGCGTCCTTGCCCTTGGTACCATGATCGAGGGGAGAATCCTGGGAGGCCTTAAGCTTGTGGTCGCCAAATCGAAGAGCGGTTCCAAGAGAGCCAGCAACGACAGTCATCTTGTTCTGTGTGAGGGTGCCAGTCTTGTCAGAGCAAATGGTTGTCGCATTGCCCATGGTCTCGCAAGATCGGAGCAGTCGCACCAGGTTGTTGTCTTTCAACATGCGAGTTGTAGCGAACGCCAAAGCCAGGGTTACAGCCAGGGGAAGACCCTCAGGTACCGCTACGACGATAACGGTGATAGCGACGATGAGAATGTCCAAGAAGTTCTGACCCTTCTCGGCAGGACTCGCGTTGCTGCCTCGCAGACGAACGAGGAACTCGATAAAGAGAACCACGAACAAGAGAAGCGCAGCAGCACTGCCAAGTTTAGCAATGTAGGTTGCGAGCACGTTCAGCTTCGACTGCAGCGGAGTGACCTCGCTATCTTCTCGGAGAGACATCATTGTTTTACCGTAACTTGAGTTGACACCGACTGCGGTAACCAAGAACTGTCCAACGCCCTCTGAAACCTTAGCGCCAGACAGGATGAAGGGATCGATCTTCTTGAGGTTTTCGTGCCTCTCGATGGCGCGGAATGCCTCATCCCCAGGAGTTTTCTTCAAAAGGTCGGATTCACCGGTTGCCGAGGACTCGTCGCACTTGATGCCGTGGCCCTGGATCAGAATGCCGTCGACCGGAATCATGTCGCCAGGCTCGAGAGTGACGACATCTCCGACCACAATATCGTAGACCAAAACCTGCTGAGTCCTTCCAGAGCGAATAACCTTGATCTGTCGGTCGTCCTTCTTCCTGTTGAGCTTCACAAATTGACGTTCTTTCTGCCAGTCGTTGGCAGCTCCAACAATAACGACGATTGCAATGGCCACGATGATGGCTACACCCTCGATCCATTCAACCTTGGGTTCGCCTGGCTTGTGTTTGACGCCAAAAGTTTGATACAGTCCGAGTGCAAGGGATATGATCGCCGCTGCGGTCAGAAGCAGCAGCACTTTATCGTTATAAGCCATCCACGCCAGCTGGAATATATTCTTTGGCTTCTTGACAGGGAGCCGGTTATCAGCAAATACGCGTATTCGGTCAGCAAAAGCGTTCGGCCCAGTTGTATTAGAGCCACTGTGTTCAATAGCTCCATTAGCAGATGTTTTCGGTTGACTAGGCATGGTTGCCTCCTCGAACGTGACCGTGCCTTCAAGTTGCTGTTCGTCAACGCTTAATCCAGCTCTTCTGTCCGTTCGAAGACCCCTCTCTAATCCGTCCAATCCACCCAGGGCGTGGAAGGCGCCTAAACTCTTGGGATTGTACAGCTTAGCAAGTTGACCGGGCGAGAACGCAAATTTGTTATTCTCGACTTGAAAGTCGGCTTCTGTGCCGGGATCGGGCTTAAGAGCGTCTTCGTCGTTAAGAACTTCTGTAGGACCCATTTCCCCCTTAAGTGTCTCGCCTTGCGACGACGGAACGTATGTAGCAGTGGAAGTCGATTCCCCATTCTCAGCGTTCGAATCCATCGAGTTTCCTCTCGAATGCGCACCCGGTACCGATAAAAGGTTTCCGCCATTGTTCCACTTTGCTGTTGGCGAAGAGACATTGTGCGGTGATATAGGTCTACTAGCATTGCTTTCAAAGGAGCCGGCGCTACGCAGTTCGGGCGATGCATTGTTGTCCATATTAGAATTGGTGTTGTTGATGTCGCCCAAAGGCACAGAGTCACCGGTGCCGTTGCCGCCAGCAGCGGACGTATCTATGGTGATCGTGGGCGCCCTGGGTCGACGCGGTGCCGAATCCGGTGTATTGTTGTCTGCCATTATGGCGCCTAACGTCAGCCTCGGGCTGTGGTATTAGGCAAATGGTGGGGTCGGTTGCGCTGACGGGCAAGCGAAGGATACGAGGAGGAACAATGGGCCAAGTAAGCCTACCGGTGAGCAGGTAGTTTTGTGTACTAGAACTGAAGGCGAAGGGGGCGCGGAGGCCTTGTGGCTGAGCCTAAGATTGCGTGTTCGATTGATCTCTGGCTCAGGGAAAGAGCTATTGAACCACGTTCCAAAGAGCTGATGTACGTCAATACCACACACTTCACTCCAAACGCGTCTTCTCCTCTACTGCGCCACAGCAAATGTAAGCTGTATATGGACTACAGAACAAGGCATACGACCGGAGAACGCGATTTACGCACCTAGAATCCTTGGAGGTGGCAAGAGGCTGCGTAGACAGCAAGGGCAGCTGATTTGACAACCAAGCGGTGACAATTAGGCTGAGTTGGGTACGGTTGAGGCAGTGCTGAGCTGCGCCTGGGTAACCAGATTATTTCGTTTCCATGAGGAGGAGTATAAAGGGCTCGTCGTAATCCTGATCGCGAGATAGATATCCGGAATCTAGCAAGGTCGCACAACTTGGAGGCAGGCCTGCACAGGTGGAGCGAGGATCCCTTGGGCGAGACGCGCCAACATATCGCATGGCGATCAAGTGTTGTCTAGTGAGGTGCTGGGCACTCTTGCACAGCCCTCTTGCCAAGACGATGCTGTGTCCCACTCTGGTTGGCGTCCGAAAGGGTCCCCATCATCTTCCCTGCAGCTCTCGATCTAGCTTCCCTTTTGCGCTTTAGACTCTATCCTCGCCCAATAAACCTCACGTCCAGACTTTGTTTCAACTCAAGCCGCATGCTGAGACTTGCTAAGCTTCTGATGATTCTCTGACATGTTCGCTGTGCCTGTGTGAGACGCACAAGAAAACAAAGCAATGGCATGCCAGCACAGTGCCATAGCAACAGCTCGCACGCAGGGAGAGAGAGGCCCGCGCGTCCAATGAAGAAATCGCGCGTCGTTGATTAATGAGGCCAAGCACCGCTCCGTGTCAGGGCGTCATATCACACCAACTATCTAGTCCCCTGGAAGCATACCCTTTGCTTTGCCTCCCTACTCGCGAATGCGACGTTGAACAAAAACACTGGGTCTTCGAACCAAGCGGTCTATATCCAAATCACCAATCATGGGTGCGGGCGGCCATGATTTGCCGCCAGCACTGCCTTAACCCCAACCCAACAAATTCGTGTTTGCCGCTGGCCATTGCTTGCCATGCTTCAAACATCCGTGTCCTCAAACCAGTCCGTGAATTGCCTGGTGATCACAGCACATCGATAACACACGAACAAGCCAAGCCAAACGTCACACTTTCAACGATGTGAATGCCAAGTGTGCGTGGAAATGACCCGCTCCGCTATGAGCTTCATCGAGCATACTCCCGTCTCGGCGGGTTTGACTTCGATTTGTCAGGGATGCTTCCCTCCCCTTTCTGATGCTCTGCAGACGTGTCGACACCTGTAACCGTATTTTGTCCAAGTCAGCATCCCGAAGCGATGCTTCTGCAGTCCATCTTCCTCTTCATTGTCTGACGCACTTATGATGAATGGAGACACGACATGCTGATGGCTGCTATATGCAAGATCTTCTAGCGGATATAGAGAACTCATCGCTCTTAGAAACCCAAGCCGTATTGCAATCAATGATTGCTTCTGGTTTATCATGTGCCCGCAAATGGTCCTCCACAACGCGCACTAATGTTGCACTCCATGGCACAAGAAACGGTTTGCTCTGCTGGTCTCAAAGCATTACGCAGATCTTTTACTCCATCCCCGGAGGTTGATATCTTATATGTCGAGTCATATAGCAGAGATAGTAACTGTATTGCTCTCATGATAGAAAAGCAAACACAGGATGTGCCTCTACAAGCAGCGCAGACGCTATTGCATACATACCCACAAACACCAACAAACACCAACAAACACCAACAAACTGCATGCCGTCACGGCCAACTGGACACCAAGCACTTTTAAAGGTTCCAATAAAGAGAAGGTAGAAAGAAGACTCAGCTAATCAGCGTTCTCGTCGCCTTGAGTTGTGTAAAACTCGCCAATCAGAACGTTGGCTTTCGCCATCTTTACAGTATGCTCAGCGTACAGTCGGCCGTGACAAGGTGCAAGAGCCACATTGATCCAGCATGGCTTCATAGTATCACCGCCGTAAAGTAGTGGATTGTTGACCATGCCTATGCCTGGTGAGTCGTTAGTGATGCAGTGCTTACCAACCTGCGGTTGAACGTGATCCAAAACCCAAGTGACTAGCACGCCCTTCGACAATTTCAGGAAAGTACAAAGGTAACATGCCACGCCTTCCAGCTATACTAGGGAATAGCTTTCACGATGATAAAGCAATCACGGAACAACATAAAATCTCTTCACTTTCGTGATTCAGACTTGCGTCACGACTGCTCATCTTCACTTCCTTGAAGCTGACTGATTTCTTCTTCAGCTTGAACGCCCAACACATCCTTGATGCAATCCAGAACTATGGCAGCCTTCGAACCCGATAAGCATCTCGTCGCCTTTGGCTGGGCAGCCGTCCCACGGAGTCACGCGAAAGCTCTTTACGAGGTCGACAAAAACATTCATGCCAATCTGGATCTGGATCGCGTGAAAGTGCCTGACACTCCCGTTGCTAAGCGGGTTCTCGAGTACGCTGAGTCTGCCTTACCTGAGAGGACATTCAACCACAGCATGCGTATTTGGTACTATGGTATGGGCTTTTCACATTTCATTTCTTCTCTCTGCACAGTGTTGTGTGATCTCCATATATGTTGTGAGACTGACGAAACAAGGAAATGCAATCGTACAAACCCATTTCCCGCACCTCTTACCAGTTCTCGAGACTTACTTCCTGACCTGCTTCTTGCATGACATTGGTACGACTCCAGAGCACATGAAGGGCACGCATCTTTCCTTTGAATACTGGGGTGCGATTAAAGCAAGATCGTTTCTGAGCGAACATGGATCACCCCACGATCAAGCTGATGCAGTTTGCGAGGCCATCATACGACATGCAGAGTTGGGCGAGAGTGGTATGATTACCAGCCTTGGGCTGTTGATACAGTTGTCAACCGTTTTTGGTAAGTCCCTTATAGTCGTCAATACCCCATTCTCGGGATTCTCCACCAGGATCAGATACCGGCCACCTCCAGTCTAGCAGTACATCTTGGAAAAGTAACAATCCGTTCTTCGATGAAGTTCAAGACTTGCACTGGACAATTGTGCGGACACCCGATGTAGCACCGCATTCGTGCCACGCTATGCACAGCCCACCATCCGGACCCTCAAAAGAAAGATTGCTGCACCTCAACAAACATACCAGGAACATCGGAATTTGGATGAGCCGTCACTTCTTCATCCGAAAAGTGTCATGTGGTTTGCAAAAAACGGCCCAATTACGCCGGGTATCAATTCTTCCGGTTACACTCTCCGCGAGGCTGTGCAACCGCAATACACAAACTTCGTCCAGAAAAAGCCTCAGGTCTACCAACTTCCGATATTTGGAATGAGCCAACGATCTAGTGGTGCTCCTATCTCTCTGATGCTACCTATACCATTTGGATGCTAGGGGCTCGCTTGTTTGCAAAACGCCTCGCGTGTGCCTTGTCAGCCTTGATATCACAACCTCGATCGGACGATCACTAGTCGCCATGAACTCGGTTTGAACACTCGCTGACATTTACAATCACAGACAACGTAGGCGGTAATCCACATCTCATCGCTACGGAAACGATTGAGAAGGTCGTAGCCAAATACCCTCGCAAAGGTTGGTCGTCGTGCTTTGCTGCTTGCATGGCGGAGGAGATGGATTCCAAGCCATGGTGTCATACCACTACCAACGAAGGATTTGTGGATGCTATCCTGGGAAACAAATTGATGGAGCCATACGATAGGTGAGCGACACGGTTGCTACTTTTGCTCGCCTATCAGAAGGCAGACACGACCGACTATGCTGAGGAAGGGATTTGGCGGCAAACTCATTCGGTAAACTCGTCAATACTTAATGACTTCCGATGTAGAGGCAAAATACTGACGGTATGTAACGAAGTATTAGCCTGAGGGATTTGCCCAATCATCATTGCAATCTGCCGATCTCATCCCTGGCTTTTTATCAGTCGTGCAAGAGCGGGTACACTTCACGTATTCGGTACTTGGAGATGAATATCTAAGCGGAAATTCTTTAGATCGTGTTCAACGATGTCTTCCATTTCATTTACTAGCTTGTCGCTTAGCATCCTAAGTATTTCGTTTCAACCCATCGGTTCTCCATGTCATCTCCTATCCTCGCCACCACTATCTTGATCTCAGGGAACACGCTCAGCACACGATTCATACCAACGCGACCAGCCGCATAGGTGACGAATGCTATCCTCTCTTCCGGAACGCCATGATCCACCAGGACCTGGACAGCCATCAGGGCCGCAGCACCAGAAGAGAATTGAGGATCCAGGACAAGAACAAGACTGTGCTGAGCAATATTCTGAGGAAGCGCCCGATAATGCAGCTCCGGTTCTCCGGTTCGGTAGTTGGTTTGAATAAGTACTCTTCCGGTAACGCAGTCCGGTATTGTGCGTCGCAATCCGGTTTCAAAAGCACTACCGCCGCGGAGAACAACCACAGCGCTGATCTCTCCCTCTTTCTTGAGGCCCATGTAGAGATTGTTTTGTGGTGTGCTTACTTGTCTGGGCGAGAATGGCATGAAGTCGACCGCTGTCTCAATGAGCAGTGCGACCATTCTGTCGAAGTAGAATACGAAATCCTCTTTGGAGGTGCTCTGGTCCATGAGCATGGTATGCATACCCTTTACCTGATTAGTCTGCTCCAGTACCTTTGCATTGCTGTGCAACGGTCGGTCCTCGGCAAGCTGTCCGAGTCGTCGCAGCTCCATTTGATGCTGTGCAGATTTGTCTTTGAGTGTTTTCCTCACTTGGTCAGCGACCATAGAGATGGCAACCTTGTTCTCAATGCCCCGAGGGACGATGAGATCGGCGATTTCTCGTTGGGGCGCAACATATTTATAAAAGTTTGGCTTGACAAAGCCAAACCATTGCTTGATGCAACCCTCAATATCTCGTCCCCGTTCTTTCACGTCTCGAACTAGACGTCGAGATAGACAGAGATCGGCATCGGCTTCGGCGAAAATCTTCAGATCAAGCATATCCAAGACTCGCTGGTCATGGAGTGCGAAGATACCCTCTAAGATCACAACGTGAGGGGAGTAGATTGTTGTGGTCTGTTCGAGTCGCGCATGCTTAGCGAAAGAATACACAGGCACTTCGGCAACTTTGCTGGTCGATGATCAGCCATGCACTACGAAAGATAACGATGTCCATACCCCGCCTTGATATCTTTCAGTCTTTCGACCAAGATATCGAAGTCAATGGCCTCAGGCGAATCGAAATCATACTCATTCCTGAAAGCCCTAGCTGATTCCTCGGGAGTCAGCGGCTTATAAAACGAGTCCTAGCATCCTTAGTATTTGCGCACGTGACCCGGTGCAAACCCTCTGACGCACCATGGAAAGAATCACGACCCACGGTAGGTTCATGGAAGCCACGATAGCCATCGCCAAAGATGTCTTGCCAGACCCTGAGCTACCCGCTACACCAATAATGTTGGCGTTGCCCCATGGCGGCTGGTAGTGAGTTCGGCGGCCTGTTGTAGACATCTTGATGGTAAGGCTTTCGATTCAAATGAGCCAAGCTCTACCTCATGCCGTACGAGGTATGTAGCAGCGAAGGAATAAATATATGAGAAGGCTAACCTAGTGATACCGCAAAGATTGATTTTGTAGGCTGCTCGGTCCCGGCCGCTACTGGGTGGCAGCTGGTGCACGTGCCAACAGCGCTAGGTTTTGCCAAGCGCCGCTAGGAAGCGAGCTTGAGTTTCTCTTCACGAAAGACGTTCCGTCAACTCTTTCTGCACCAACTGCACGCAAACTTTGCGCGTGCCCACGACACTCGACCGCGGTCGGGCACCTTTCATTCTTTCCTGATGGACGTCGGATGAGGTGATAGAGCTTCTGCTTCATCATGGTACGCGTAACCGAGCCGGCAATGCTGCGCCCCGCATGCTGACCTGATGGGCAGAGCTCATCTACCGTTTCTGTCTCGGCTGCGACGCCAACACAACATCCATTCCAGAGAAAGGTCAACGATGTCAAACCTTCTAAAACGTAAGCAAACTTTTCCCTCGTTTTGTTCATGCCCTCTTATATGATGCGATAAAAAATAAGTTGGGAATCTCTCCGAAAATTCCGTGTAGAGCACAACATAACTTGTAGACTGATCTCGAGCAACGTTCATTGCTCTGCTATACACCTGTCTTCAGCGACTTTGTTTAGCAACACTCGCTAACTAGACCTTCAGTGACATCAACTTTGTCGTCATGGACTATCTGATTAGCGAGGGTTATCCCCGAGCTGCTGAGAGGTTCGCTAAAGAAGCGAACATCCAGTTACCTCTTGAAGAGGAGTCTATCCAGTCACGCGTAGAAATACGACAGGCTATCCATGCTGGTGACATTGACATCGCCGTCCAAAAGATCAATGATCTGAACCCTCAAGTAAGTTTACGATGAATTTTATACCTTTCCCTCTTGCAGGATTATATCCAGTTTCATGCACCACGCATAATCTTCCTTGATGATAATCAAACCTTCAGTCCTCAGTATGATTGCAAGCACACGCTTTGTCTAGTACACACATTGCTTTCTCGAGCTCTGCTAACAAAGGTTTCAGATTCTTGACACCGATGCTGCCTTGCACTTTGCTTTGCTTCGTCTGCAGCTTATCGAATTGATCCGATCGTGTACCTCGTCTGCAGAGTCTGATGTGACACCGGCCCTAAGCTTTGCGTCTTCCCAACTCGCACCCCGCGCTGCTACAAACCCTGACTTCTTGAAAGACCTTGAACTCACCATGACGTTGCTCATCTTCCTTCCAGCCACCGGCAAGCTGCAGAAAGAACTCGCTGAACTTCTGGAACCCTCTCTTCGCCGCGATGTTGCAAGTAGAGTCAACGAAGCTATCTTGACAAGCATGGGGACTCATGGAGAGGCGCGCATGAGAAGCCTGGTTCGCCTACGGCAGTGGGCAGAAACAAAGGCTAGAGACGCGAACAAAGATTTGCCTCCTGTCCTACCGTTGGGTCTGCAGGACGCAGAGGATACGATCATTGGAAACAATGGTGAGGGCGCGGATGTCATGGTGCAATGAAGCTTCATACTGGATATGAGAAGCCTCCCATTTCGAATACGGCCCGTTGGGCATTCTATACAATGATGACACGATACCATAATGAAGAACCATAATACGCGAGCATCCCATGCCGCCCACTCAATTTGTACTCATCAATCTGTTGCTCAATGCTGTCTTGACTGACCATGTTGTCGACTTTCATTTCTACACCTGACTCGATGATTCATTTCGCCAGTGTTTTGTTCGCACGATGTATGTTTCTCTACAGCACCATGCCCCTGCGCAGTGGACATCGAGCACACTGCAAGAACAACGACTTCCGCTAGACCAGTGGTTGCAATACAGCTCGTGCACTGTGAATGCGTATGCACCGTATCGAGCACCGTACTGCATCTTCACACGGCTGATTGGACACCGAGCACACTGTAAGGATTCAGCCAAGAAGAAGTAACGAGTAAGTGTAGCTAACAGATTATGTGGCCATCTCAGCGAGCTATAACTTGAACCTACTTACGCCGACTGGAAATGAAGTGGTCTTTCGAAGCCAATGTCGGCGGCGGGAACGGTGGCAACCATCCTAGCGACTGCGTGCAAATGTTCGACCCAATCTGCGGTAAGGGTGATGTGCTTCATATACGTTCCGCTGCCTTCTGGAAGCCAACCGCTTGTGTGGTTTTGCTCTGTGAACCTTCCTAGCCCATCCTCAATAGAGAAGAGTAGCAAGTCGTGGAGCGATTTGGTGAGCCCAGTTTAGTAGTGTATCGTGAGCACCTAGATGCAGCACGGTGTCTTGTCAATGAGCTATTTGGACAACTATGATGCGTGGAGGGCATCGATCGAGGATTAGAGCACGCCAGTTGCGAGCATAGAATGTACTGTAAATACTTATGACGGTCGACCAGCAAGAACTCGCACAGGGAAAACGTGCACAGCACGCTGCGATGCTCTGTTCAATAGGATAGTCATTGCCGTATATTCATAACTGTGCGTAAGTATGTACTCGTGGAACACTATGACGGGCGCTCAGCTCTGTGACTAGACCCTCCAATCAATTCCTTGTAACAAAGTCACCCTTTGTTTGCAAGTCGAGTAGATCCATCAAGCATGATGTCTATGATTCATCCATCTGTTCGCCATCACCCTTCTTCTCCTTCTCCGCAGTCCTCTTGACTCCCTCCAAGAAAGCCTTGACGGCGTCGCCCCCACCGAGCGGCATAGCACCGCCTCTCATGAAGCCGCCATGCTCAACATCGATGTTGAGAGCCTGAGAGACAGTTGGCAGCGCACCTTCGCGAAGCGCCTCTGTCAGACTGCCCAATGCCGCTCGAAGCTGGGGTGCGCGTATTATGTTCTTCAACACTTCTCTCTTCGAGTCCTGGTCCAACGTCTGGACGACCATCCGCGCGGTCTCGCCGTTGGGGTCGATCTGGTCTACATCTTCGACCTCTGCCTCGAGGAGGAACGGTGTGGTAGGTAGCTGCGCACACAGCGCGTCGATCAATTCGTCCGAGGCTTTTTCGATGACGGGTCCGGTGGTCTTGGGCGATAGCAGGTCGAGCAGGGTTGTGAACGATTCGCCTCCGGCCTGTCGTGAGCCACTACCGCTGCCGCTGCCGCTGCCAAGGTTACCGCCCTTCAGAGAGTCCATGAAGTTCTGAACGACAGAAGAGACATCGCCTAACCCCGGTCTGTTCAGATGTTAGCATAGATTCGTTGAGACCATGTTATGTTGGGGAAGCATTCGGTCGTCGTGGCGGAAGGAAGACATGTATCGAAAGCTTATTCTGTTTAGTGTTACATATGAGCAACCAGTGCTGTCATGCCTGTGTGGCATTTTATGCTCCCAAACGCCTCATCGTGGCAGTCGACCTTCTGAAGCTCTAACGTTTTCGTCGCCATATGTCTTTCATACCCGCTGGAACCCTGACGGTTCACTCGATTGCGCCACGACGCCGAATGCGATATAACCACAATGAATGCTAGAGGAACCTACGCTCGTCCGCCATCAGCTCCACCCTCGCGAGATTCTTCGCCCTCGTCTCGAATGTCGCCTCCTGTGGCTCCGGATCCAGCACCTCCTGTGCTGCCGTGACGATTCCGGCTCACGGGGTCTTCCTCCACGTCATCCATCGTCTCGTCATCGTCGCCGCCGGAGGGGTTTGAGATGCCTGCAAGCTCGGCATGAACATCGATCTCCTCGCCATTCAGGAGTAGATCGACTATCTGACCAATCTTCAGATCGCGTTCGCTGAACCAGCTTGCGTCGCCACGCGGGTGCTGTGACTTCGATTGTAACCAGAAGAGGTAGCGCTGTGAGCTCGAGTTGAACTTGAGGACGAATATACGGCCGTCGGTGGGCGACTTGACGTGTTCGGAGTCTTCAGCAGCATCTTTGCCAGTGTACGGAGAGAAAGAGCCATCGCCGGGGATCATGATGAGGTCAAGCTCCGACTCGTCGAGGGACTTGTTGCGGGGGCGCCAGCAGAAGTGCACGAACTCTGAGCTGTGTGAGTTGAGTCTCGAGTTGTCATATAGCTTTACGAACCATCCTCGCCCTGGTACAGGTAGACATAGCCTGGTTCACGGATGGGCTTGACCGACTGCTTGGTGCCATCTCTGGCCTGTACGTGTTAGCTCTGTCTGCTGAGGTGAGTGTACGTAGTTCATACAGTGATATCGCACTTGCCGGCCTTGAATGTGATCAAAGGCTGTACTGACATGGTGGTGAATGTATATGGGGAGGCAAAGGAAGCTAAGGTGATGGGTTGGAGCTGCCTGTGACAATGCGGCAACGACGCGGCGAGCGGAGCGGAGGTCGTGCACGGCCACAGATGAGGTAATCCATGGGGAATGTAAAATCAACCCAACCCGCGAAAGCAGCGCATACAGTAATCCATTACTTTTGACTACGAACACCATACATGGCCATGCTACCTCAGACACATCATTTTTCAGGAGGGAGTACAGGTCCATAAAGATGTGTGGCGTAGGATACACGGTAGCAAGGAAGCTGCGCATGCAGGCTCGTATATAACTTGCCTGGAGGAGCCACATGCTCGCAGGGTATATGCACCACCATGTCGCATACATATAAGAATGCAAGTGTCGCTCAAACCTTGCCCAGTTGGGACACGACACCGAGACGCAGTGACAAAAGTGAAGTGTAGTCATGACAAACCTATGGCACCTTGCTAGGGACGTAAACATGGAGTCCTTTGAAGGAACTCAGATAAGAAGAATCAAAGGGTGGATGCGCCCACTCAAATGTGTAGCCATGGCAGAAAGCCGTAAATCTACTTTCATCGAGCCAGTCAGAACCGAAGTACTAATGAAAGTTATGCCATAGACCCCTCTTGCATCATTCCCGGTGATCGATTAGAGCCGACAAGATGCTGTGCCAAATTTTGGGACACTTGCATATTCGGAAGAGACTCTTTCATCGATGTTATTTTCCGATCATTTGTCTTTGGGGGCAAGAATATACGATCGACAGCTCAATCGGCAACAGGGTTGTTCCGGCCGAAGCCTGAACACGTCCTTTTCAGTTTAGCTCAACAAAGCACGGACATGTCCTAGGCGGCACGCACTTTGATCGCTTGGATTTCGAACCCTCAAGTTGCGACCTTCCCAGGGCTACTAACGACACCAGCAATTCGAAATGGCGGACACCAACCCCAAGACCCAGAAGTTCTCCAAGGGCGAGAGGTCGATACCGCACCACTCGCAGAAGGCCAGCAAGTACTACCCTGCTGAGGACGTCGCCGTCCCCAAGAAGGTACGTTCGCAGATACGACAGCATCGAAGAATCATGTCTAGACACAAGCAAGAAGAGGAGGATAATGCAGGCGCATTGCACCAGCAAGAGGCATACGACAGCTTGCGGCGAGAAGAGATGATCTACATGCTGCGACATGCATGCTATGGACCCTCGCTAACATAAACTCAAGGCCCGCAAGACTGCCCGCCCTGCGAAGGTCCGCGCCTCCCTCCAGCCCGGTACCGTCGTAATCCTCCTCGCTGGTCGTTTCCGTGGCAAGCGCGTCGTTGTCCTCAAGCACCTGGCCCAGGGTGTTCTCCTCGTCACCGGTCCCTTCAAGGTTAACGGCGTTCCTCTGCGCCGCGTCAACGCCCGCTACGTTATTGCTACCTCCACCACCGTCGACATCAAGGGTATCGATGAGGGTGTCCTGAAGAAGGCCTCCGAGGAGGGTTACTTCACCAAGGACAAGGCCGCACACAAGCCTGGCGAGGATGCTTTCTTCAAGCAGGGCGAGAAGCCCGAGGTACGCAGCGCCCAAGTCGCTCTACGCGAACAACCCACTGACAACTGCCACAGAAGAAGGAGACCGCTAAGGACCGCGTTGAGGACCAGAAGGCCGTCGACAAGGCCCTTCTGGCCAACATCAAGAAGGAGGCTCACCTTATTGACTACCTTGCCTCGAGCTTCAGCCTTCGCACCTCCGACAGGCCACACCAGATGCAGTTCTAAGCGTTGGGTCAAGACGGGATTTGGCGTTCTGTGCATGGGATGAAAGACGACCTCGGGTGCTGCGGCCGTGACAGCAGGAATTAATCCAGCGGCGGTACGGCGACCAACTTCTTTTCATGAAGGCAACGTTTGCAATTCTATAAGCCTTGGTACAAGCGACGAATACGAAACGATGCGAATGTGATCAGATGGCTTTGGCAATCTTGTGATGTCATATGTCTTCGGCGTTAAGGAGCAAACAATGGGCGGTCGATACTGATGGCAAAATAGAATTCTACATTACACTGTACGATTGCGCCCGACCGTTGCACTTGTTTGCGCCGAGTAACAATGACGATTGAAGCGAAAAGGGTATCTATGAACGAACACCAACACGGCAAGCGAGTATATGGCCCACTTCCCCACAACGTCGTACCGCAGTCCCAAACCTGAGCAGCTCCAATTGCGACCTTGCCTCCAGCTCACTTCTTACCCCTACCCTTCCTGACCCTCGACTTGACCTTGTCTGCCATACCGCCTGCTCCGTCAATAGTTCTTGCAGTCTTCTCCTCCACGTCATGCTTGTCCATCTCTGCTTTGAGGTCCTCCATAACATCTTTTCCAATGGTAGTCCCATGACACCAATCCAAAACACCAATGGAGCCGTAGTTACCATCTCCCTCGCTAAGCATATGTGCTTCTGTACGGCGTGCCATGCCACGGAGCATGATGGTTGAAGGAAGCACGTTGTACCCAGAATACACAAACGTCTCTTCAAGGCTGAAGAAGGCAACCAGCAGAAGGTAGGTCAAGATGTGCATGCGCAGCGCAACGGCAGGTAGATACAGCGGCAGCCAGCGATGTACCAAGTGACAGACCGGGTGATCGTAGTCAGCCACAAAGGAATACGGCACCTGGATGCTGTGGTGCCAGCTAGCGTGCCAGTCCGCCAGCCTATCGCCGTTGGGCGAGTGCAGGAGATTGGTGTGGATGTAGTACTGGAGGACCTGTATTTGCATTAGCCGCCTGCTGCATCCCATCCAGACGCTCAACAACTCACGTTCCGCATCAGCACTCCAGCCAACGCATGCTTAGCCATCGACCACGGGCTCGGCAGATGGTTGAGGCCCCAGCGAGTCCCCTTGATCCTTAACAAGCTCTTCATGTTCAACACATCCGTGACCACGAACTCAATCGCCGCCTGCACAAGCACGCTCAGCAGCACGTTGGCCACACTCCACGCCACCACGTGTCTGACTTTCCTCTTCCCGCCCCGCTGATTCGAAGGGATCCCCCATTTCCCATGCGCCTTGAGCTCGACGGCGAGACTTGGCACGCCGATGTCGAAGATCAGGAAGATGAGTGAGGGTAGGATGTAAAGTGCCAGGCGCACCACGAGGGGGCCGAAGAGCTCCAGTTGCAGCGGCGAATACGTCGCTGCGAGGGTGGTCCAGGCTAGCGAAAGGAAGATTAGGTTGAGCGATGTGGACCAAGAAGAGAGCATGGGGATGGCGAGGAGGGATGCGATGGGGAGGGGGATAAGGTTGAGGAGGGCAGAGAGAGACATTGTAGACACCGATTTCGGGAGTTTCGAATCTGAATAGAATGGCTGCTGTGGAGATGATCGGAATCGATGCTGTCCGGATAGGCGTTGTGTCGGCGCATGCTCATTTCGTAAGATTCACATGTTCGTGATGCCTGTTTTGGTGTTTGAGGTCGCGATGACGTAGCCGTGGAGCGCCTTCGGCCACCTTTATTTTACTGTGCGTCCTCGCCCGTTACCGCGACATATTTCTCCGGTTGGTTGTATAGGACCTTGCCGACTCCGAGTGGACACTGCATTTTAGAGGGAGTCAATTGGACAAGTCGGAAGGGAAAGCGGCCAATCATCGTGACTATTTCAGACTTGTTCTTAGTTATTTGATACCTGCCAATTAGACGTCCTCCAACTAAAACTGTTCCTGCAGTGCAGCAGGCGTCCGGTTGGCCGTGGTAAGGTGCTGTGTCTTCGAAGCTATCTTACTTTTGACTGAAATCTGTATGTTTCTACATCGTAAGATTAATGGCGCCTTGAATCTGCCCGATCAGACAATTCTAACCTTGCTATAAAAGGTACTCCTTATCCATGGGTCAGCCAAGCAACACCATAACAACCAGCCTAATATTTAACGACTAATCAATCGAAGTAAGTGCCAGGCAAGTAAGGTGCCAATTCCCTTACCTCTCTCGAACAAGGCATAGTAGACTGCATACATGGCACGTGCCGAGACCGCCTGTGTTGAAGTCGAATGCAACATACTCAGCTTCTCGCCGGTAGCGATGCCTCGTACATTCCGCGGCTATCGATCTGACGGAGGTTCCTCATCCAGCTGTAAGGATTCGTAGCACAGATACGATGGCACGTCGACCAAAATCTCGCGCAGCCTGCCGGATACTGTGAGCGATCTTGGAGTGACTGATGTGAACGCGGATGCCTTCTCTGGTCAGTATTGTTATAGCTATAACCCGTCACGTACCAGCAAAGTCATATCCGAAGGCGCTCTCTCCGAAATCAGCCAAACAGGTGCAGCTATAAGTAGTGGTCATTGTTTTTACAAGGCCAGCAAGCGCAGACAAGACATCAGGTTCGTAACTTAGAGCTCTTACGTTGAAGTTGGAGATCATTGAGTACGAGGAATCGAATTGTTCATGTCGCGTCCCGGAGACTTCTATGTATCTTTCACTTCTGTCTCTGTAAAATAGTTCTGTATATATTTGCCAATATTGCGGGTAATTTTATCAAATAAGAGGCGTAAATATCACAAAAGATTGTCCAAGTCACGCGCGTGTCTTCTTTTTGCAGTTACAAGTGAAGCGACTTTATGGCATCTGCAGAAGCAGAAAAAGCTAAGTCAGCGGAAGGAAGCATCGCAGTCTGGGTCATCGGCGAATGCTCTACTATCTCTCTGCGCGGTCCTCTTGTTCTGATATTTCTCTGTACATATGTGCACCGTGTAGTGTAGAGCTGAATATGCTTTATCTCTTTATCTTGTTGATGTTTACTACGGCAATGAACTAGCCCGAACAGCGATTGAGATCAAATTGATGGATCAAAACCTTTAACTCAGGTTTCAAATATCTGGTCCATGATGGGGCTATGGAGAAGGGTCAGCGATGCTCCTGATCAGTGGCTGGGCTGTCGCATCACGTGCGATTCCATCCAATGCTGGAAATATCACTTCTCTCCCCCACAAAATCTTGAAGCAGTCGGTACGATTCCAGCACCGGTCCTAACGTCTGGCGCCTGAAGAGTCTGGCTCACAACGCAGATACCATGGCTACAATGCATGCAAACTTTGGTTCGATACCTTCACTGGACCCTGAGCCCTTAAGTGAAAGATCCTCCACGAAAAATTCGTTCAATCGAAGGCCCAGCAACGTTTGTTTTGGAGTGTCTTCGTCCATTTTTACGCACAATCCAGCTTAATTCACTTGAGCCACCAGCCACGCATTTATTCACGAATATCCCGCACGCTGGCAACTGTCTCTCTCACACAACCTTCACAAGGACGGAACTCAAATTTGCCTCAACTCAATTGCAACATCTACTCATCCACTCCTGATCTCATCAAAATCCACACCTCCTACACATCTTTCAGGCTTTTGATTCTATCATTATCATATCACTATGTCTTACGTCCCGTTCAAATCCGATTGCGGTCCCAACTGGGAGGACTTGGATGATAACGACCTCAATATTTTCATCACAGGTAATGAGATATCGGAGTCCTCAATGGTTTTCGCTGCGACTAACAAAAATGGACCAGACGACGACGACGACGACGAGGAAGCCGAGCAGATTGCACGCGAAACCGATAACGATGGCGAGGAGCCCATATTCTGCCTCAAATTGGCAAAAATGAAGTATATCAACGGAGTGTGGGGCTCTTGCAACGCTCGTCCAGCCTATGAAGAATTGAGCTACATGGGTTCGTACCAGTACCCACACGAGCGTGTACAGTACCACGCGAACTGGCGCGACTTGAAGGAGAGCTCTGGGGCTGACATGAGGTTACCAATGCTGATAAAGTCATCTCCCCTTCGCTCTTCGCTCACTTGGAAGCATGATGACGAGGGCGAATATATCATTGAAGAGGATGGTAAACGAGTCCCGGAGCCGCTTCTTCCGTCTGCTGAATCCGAACCTGCCTTGGACAATGGATCTTCTGAGGAGGAGTAGGAGCAAGACAAGATCTCGACGCCGCCACGCTCGCCTCCCTGTGTGCCAGGTTCCAGGGACGACCGTGAATTCGAAAAGGTATGCTGATTCCCACAACTCTGCCTTGAAATCTTACTCACTGTTACCAGGATGACACGTTCGCTGACGACATGGATTCTTCAACGGATGATGTTGAGGACGAGCATGCTGAGGGCCTATACGAATATGGCCCTGTCATCCGATTCTTTTGCGACTCCAAGTCTGGCGTCATTCACGATGTTGATCCAGATAGCGATGACGATGTCGATGATTATGAGCGTAACATCGCGGATGAGAGCACCGACTCCTCCGCAGAAGATAGTTACGGCGACAAACTGAGTAAGTGTTTACGTGAGCCAACCTTTAATCCACCTGTTGACTAGTGACAAGACCAGCCTGAATCCCCCGTCACGTCCGTGTCGTCAGCTTTCAGCGACTCATCTGAAGAAGGCGTGTGTGAGAGTGATGATGTATATTACTCTCAGAGTGAGGAGGACGACGACATTTGCGTAATCCTCAACTTTGCGCCATCCGATACTCTGCAGTGCATTGCATCCATAGAAAAGGAGCAAGCAAACCCCTCTCGCACCCCAACTACCATCGGAGGTAGCCCCGTCACTCCGCCTTGCTTGGAGACATCGCCCAACAACAAGACTTCCGACAACACACCGGCATCGACAGGTGGTTACGATATTGTGCATGGTGGCTTTGTATTCGACAAAGATACGCAGACTGTAACTGTGCTGATCTTCAACTCTGTTGGAGAAGTCCCTGTGGTCAACTTATCCTGCTTGGGAGCCTTGTTCGACATTGAGTCTGCCGACCACAACCAGACCGAGCAGCTTCCAGAAGAGGCCGGAGTTGCACTTGAAGACTCCGTGCCGACCATAGAGATTCCCAGTCCTGTCCCAGTGACAGTGGAAGCCGACATGCCCAGCTCGACTGACCTGAGCGCGGCCATCGTCAAGTCCACGGATTACACTTCTCCCGCGCATCACGCAGAAGATGCTCTCACCGCGCACGTCGATTCCGTAACTCCACTCATCGAGACCACTGGCTTCTCTCCAGACCCCGTCCTCTCCCAGCCACCTTCCGCTACTCCATTTGCATGGGACGTCGTGTGCACGGCCGGATTCGCAATGTCGTCGGTCCCCTGGCTTCGCATCGGTGTGGCGGCCGCAGGCATAGTCGTCGATGTAGCATCGACTTTGCTCCGTCGCTAGAACGACCACTCAGCGGCGTTTACCTCTCATCCCAGTAATGTTCTCTAGATCTCATCTTTCCCTCAGCATCGTATCCGGCGCCTTAAACCCCGTATTCTCTTTCTTTGCAGGAGTGTGTGGACTTTATTAGCATTTACTCGGCGTTCACGGAGGACTCGTCACAAGCACAAAGGGGATCTGCTTTGTCGGCGTATGTATCGTCATCTGTATCTGTCTTGCTGCGATGACTTGCCTCCCCCGTCGGGTTCGAGAACCCCTCGGTCGAGCTTGTCCGCATGGGCTCGCTCCTGGGGGCGATCTCACGCGATGGGGGAGGGGGGGGCGGTCAAGGTTGTCGATTCTTCATGTATATAAGGCGCATCAAAGAAACGCACTCATTCATCCCCGTACCTTTCTTGCTCTTGCGTGATTGTGACTTATATATATGACTTACGCTCTTAGCCAGGACCTCCTCTCCACAAGCGCCAAACGCATGGATTAGCCACTGCGGCTTGCTCGCGCGCTCCGTTTGCTTCAACCGCGTTACTCAACCCGCTCCCGCGTCCGCCGGTGGACCCTTCCAAGTCCAGATGGCGCGTGGCGCAACGTGAGCAACGTGGGCGCGGAGGCAGGCACGATGCTCACATCTCCGCGCCTCAAACGACAGCATCCTTGAACGAGTGCAGAACAAGCGCTGGTTTTTGCTGGGGTTGTATCAGCGAGAACATCGCTGATATAGCCCAACGAACGCTGAAACATGCTGATCGTCGTTTAAAAAATCCGGTGCGGTGGTGCAGGGCCGGCCACGTAGATGCTGCTTTGATCTGGGAGGAGCGTGGTGCTCCGCATGCGGTCTTGGAGATGCGATCGACGCAATAGATGCTTTCCGGCGAGCGATAGATGGCTCGACAACAACACGATCCGTGTCTTTCTTCTTCCTTGCTTGCTTCCTGTGGTATTCGATGAGTGCAATGTGAAGCGAGATTTTCCTTGCCCTCCCTGGCGAGCCGGAAGGGCCCCTCCTATCGAACAGCGCAACCATCTGGTCGCCGACAAACCTCCGAAACATGTTCGGGCGGACGCGAGTGAACAGTTTGTCCCATGACCGAGTCTACCGTCCACTCGTCACGAACATTCCTAAAACCGGGGCGATGATCTCTGCCCGTCCACACCTTCGGTACTGTACCTCGCCCCACAGGCGGGTACCTGCCGGTAGTGTGCATTGCCAAGCAGAGGCACAGCATAGGCGAGACCCATGCGCGACGTTACATGTGCAACAAAACACATGGAACAGCGTTGGCCGGGCTGCTGCAAGAAACCCATCACAATGATGTCTTGTTCCAGACCTAGGCGCTCGCCGCGCGTCGGTTTGGATACGGGGTGCCCCACCTGGAATGCAGTTCTAGCCGTTGAGAAGTGGGATCAGGGGTTCGGGGGTGTGCGGACCCATCCCTCCTCCTGACAGCTTGTGAACGTCTCCCGTCTCCCGTCTTCGAAAACGAAACCAACGACCGCCGTTGAAACGCCCACCGCTCCCTCCAATTGCAAGCAGATGCGACGTTCCCATTGCTAGCGACCATGCTCGCCAACAAACAGCACCTCATGCCGCGGCCGATGCGGCTTCTGCTGGCACTGGTGCTCATCTATGCTTTTTGCTGGATCAAGGGCTGGCCGGCTTACTACGACGACGAAGAGCTGCCGCCCAGCCAGCGCCCCAAGTCTACGACGGCGCTGGGCGAACACCGCGTCTCCGCCGACCACCTCACCGTCACCGTTATCACCACCGCAACCGATGCGTTTACGAAGCTGGCGCCCGCGTTGCTGTACCTCGATGGCGCATACCACAAGGAACTGCTGTTGATGGGGGACCTGATGATGGATGTTGGGCCGTTCCCCGTGTTCGACGTTCTTGCACGGTACCCTGCGAAGTACCGCGCTAAACAACCCGAGCTGGAGAGGTACAATAAGCAGCTGGAGTATGTGCGGAAGAACATCCCGCTGAGCAATCTGCCGGAGGAAGACGCGCAGAAAGAGCAGGGGATTCTCAATGGGCTAGCCAAGTACAAGATCTTCAGGGCGATGGAGAGTACTTGGGAGTATCGGCCAAAGCGGGACTGGTACGTCTTTGCCGATGAAGAGACGTACATCGATCGCGAGAACCTGCTCGACTGGCTGAGCCAATCCGACCCAAAGTTGAAGCATTTTTTCGGCAACCCGCCCATTCCGGAAGTGCCGGATGCCTTTGCGGCTGGTGGGACCTCATTCGTTGTCTCTGGCGAGACGATGCGTCTTTTGTTCGAAGACAAGAAAACCATGATGAAGAACTGGAAGAACTGGGACCCCAGGATCGCCGACTACCCCTCGGCGCTCCACCTGGTCGAGAGCTTCTTCAAGGTGGAGCTCAGCCTCGAGATGAAGAGCATCTGGCCCGGCGTGTCTGGCTTCAGCCCCGCCACAGTCACATACCAGCCAGGGCTGTGGTGCGAGCCCGTCCTGATGCTGCACCACGTCTCCGCCCGCCTCGGAAGCGACCTGTACAAGCTCTCACGAGAGCGCGCGGGCGACCACAAGGTGGACAACGCGCTCCGCTACGCAGACTTGTGGGACCGCTTCATGGGCCACGCGGACCTCAACAACACGCGCCACGACTGGGACAACCTGTCGTCCGAGTCCACCAACAACCGCTGGAACATCCTCTTCGAGAAGGCGGGTCAGCCCGACGAGATCCGCGCTCGACCTGGGGAGGACTCGTGGGAGGCGTGCAAAGAATCGTGTGACAGCAACAAGTACTGCCTGCAGTGGTCGTACTCGTCCATCGCGGCGCCCAATTGGAATGAGAACGGTCATACCAAGTGCCATTTGAGCAGCAGCATGCGCCTGGGCGCGCACGCGGAGCCAGAGAACGTTCAAGTAAATGGGGTGGACCAGCCGCGCAAGTGGAGCAGCGGGTGGAGAAAGGAGCACTTCAAGCGGTGGGCGAACCAGCAGCGGTGCAAGAACCAGCAGCATTGAGGCGAGCTTGGCGTTTGGAAAGTCTGCCCAAATGGCTTCGTTGCGCTGCCTGCTTGGGTCGCTTGATCGCCGTGATCGCACCCCTCGTTGCCATTGTCGGTGTATCACCTCGAGGATTTGCGCTTCGATCACGAGTGCTGGTCGAGGTGCGCCTCCCGCCACACCAGGGAGTCTTGTTCCAGTGCAGCATGGCTCAAATCGGTCTGCATCTGCACAAGAGAACAGTTCAATACGTGCGCTGCAGTCCGAGTCTTTCCAGGCCCAAGAAAATCTCGCCAGTGCATCTGCATCACCACTTGGTCGTCTGGCTCGATTGCTGGTGGTAGTGGTGAAGAACGCGAGGAATGAACGTCCTCAAATCCAGCTCCACTTCCTCATCATGACGACCCAACAACGCTATGCAAGAACCAACGCTCGCTGCAGCCTACTACGCGACCAAGAGCTAAGCTATGTCTCAAGCTCTGGGTGTCCCAACACCCTCGCCTTCATCGCCACTCGCTCGCAGCTGGCTGACTCGCGGAGAAATAAAGTGGAGCCCTCCACTACGCCTTCACCTTCACCTTCACCTCAGCACAACACAACATCTCCCCTCCCAACCTCCTCTCCGCTTCATGAAAACGCTTCAAACCACAACCAAATCAATCGCAATACACAAGCCTACAAAAAAATGCAGTCCACTAACCCTCCCTCCCGCCGCTCCTCTCGCCTCCCCTACCGCACGCCCTACCCACTACCACAACCACAACTCCACCCGCTTCCAACCCCAAACGCATGGCACACACCGCCCCCGCCCCCGCCTCCGCCCTAACAGCAACACCCCTCAGCCATACCACCACCCATCTATAATCCCTCGCCGCTCGCGTTCCTCGTCCCCATCTACCAACCAAGCCACATGAGCCGCCCACAGCGCCTCCCACGGCGCCACGCGACGCCTCCTCCTCCACCAGCTCCAGCTCCAGCCCCGGCCCAAGCCACGCCTCAACGCCCCCCACCCCCGGCGTCTCAGCGCGCCAGACCAGCAGTCTACTCGCTGAGCACGGGGCCGGCGGGCATGCCGGGCTCGAGGGAGTACTACGCGAGCTGGGCGTTTCGGGTCAGGAGGAGGGAGGGAGGGAGGGAGGGAGGGAGGGGGCGGTTGCAGGTCCCTGGGCTGAAGCAGGAGCGGGAGCAGGGCCGGGAGCGAGTGTTGTGGGCGAGAGCAAGTGCCTGGGCAGGAAGCGTCTGGACGGGAGCAGGACCGGGGCCGGACGAGGACGAGTGCGAGGCTGGCTACGAGACCTTCTGGCGCGGACGACGACGACAATGACGACAACGACGGCGACCACAATGCTATTCATGTTGATGTTGATGTTGATATTGATGCCGACGAGCTCCAAGCCCCAGCCGCTCCTGCCCCTGCCCCTGCCCCTGCCCCCTTCCCCCGCGGCCCAAGCGCGCGCGTGAAACACGACAAGGACAAGGACAAAGACAAATACAAGTCCCTCGTCATGGTCTTCGGCGCAGACACCGCGCGCAGGGCGGATCGAGGCTGCAAGCGCGACCGCAGAGGATGGAGGGCGAGGAAAAGGACGCAGAGCATGGGCAGGATCGGGGGTGCGGTGCCTTCCTGAGCGCAGCGCCGGGCACCACTCTGTGTAGGAGAGGGGGTGGGCGCGGCGTGTGGTGATGCTTTACTGGCGCGCTGGGAGGGGAGAGGGAGAGGGAGAGGGAAGGGAAGGAGCGGTGACGGCGCTGGGCAACCTAGTGGGATATGCTGGGATGGTGGTTCCGCGTCGAGAGAGGTAACGATGCAAGACCGAGCGATGCTGTTCGACGATTGCGGATGTTTGCTCTGAGCAAGAGCGGTGGATGGACGCGGAGAGAGCTCGTTTGTCCGGGTTCGTTTGTTTGCTTGTTTGTCGTGACCATGCGGGTAGCCATGAGATCCACGCTCTGTGTAGCGCGGCTGCGATGCGACACCGCTTCTTTACTTTACTTCACTTCACTTTACTTTTCATCAAGACGCGTTTGCTCTGCTTGCGTGTTTGCCGCAGGTCTCTCATCGCGTTTCCCCCGTCCTCATTCAAGTCACTGAAGCCAACTCCCTCAGCCCGACTCACTCACTTCAACACCCCATCTCCTCTCACTCCAGCGTCCTATTCCACCGCACACCTGCGTACCAACCCAAGTCACATCAAACCCGCACTGCGCACTGTGCGTCACACACCGCCACCATGCCACCAACGCGCCGCAGCACCTCCTCCCAGTCTATGCGCCGCACCTCCACAAGCACGCAGAGCATTGCTCACGCAGACCCGGACCCAGGCCCTGAGAATCCGCTCAACCTCGAGCACCCCAAGGAACCCAACCTCACCCTCTCCGACTTCATGGATCCCCGCGCGCAGAGAACAGAAGAAAGCAAGCCCTACTGGCGCCACCTCGCCGCGCAGCTCCTCGCCGCACGCAACAGCTTCGCCGCCCGCAACCCCGCGGCGGACAACCCGCGCTGCAGCGCGCTGGACCGAGCGGCCGTGCTGGCCGTGTACAATGAGGCGCTGCGGCGCGTGGAGCACATGTGCAAGCGTGACGTGCAGGCGCTGGACGAAGAAGTCACAAAAAAGGTCGAGACGATCCTGGATCTGCGGTGCGCGGAGGTGGAGGATGCCGTGTTCTACGTCGACAGCGCGTTTCTGCGTCCGCTGGAGCCGCAGTATGCGCAGCCTAGGCTGGACTACTACGATCGCGGGAAGGGGGAGGGGAGCGATGGGTATGGGAGGGCGGCGTGGATGCGGTTGAGGGAGTGGAGGGGGGAGGGGTGGCCGAGGGTTGTTCCGGTAAGGGCGGTGGAGCGGGAGAAGAGGGAAAGGGAGAGGAGGAGGAGGCTGAGGAGGGAGGTTGATGAGGATTTGGAGGGGTTAGAGAGGGTTGTGGCCGGGGAGTGGGGGGAGGAGGTTGATGCGGATCCGGAGAGGCCGTGGAGGTAGAGAGTCGAGAGGGGACCGGGTGGAGTGAGCTTTCTGTGTAGTGAGGTGTGGGATGCTTTGGCGATTGATTTCTTATGGACAGGACTGCTATGAGGGCTAGGTTGCTTTGACTAGATTGAAGTTGTAGACCAGAGACGATGCATGGTGCCACAAGTACGGTCTGAAAGTAACCTCTGTCGCCAAGTGGTGACTTGCTGTCATATGGCGATAGAAGGAATCCACGTCAGTAAAAAGCCCCGGGCCACATTGCCGTAGAGAGTGCTGGTCCATATGTTGTGTCCAGTCTTGGTCTTTTTCAAGTACGTATCCACAAATTTCGCAACATGTAGAGACCAAGCTCCGAGGGCTGTCTAGAACCCGACATGGCCAGCAAAGCCGCCAACGCACATGTCGCACTGTCGATGCCGTCTAAGCGCATCTTGTCTTACAAATCCAGCGCCGCAAGGGCACTCATAGCGCTTGCTGCCAGTGTGTTCAATTTTGGCATGGCGTTTGAGATCGTGCTGGTATATAAAGCACTTGCCGCATTTGTTGCACTTGAATTGTCTCTTGCCAAGATGTGTCTGAACATGCAAACGTATGTTTTCCCTCCTGCTAAAGACCTTGCCGCAATCTTGGTACAAACACGTCCACTTATTCGTCTCTGAATCCTGCTCGCTGATGTAGCGCTGGACTTCTTCAGGGGCGATACCTGTGTACTCGAGGCTGGCATCGATTTCGAGGTCAGCCGGAGACTGATATGCAGAGACAGCTTCGTATTGCTCACGAGGCATAAGCTCCATATATGGTGGCCACCACATGTCTTTTGTCGCGCCTTCCTGTATGTGCGAGGCGACGTGGTCCTTCCGTTCCTCCCATGTGGACGAGGACAGCCCACAAAAGCCGCATCTCAAGTGACCCTTATTGAAGTGCGGGTTCGGGCTGAGCCAGACTTGTCTGACTTCGGGTGGTATAGGTAGAGAGTGGATCCGTTTGAAATGCTGAGCTAGTTGATCCGGGCGCCAGAAAGTGCGTTCTTCTTCTGTTTTTTCCTTGCAAACTTGGAGGTGGGTATCAACAATGTGTGCAAGATTCGCATTCGGTTTCACACAGAAAAAGCATTCCGATAGCTTCATGTTGTTGGCAGGTTCATAGCAGCATATCCATCGATGAGGAAAGTAGTGCATTGCCTCCTCGTGTCGTGCCCATTCATACGGGGTGTTGAAAGCTCTGGCGCAGTCGGCCCACGTGCAGTAATACGTGTTGGATGCTGGAGTCTGGGTCAGAGGCTGTGGGCTGGCTACACGGGTTTGTGGAGCTTGTCGCTTCCATTGTCGTCTACCTCGACGGGTTCCTCTGGAGTCGAGAGATCTTTGGCTTCCGTAGGAGCATGCAGTACTAGCGGAGCTGTCTGAATTAGCGACGCTCATTGGCCTTGAGAAATATCCCGAATTTCTTGCAGCATTGATTAGCCTGTCGGCTGCCGGAGGCATAGGTGGTTCCATGGCTGTTCGTCTTTCGAAGCGTTCTGATGAATCTGAAGCAACATTTTCTGGTGTTGCTTCGGTGGGTAACGGGCTCTTAAGCCAATCTTCTAAACACGCGTGACTATCCACTGGCGACAATCTGTCCAATTCTTCTAAATTCGCTGGAGACAAGCGACTTATATGTCCGCGAGGAGCTGTGGCAGGTTGCGATGCTAAATATAATCAGTACCGACATCTGAGAATCCATGACAGGAGAAGTATCTACCTGATTTTCGGGATCTAGAGTTTGAGAACCATGTCCGAATGGTATTTTCCTTGAGCTGAGTTGTCAAGCGGAGTGTGCGCAGCTCATCCCTGTCAGGATACGGGTTGGATGAGAAGGATTGTTCGAGAATGCTTTTTGCAGCCACTGAGATCTTTGTACGCCCTGTTTTCTTCCTGGCAACTCTTACAGAGTTCGTGGGTCCGTCTGTTCTCTGAAGGCTTTGCGTGTAATCAGGTGTATGTTGTAGAACTACCGATGAGCCTTGCGCGCTTCCCATTAGGCGCTCATCGTGACAGGGTGTACATGCAGCGGTTGGAAGTTCGGCGGTTATGTCTGTCTCTCCAATATCCCTAACTGTAAAGAATGTGTCGAAACTGGCGCAACAGCAGCTAACCTGTTGACAGAACATGCAGTGGCTGTAGGTCGGGGATTCTTCCATGTGCAGGGAAGACTCTGCAATTCCGGAAATAGCATGTTCAGCTTGAATGGCGTCGAACAGCCAGCTTTCGTCTGATGTTGAATTCCAATAGGGATCGTGTACGTCGAGTGTCGACCAGTCAGGATATTGGACCTGAGGTAGGATTGCCTGCGGACCGTACTGACCCATACCAAAATGTGTAAAGTCCATGACGATGCGTAACGGATGGATAGTATGGAGGACTCATCATATTGAGGAGCCTATGTCCTGATATAGAAGACGGTTAGTGAGGCTGAGGTATGAGGTGCGGTTGATGTGCAAGGTGAGCTTCAGGGTTCAGGCTTAGCCCAAAGTGTCATAGCGGCACGTTGCTCAGTGCAGCAGTGTAACAACGCTGCAAGACCGAGGATCCGAGATCATATAGCGGTATCTCGACGCAAGCATTACTGTCAATGGCGAGATTACCGATGCTGAGCTGGCGTGTACTCGAAGAGACAGCTTAAGGAAGGTGCACGTGTGTATCTAGACTTCCTGGTTGAGCATGGATGGCAGCGTAATTCACACTGTGCAGGATGCAAAACAAGCATTGCACAGAAGGCATGGAGGTATAAAAGGGTGAAGAATGGAGAGTGGAGAGCAGGTAGATGGAGGATGCAGGGTCCTTATATAATATCCAACTCGCAGCTTCCCCCTTCCGTATCTAGCATCTGGAAGCAGGTCAGTCGATATTCCAACCTCACACTCTTTCATCTCATATACAGTATGTCTGTGGCTCAGACTTGCCTTTTACATAAATGCGCATCAACGACTCCACGAGCCAGCGAGACGCCGCCGAGCAGCGTCGTCGGAGGAAGCTCTGGTGTCTCTCCCGTTTGGAGCTCACTAATCACCGCCAATCGACAGGTAAAGAAATAGGTACACTCACTTTCTCAGCTCAACACATGCGTGCCTTTCGTCTTGCCCGTTTCCATCTTCGCCGTCCGCGCCCCAAACTGTATCGCACGCTTCTTCTTCACCGCCGCGCCGCTCATGCCTAATTCAGCCGCAAGAACCCGGAGCACGCGCTTCGCAGGTTCGATGGCGATGTCGGGGCGGCCGGCGGGCCGGTGCTCCGGCTGTCCAAAGTCGCACTTTTGGCCCACGGACAGCTGGAGCGCGAGGGCGATGAAGTTCTCGTCGAGGAAGGGGAACCGGACTTCTTTGCCGGAGTCGCTGATTACACGGTCGTCGCGCCCGAGGTTGCGCTTGCCCAGGCGTTCGAAATCTAGCTCTAGTTCTTGCATTAAACCGGGGTAGCTGTTGCGCGCGAAGGCAGTTTCGTGACGTTGGTAGCCGCCGAAGAGCTCGTCTGCGCCAAGACCAGATAGGAGGACGCAGGCGGTTGATGTATATGCTTCCAAAGCATCGTTGGATGTGGAAGTGAAGCCGACGCCGCGCGATGCGAAGTACAACGCGTATGAGATTGACAAGTCCATCTCGGTGTTATGTGGGTGCATGAGAGCCATGACTTTGGCACGATGTGCAACAGTTTCAGTGTAGGGCACATTGACTTCAACAAAACGCCAGCAACGACCAGGGCAGACGCGCTCGAGCTCCGCGTGAGAGTCTCGGCCCGTGATGCGGTCCGGACACAGTTCGTAAGGACTGACACCGGCTTCTAATTTACCGTGGACGCGAGGGTTCTCGAAGGCAACATTGAGCAAATCGATGTCTTCCTCGAGAGGAAGTAGGTCATGGCACAGTCGTGCGAGGATAGTGCAGTCGAGGCCACCCGAGAACAGCACCGCTACTTTGGCTGCACGAGGAGAAGGATCGGATGCTGAGTTTTCGAAGGCTTCTCGAACGTGGTGTGTACGCAGGGTCAGTGACCGGCGTAGTGCATTTCCCAATTCGATTGCGGCACCGTGGATGTCTTCATGGCTAGATGGATTCTCACGATTCATCGGTGGAAATGGTAGGAACTGATGATATTAGCAAACGCTTTGACCTGCAGTACCCACCTACAAAGAGAAGTTCGGCGGTTGGCGTCTTAGGCAGTCGAGCATGTGGGATGTGTGTGACACTGGAAGAATCTGCGAAGTCGTTCAGGTCGACGAAGTAGATGCCATTGGCTTCTACCTCAGCCCATGCCTCACCTGTGGCATTGTCGCATACGCTGGACAATACAAGGGCGCCGTCTGGGGTGGACTTGTGCAGTAAAGACCGTCGACCCAAGCAGTCCCTACCGTAGTAAATATGATTGTTAGTGGCGTCATAAAACACGATAGCATACGGTCCACGAATGTGAGATAGCAGCTCGACGACTGCAGACTTGCTACTACGTGATGCGTCGGCGCAGGCCTTCAACAGTCTATCAAAGACAAGCTTGGAGTCATTGCCTGTCACGGCATCGCGGTTGATAGACCAGGCTTCGCCATTCCAGCACAGAACAGACGCGGTGCTGGCATCAACAAGCGGCTGCGAGACGATCTCGGTGCCTCGCAGGGATAATACGGTTGACAAGAAGGTGGCATGCAGCTCAGTGCCGTCTTCCCGTGACAGGACCGGCTGATGCAGCCCTGTGCGGTCCGGCCCACGGTTGCGCAGAAGTGCATGAGTACTCTCGTCCGGGGCTATGTGGCCATGGCGACTGAGGGCGAAGAAGATGCCGCACATGGAGCGCGCTGGCGGGGCTCTTTGTGTTTGCCGTTGGCGAGAATCCAGATGCAGATGCAGATACTTGGTGGTCTGTGGTGTTGTGGCGCAGAAACCTGGAACCTGGAACCCTTGACGAGGCGCGGCAGGCGGGTGCACATGCCGAACGCTGCTTGGGCATGCCGCCTGCGTGAACAGCGGCCAGCACACCACACTGCAACGCCCCCTTCGTGTCTCGCTCCCTCTGAAGCTCAGGCTCAAGCTCAAGCTCACCGAAGCTCCCATAGCCCCATGGGAACCTACTAGCCGCCACACCTTCCCGCATCGAACCCGCATCGCATCGCCGAACGCGGCCTATGTCTCCCCCGAACGCAGCTCCACAACCCGCCACAACCCAAGACAGGTCCGATGAAGAGCCGCCGAAAGACACACACAATGGACAGGACGAAGAGGTGAAGGCGCCTGCCGCCACGGCGGTAGATGGTGCCGAGGATTCTAAGAAGCCATCGTCCACGCACGATAGCAGTGGCCCAGCGGGGCAGCCTGCGGAAGCCCAGGGAGAGACGCTGGCAGGCGATGGCGCAGGCGCGGGGAAGACGCAGTCGGTGGAGGGGTCGTCGCCCGCCGCAGAAGGCTCCGGGCCCAAGCAAGGCTCTGAGGAGGGAGAGGGAGAGGGAGGGCGGCTGCAAGAGCTATCGTCCACCGAGCTGGTCGAGCAGCTTACCGCCAAAACCCAGGAGATGGCCCTCGAGCCGGCCTCACCCCGCGCGCCCACGCCCGCGCCTGAGCCCTCAGAAAAAGCAGCCGGCAAGGCAGCCGTCCGCTCGCCCTCGCCCCCGCCTCCCCCGCCCAAAGACGACAAGTTTCTCTCCACGAGCGCTGCGCCCAGCCGCTCGACGTCGCCCCTGTCGCAGCAGGAGAAGAGCAGCAGGAACTCGGAGGATGCCGCCGCCGCCGACTACACGTCGAAGCTCGACGGCAGCAACAGCAACAGCAACAGCGACCACGTCGCTGGCGACGATCAGTCGGAGATCCAGAGCATCATGGAGCAGTTCGAGCACAGCAGCGGCGGGGCCAACGCCGAGGACATCATGTCGCCGCGCCTGGAGCTGGCAGCCCCGGCCCCGCTGCTCGAGTCGCCCGCCTCCGCCTTCCCTCCACGCCGATCGAGCCTGGTGCCCGTCGACAAGGTGCCCTTCGACAAGCCGCTGCCGACGCCGCAGGACGACGCAGCCTCGGTGCATTCCCTCCAATCTCCCCCACCGCGGACGTCTTCCCTGTACCGAGTGGGCACCAACACGTCCTTCGTCGAGCCCACATCGCCCAGCGCCCACGCCCCGCAGTACAAGCCCACACAGCCAGCGCCAGAGCCCGAGCCCGACCTGCCGTTCGACTTCCACCGTTTCCTCGAGCAGCTCCGCCACCGCACCGCTGACCCCGTCGCCAAGTTCTTGCGCTCCTTCCTCCTGGAATTCGGCAAGAAGCAGTGGATGGTGCACGAGCAGGTCAAGATCATTGGCGACTTCCTCGAGTTCATCAGTAAGAAGATGGCCCAGTGCGAGGTCTGGCGGACTGTCTCCGACGCCGAGTTCGACAACGCCCGCGAAGGCATGGAGAAGCTCGTCATGAACCGGCTGTACAACCAGACCTTCTCCCCCGCGATCCCGCCCCCAGAACCCCTGTCCCCACGCAAAGGGCGGCGGCGTCAGGAACCCCCCGGCCCAGGACGACGCGGCCAGCACCAGGAGGACGTCGAGCGCGACGAGGTGCTTGCGCAGAAGGTGCGCATCTACAAGTGGGTGCGCGAGGAGCACCTCGACATCAAAGACGTGGGCGACAAGGGGCGTAAGTTCCTCGCCCTCGCCCAGCAGGAGCTGCTCAAGATCAAAACGTACCGCGCGCCCCGCGACAAGATCATCTGCATCCTCAACTGCTGCAAGGTCATCTTCGGCTTCCTGCGCACCTCCAAGTCGGACCAGTCCGCCGACGCCTTCGTGCCCTTGCTCATCTACACCGTCCTGCAGGCCAACCCGGACCACCTCGTCAGCAACGTGCAGTACATCCTGCGCTTCCGCAACCAGGACAAGCTGGGCGGCGAGGCCGGGTATTACATCTCGAGTCTGATGGGTGCGGTGCAGTTCATCGAGGGGCTGGACAAGACCAGCCTGACCGTGTCGGACGAGGAATTCGACCGCAACGTCGAAGCCGCCGTCAGCGCCATCGCGGAGAAGCACGCGGATTCTGAGCTTCATCCCGAATCCGCCGCCGGCCCAGCACACCTGCATCCCAGCACGTCCTCCTCCTCGTCCAGCAACCACCGCCGCATGCCCTCCCCGCACTACCACCACCTCAGCGAGAAATCCCAGCCCTCGCGGCCCGAGGTCATAACGCGCAACAGCATGGACGCACAAACCGCCGGTCCACGACGCAGTACCTCGCTGAGGAACCGCGCCGGCCACGACGACTCAAACCCCGCACCTCACCACGAACCAGCGGAGAGCGAGAACGCCGCCGTGGCCGGCCTGCTGCGCACCATCCAGCGCCCGCTCAGCACCATCGGCCGCATCTTCTCCGACAGCGACACCTCAACAGCCCCTTCCTCGTCGCACACCCCGAACCAAAGGAGCAGCTCGACGCCCCTAGCCCACAACGGCGCACACGCCCCACAGCAGCAGCAGCAGCAGCAAGGCGCGCACGACAGGTTCCCAGGTCAGCACCAGGTGTACAGCGAGAAAGCCACGCCGTCCTTAGCCCACCGCAGCGCCAACCCCCCCACTAACAACAACAACAATAACAACAGCAGCAACAGCAACAGTACCAACAGCGCGACTGGACCCGGAACCGCAACCGCCAGCAGGGAAAGGCAACCCACCGCCTCCGACGCGGCGGTGCGCGCAAGCGTCGAGGCCGAGCAGGCCCGCCGCCTCCACGCCCAGGAGCATGCCGTCGTCGTCGACACCCTCGCCGGCATGTTCCCCCAGCTGGACCGGGAGGTGATTTCCGACGTGGTGCGGGAGAAGGAGGGCCGGTACGTATTTTTCTTTCTTTCTTTTCTTTTTTTTTAACCCCCCCTCCCTCCCCCTCCCGCTCCCACCCCCCTTTTGAGCCATTTTGCTGTACTGACGTGACATTCCAGGGTCGGGTTGGCGGTGGATGCGTGTCTGGGGCTTGCGAACCCGTGATGGGAGGGGGGGGGGGGATCTCAGGGTGGTCTTTGTGCTGCTCCACGGTGGGGCTGTCTCGTGTCATCTCTTATGGTGGTTAAAGAGCAGGTGCTAGGGTTGTGCTCGGTGCGGTGTGGGGCTGGGTCTGGTGCGCCGGGCCGGTGTTCGGGGGGTGCGGGCGGGGGGGGGGGGGGGGTGGGGGGGGGGGGGGGGAAGGGGGGGGGGGGGAAGAGAGAAAAGAGCACGCCTTAGCATCGAGCGTGCCTCATGCCACCTACGGCTCCACAACGCAATAACGTGCCTTTCATGAATACCACCGTTTTCGATTGCTACAGATACGTATGGACAGACGGTTTAGGTTTCCCATGCCTCGTCGGGAGAGTCTTGCCTCCCTCATTCCCGCTACAAGAAGGCGCCTGCATCTCGTCCGTCTCCTCTCCCAGTCAGTTCCATCTCAATGCACACACACATCCACGCCCTCGCTGTCCCCCCTCCATGCAACCCCACCAGCCCACCTCCACGTTCCCTTCCCGCACAGAAAGGCAATCGCCGCGTCCCCTACCCCTTTCTCCCGCCACGCCACGCCACGCCACGCTACGCCACAGCGCTCGCCCACCCGATCGACCCCAACAGCCTCTCGAAATAGGCGCCCAGCCCGTCCAAACGGACCAACTGCCGCATGTACTCGCCTAAACTCCTCTCTTCTGCTCTTCTGATCGGAGCCAGGCCAAGACCTCCCAATAACCCCCCCCCCCCTCCCCCTCCCGCCAGCAGAGCCATCTCCAGTCCGGGCCTGTGCATGGCGGCTCTGCGTGTAGGGGCGTTCGTGGAAGAAGGGTGGGTCGAGGGAGCCCGTTTCTATCGCGATCCGCTCTAGGACAGGATCATACCTCTCCACCTGTGGCGAACACTTGCTATAACCAAGCACCGGATATGCTTTTTTTCTTTACTTTCCGTTGCAAACTCTACACCCTCGAACATGGGTCTTCGTACTCGAGCCAAGCAGGAGCCTTCTTCAACGCACTACGCGGCAAGGATAATAACAGTGAAATGCGGCGGCATCGCCCGCGCTCGGCCCAGCGGTTTCAGCTCGGTTGGTACATTCTTAAAAGAAAAAACGTGTTGATTGAACGCAACAACGACGGGACACTCCGTCTTGGCTGCACGTCTGAAAGCGAAGTCTGTCTTGGCGCTATCTAAGCGGATCGGATCGTAGTGGCTGACCACTCAAGGCGCAGTACCGCATGTCAGCTGGAAAAAGTCGGCGATGAAAAGAGTCATCACATGACGAGACTGAGAAGGGTCCAGGAGGTGATCTATCCATATTGCTTGACATTTTCGCCTCGATTGATGCGCGCTACGTTCCAGAGCATTCGATACAAGTCGAGACTAATGGTCAGGACAGAGCCGAGTGGGCGTGCTACGGATCCTAGTTGTACAGAATGTTGCTAAGCGGCGAGCGCAGAAGCAATATGAAGTATGGTCGCGCTGTTCCTCACGGCCGAAACTGCCGTCGTTTTTCTTTCGCGTCACTGTCAACGGGATAAGCATTTTAGCCCTCTCTAGCGTGGCTTTAGGCTCAGCCGCCAACACTGATCCACCTCCACAGATCTAGACCGAGTCGACTTTTCTGACACTGCGGGGATGTTGTCGTAGGAGCTTGATCGGAGAGAGATCGGCATGCGATTTGGCTGGTTACTAGTCAGGTGCGCCTCGTATGATGGCTGCAGGTACCACCACCCAACGTGCTCACGATAGCGAGAATTTGCTGTCGAGACTCGCTTCTTGACTCGTTCAAGCGTCCGTTAATTGTACCGACGAAACGTTTCAGACACTCAACGACCTCCTATCCCCAGTTCCCATGGCCGGTGCCCTGTGCCCACTGCACTGCGCCGCCTTCGTTAGTCGAACCCGATGCCCAATTGTTATCAACCTGGCTTGGCGTTTGTTGATGCTGTACCTGGCCAGCGTGCGGCCACTGCGCTCCGTCTTGTGAGGGGGCATGAGTGTGTGCGACACCATTTTCTTGACCTTGGCCGCCTGAATGCTGTCGAGCGATACCGGCCCCATACACCATGGCTCTACGTGTCCCATCTGTCGGCTGTGGCATGTCGGGGATCGGCTGTGGCGAGGGCGTCGCATACATGTGCGAGTGTTGTGAAGACTGGTCATAAGGAAGTGATTGCGGGTAAGGGCTCTGCGTGGCCGCGTCGAACGGATTGCCTGTATATGGCATGGATCCTGAGAAGGGGCTGCTCTGAGGGAACAGAGAAGGCGGTGTCGTTGGTCCAGGATACATCATGCCGGGCGTGTGCGGTGATACAGACGACATTGGAACCCATTGCGGCGAGAAGGCTGTTGGAGGCATCTGGTGCGCCGGAGGCGATGTATGGGGAGATGTCGCCTTGCGTTGGTATAACTGCGCCGACAGCGCAGCTGACTCTCTCTGGAAGCGGTCTCGCCAGTGCGTGAAGCCGAATCGAAGACCAAAATTTGACAGGATCTGCGTGAAGTCGTTTAGGGCGTTGATAGCACGTAATGTTGGGTCCAAGGGTGTGATTTGTCCTTCCGACAGCTGAGGTGTTGGAAAAGGTGGCGGACCGACTTGCTCAGGAGGTGCGAGAGGGTCTTCCGCTGCCATAGGTGAATTTATCGTTGCTGGTGGAGATGGCGGTATTGGGCTGAGGATCGCATCTAGATTGCGTGAGAGGACGTCGACAAATTGTCTGCCAGTCATATATGCTCGCATAGCGTCGTAAAATGTGACTGGGGGCTTGGTAGGCGATGCGGGTTTGTTGAGTATAGCAAGCAGGATAACAGAGTACGAGATGCAATGCTCGAAGATCAGTCGTTGGGCGTACTCGTCAATGTGTGGCATGCGAGGACTTGGTGACAGGATATAGACGTAACTGTAAAGTAGCTCCAGCTCGAACCCAATCTTGAATGACGGTAGTGTGCTTTGTGGTATATCGTTGAACCAGTCGGTCATTCTTGCGTACTGTTTCCAAATGTACGCATATGCTTCTGGCCATGGATCACGTCCAGACTGGAACAGGTCCATGTACCACGTAGATTGGATTTCGCGCATCCTGAACAGATCGAGTGCAGAGTCAAAATTCTGCTGAAAGACTGTAGTTTGTGGTGAGCTGAACTTTGGCGACGTAGAAAAGTTATGGAAGGGAAAAGCCACGTTTGTTGCTTCGTCCGAAAATGAGAAGGACCTGGTTTGCACCAAGGATGTAGATCTCGGGGGGCATTAGTAGAGCCATGCTGCCGAGGGAAACGTTCACGTACCGGTCAATGGCGTAGACGCACCAATACACTCGCCGCCGAATTTCGAGCTTGCCCTTCGATACTATAACGTTCCTCGAGGGATCTTGGTGTATTCCAAGATCGATCATGGCTCTAGAGGCTGCACCGATTAGAGTCCAACTGTCGAAATGATGCGGGTCCATCGCGGCATATATCGTGAAAAGAACCAGGGCCTGTATGCTCGTCACGTAGCCAGGATGTAAAACATCCTCCGCGTTTTCGAGGGCAGCATTGACGTGGCCAACAGCATCTGAGTAGTGAGTGTCACCCCGCTGCTCACTTTGCGACAAGCAGGCGATTGCTAGTACCATACGAACGATCCATTTGTCCCACGAAGTCGCAACGTCACCCTGTTGGTAGATGGCATCTACGGAAGCATACAGAGCAGATTCTTCGAACACAGGTACGAGGACGAAGACGTTATTCAAGAAGTGTTGGATCAAGGGCGTTGCGGCATATTTCGCAGGCAAAGCTTTGTGTAGACCAGTAGGAAGAGCCTCCTTGGCGGCAGCTGAAAGGATCAGTCGGGCATACGACATCTCAGTCGTGAAGCCATAGAAGTCTCTCGCCGTAGCGTTGACAGCGCTGCCAAATCAGCAACGAACCAAGGGGTGATGAGTTGCACTCACAGGAGGCCAAAGTCCGAGACCAGCTCGTCGATCTGAGATGCTTCCTTTCGTCGGGCTGCGCGCTTGCTGATAGGCTTGGGTGCTTTTACAGTATCGACCGATGTTCGACGGGGGGTGGGAGCTTCTGAAGTGTCTAGCATCAGGATAGTGGAAGACTTTCTTCTGTTCCGCGATTCCGCAATCTTCTTTTCTAACCGCTCTACTCGTGCTTCAAGGGTAGCAACGTAGCTCCTCTCCTTGCCTCTAGCGAATTGGTCATTTGTGCTGGAGCATTCTGAAGCACGATTTGACTTTTCACATGCTGTGCAGGCTGGCAGCTTGCCATCGCATTTCACCTTGGCTGCTCGACATCGTGAGCAAGCGGCGACCGGCCGACTCACTCGGAGAAGTGGTGTCTCCAGAACCATCAAGTCGGTGCCTTCAATGGACGGGTAAGCTTCTTTCGACATATTTATGGCAATGAACAGCTGTTCGGCAACCACGTGGTTTACGGATGGATTGGATCGTCGACATGGGGGGAGGGTCTGGGGGCGGTGGCACAAGAAATAAGATGCAGAGCGCGAAGATACGAAGCTCAGCTGGCTTGCTTGTTGCTTACACTCAGGCGCCCAGTGGCTACAAGGAACGAGATGCACGTACCTATTCAGGGCTTGGGAAGATGAACACTGCACGAACGGCCGCAGGACGAGTCCACAAGAGGCAGCAATGGCTTGACGCCTCTGCTGTGCTGGCAGTGCGGTGACCGATTAGGTGATTGAGCGCGCAACGGGTGGCGTTGCCGGTTGAGTGGGCGTCTGAAGGCAGGCGTGGATGTGGGTGTGGGCGTGGGCGTCACTCGTCACTTGTCCGCGGGAACTGGACCCTGGCCGGGCTGGACACTGTGGTCAGGGAAGGCACGATGCGAGCGAGAACCACAGCTGGCTGGATGAAGGCAGGCGCCCGTGAGGCGTGACAGCGGTCGAGCTGGCGAGTAATCGGCGTCGAGGGTGCAGACTGCAGCTAGGTAGACTGTACTACTGTAGTAGTCAGTGCGGGCCTTGCTCACCCGACAAGTCAAAGTGGTGCGCGAGTAGCTGGATGATGGATGTTGGGTCGAGGCCCCAATCTGAGCTCGAGCCTATCACGGCATGTGGGCGCCTCGGCTCTACGCAAAGCACCAAACCTAGCTGCGTGGCTGCCACTGCCGATATGTGGTAGTCTCGACCTCTTGTCCCCAAAGCGACATCCACGCCAACAGTGCGGTTCCTGTGTACTCCTGCGTCCCTTGTGGTCCCGTGTGATTGGCGCAGCGAGTCTCGGGCCGCGATTTTTCTGGCCTGTGTAGCCGGTCAGGGGCAAGCAGTCGTCAGTCCGCCCACGTCTTGCACATCGAAACACGCGCGGTGCGGTGGGATTTCCGACCGCCCACTACAATTGCTTGGGACGTGCCGCAGGCTCGGTACCCTCACTGTGAGCTGTCGCAGGCCTCAGATCCTGACACTCCTACTCTGCTGCTGCTGCTGCTACTGCTACTGCTACTGCTACTGCCACTGCCTCTACCCCCTGCGCCTCTGCTCCCTGCTGCGAGCGCCGTGGCTCCTGTTATGGACGTGCATGCCGATCTCCCCACCCCAGAAGCCGAGCTTTATAGAATCAGACGTCACCCCTCTCGCACGCGGTGAGGCGACCACAGCATCATGGAGGCCGCAACCGCGGCGAAAGTCAAGACGGAGGACGCCGACACGGCGAACGGCGTGCAGGGCGGCAGGATTGCGCACACGCTGACGGCCTGCTGTCGCTGCAGAACGGTGAGGCGCCTTGTGGAGAGAGAGAGCATGCCATTCGGGACCTGCGACTGACATTTGCCTGCTGCAGCGCAAGACACGATGCGACCCAGGGCTCCCCCGCTGCGGACCCTGCGAGCGCACCAACTCGCACTGCGAGTACTACGATCCGACCAAGGGTAGGAAGATCCCACGCAACTACGTCGTGCACCTGCAGCACAAGGTGCGCGAGCTCGAGAAGCAACTGGCAGACCTCGACCGCGACGATGTTGAGCCTGATGCCGAGGACGTGATGCGCGGGGCCGCCGCAGTGCGAGTCCAAGATACCGACGAGTCCAAGTTCCTGGGCCCCTCGAGCGGCATCACTATCACCCGGCTGGTCATGCAGCTGGCGAAGCAATTCACCGAGTCCAAGACCATTTCCGAAATCGTGCCCCATGCCCGCCAGAAGTCCATCAAAGCTGCCTTCCAGCAGGAGGATGAGCGTCCAACATCCAAGGTCTACCCTCTGGTTAGCGACGTTGCGGCCGAGGAGCTGCCCAATCGCGAGCTGACCAATCTGCTGGTCGAGTTGTTCTATTGCAAAGGCACGTATAGCTTACGCTCAGTATAGTCGTACTTGCTAACAACTTTACAGTGCACCCCATGTATCCCATATTCCACGAACCAACATTTACGCAAGACGTCGAAGATGTGTACAATGGCTCCACCGACCCGTACCAAAACTATTGCTTGCGAATGGTTATAGCCATCAGCTTGCAGAAAATGGACACGCAGTATGCTGGTCTTGCTGACAGCTACTACCTCGCCGCACTGAAGTACTTCGAAGCTGCCATCAAGCCAATGAACCTCAAAACTCTTCAATGCTTCGGTCTCGTAGCCGGATACTCGCTGCTTACGCCCACACGAACCGCAGTGTACTATATCATTGGCTTGGGAATGCGTCTCTGCCAAGCTCTCGGGCTTCACGAAGAGAAGACGGTCACTCGTGGGCCTGGGGGACGGCCCGCCAATGCTCTGGAGGTTGACATGCGGCGGCGGCTGTTCTGGAGCTTACTTACCATGGACTATGGCCTTTCGCACAGCCTGGGGCGGCCAGCGCACTTCGCTGCAAGGCGACAACATATCGATGTCGGCTTCTCCGAGCTCGTTGACGATGTTTACATCACAAAGGAAGGAGTTAAGCCTGCCCCACAGGCGTCTCTGAAGAAGTGGATTGGCATTCACTTCTACAAAATGCGATTGCTGCAGCTGGAGATTCGAAAGATGCTGTACCAGAAAAAGACCGACGAACCTCAAGACGATCAGCATCCGTGGTTCGCAGAGATCCAGAGCAAAATCGAGGCATGGCGAGACACAAGTCCAGAAATGGACGGCGGTTCAGGCCTGACTAAAGTCTGGTGAGTTCGCGGCCCATTTGCAATCTATAGTCACTAACCATTCCCGAGGTTTATTGGGCGTTACAACACGATGGTCGTCTTCATATACCGACCCTCACCACAAGTACCGAGACCATCGCTACAAGCCGCCATACGCTGCTACGACGCTTGCCAGTATAATATCTACATGAGCATGAGACAGATTGACACCAAGTCAGTCGATGTTACATGGATCTTTGTGCAGTCGATCTTCATGTGCATCAACACTATGCTCTGGACCCTGTCCTATCAGGAGGTGCGACGCTTGCACAGTCGGGAGGAAGTTCAAGGACATCTGAGCGTGGCGATGGAATCCATCAGGCTTGCTTCTGACCGATGGCCTGGTGTTGCATCGGCCATAGAGCTGTACCACAATCTGATCGCAGCCTGCATGGAGATCTACAACAAGGATGGCGACGTACCCATTACGGCCAATTCGCCGTCCGACTGTGCGTCAGTCGTCTCGGGCAGTATAGTTGATGGGATAAACAGGTCCCGGACGACGAGCCCTGCAACCGCGTCCACCGCTTCGGTGAGCACGCCCAAGGATAACATACAACCGCCGTTCGGCTATTTACCAAACCAGGGACACCAGTTTTTCGGCCACGATCATGTGCGCGCCACTTCTTCCAACTTTGCGAGCTCGCCCATCAGCCAACAGTCATCTCTGCAGCCACCTCAGCAGCTACAGCAACAATACGATGCGAGTCCGAAGACATCGATTGATGCAAACGTGCCGATTTTCAGCTATCCGCCGACGACGCCGTTCACCGCGCTTCCAACGACATTCGCAGAACTGCCTCAATGGAGTCCCACATTCGCGATGCCCCAGCAAGACCAATACAACGCACCGACAATGCCTTTAGCATCGCCGTTGTACAACGAGTACTATGCAGCGAATCAGGGCTACGAGATGGCAGATTACCTCAATCCAGGGTGGAGTCAAGAAGCAAGAGCGAACGGTCTGAATCAGCAGCAACAGATGGAGCTGATGCATGATTTCGAGATGAACGAAACAAGCAAGATCGAGGAGATGATTCACCAGAGTCATCAGTTGTTCATACCGCCACAGCTGCAGACGTACTCTTGAAAATTTGCCCACAGAGGTCCGCGGAGATTCGTACGCTAAGACCGCATCGTCAGCTAGATACGTAAATTCAGCTACAAGAGGACTTGCAAGTACCGCCATTCGCGTCCGCCGGAGCCTTATCTGTGTTCCAAAGCGCCACCCGACACCACACGCACACTGCCGATAATTACTGATATCAGATATCATGTGTAAGGCTGGGTTTTGGCTACAATCGGGTGATCTGCACCCGGAATCTGCCGCCCTTGCTCGGTCAGGTAGTGCCGGACCAAGTCCCTTCCATGACTCAGTGCCAACATATGTACTTACTGTGTACAACGGTAGTATAGCGGATGAGTTGCGCACCTGCGCCTCCTTACCCACCTCTACACACAAGGACGCCGGTGAAGGCGCAAAACCTTGTAGGAATAGGTCGCTGCTTCACTGCAGCGACAGGGAGCGAGAGAAGCGTATACTGCTGCGCTCACGGGACTGGTGACGGCGAGCGCAATGCTCGATGATGTCGGATTTTTCGTGAAGCGGAAGTGCACAGTCGCTCTGGGCGTGCTATAACATGTATGACTAGATATATTATTCGATGTCTACTACTTTATTCTGATGGTTGCCATGCCATTCACCTGTGAATACTTCAGGGTACGACTTCACTCCGGGCCGTATTATCAATTGTACTCAGATCGCCATAAGTGAAATGGTGTGTGTTACTATCACCTAGACATATATCCTTTCCGCTTATTCATAAGTCATCTTGTATCGGTACTGCCAGTGATCCTCTTTCACTTCCTTAACACATCCCAGATACCATAAGAAGAACCATGGATGACAGGAGAACCCAGTCCACCGTGCAGGAGTGGCCAACTCCCAGCGGCTCCTCAGCAGCACCGCCACGCGCAGACACACCGCCAGGTAGACCACATCACCCCTCCTCGCCAGCTCAACTGTCTCATCCCCACCAGATACACTGGACGATCTGGGCCTCATCTACTACGCCTTCCCCTCGATGCCCGTCCATGCCGTCAAGTTTTTCCAGGTCGGTGCCCGAATCGCCCTTAAGAACATCGAGACCCTCTTCTTCCAACACCCTGGAGCGAGCCTTGCCGAAATCGTGAAGGGCTTGATTGACTCTACGGACGATAAGATCGCCAGAAACGGAGCAGCGGGAGATCTCAACGAGAAGAATTGGATGCTCGAAGGCCGGAAGTGGGCGAGTGAGAGCTTTGGTAGGAACTGGGTGGCCTTGATCGAGGGAAAAGACGAGGCGACTTGTGATGCTTGGGCCAAGCAGCGCGGCGATCCGAGCTGGAAGGCGTATGACCAGAATATCGGAGCTGGAAAGAGGGGCAGCGGGGGTGAAGCAGAGCGTCTCAAGTCCCGTGGCAACGAGGCCACCGAAAAGAAGGATCCCGCCGAGGCAGTCAAGCACATGTCAACCGCCCTTGACGTCGTTCCCCTCAACCCTATCTACCAGTCCAACCGCACTGACGCACACTCCGCCATGGAGGGGTTGCGCGAAGCGGATGAGTCAGGGCTGGTGCAGTGCATGGTGCGGGTGCTGGAGAAATGGATTGTGTTGCAGGTCGAGGCGGCGCAGAAGGTAGAATGATCCTCGCGAAGTGGTCTGGGGTGCCGGCATCTTGTCAGCTTCGAGTAGGCATCTGGCACTCTAGAAGGTGTCAGTAGAGGATAAGGTGACGAGTAGAGGCGAGCAGTGGTCTGCGTAGCCTCATACAGCGATTCGTTCATCCAATTTCTCCCGATCAGGGCTGGAGTGTTAGATCATTTCATCATTCTTGCATTGTACCGAGTGACTACTCTCAGCTAGTGATGGTGCTATACTTTGAAGAAGCTGATGCACTCTATGATCCCACGCTAAATACGCGCTGTGAGCCCAACTACAACGTCATCTCTTCCTCATATATCTGACGTCCCTCTCCAGTATCAGTACACACAACTCAGATACCCAGATGTACCACAAAAGTTCTGTTTCCAAAAGTCCAGGCCACACGTGAAATTGGCATACGTGGAATTGGAGCTTGTTTCCGTGTTTCACATTCGATCCCTCCATCTGAAACCCTGCCACCACAGAACCGTTGCATACCAAGCTTCACCAAGCTCACGTCCCAAGCCAGCCACCATCGTGTTTCAACGCCGTTTCGATGGGTGACCATGTGACAGAAGTCGCGTGTGCTGTAGGACCTCTTGCTTTTTTACTCAAGCATCCTGACTTCTTGCGCATGTTTTGCAACCCATACACAATGCTACCACACTTCCTCCCACTCCTCAGCGTACTCAATCTCGTCGCCGCTCTGCCTACACTAAACCCTCGACAAGCCCCAGCAAACGCAACATGCGATGCATTCAAGTTCACACAGCTGATTGGAGGCATCCAAGAAAACATATTCATCCAGAAGCAGGAGATGCAAGGGTAAAAGCCCCTCCGCTGCTCTTCCAACCTCTCTTTGCACTCGCAGTCCCTTCCATCTCTAGCTCAGCCCAATTCTAACCTCGCCCCAGCCTGCAAACCCTCCAATCCCTCAGCACACAGACCCCAGCGCCATCCAACGCTACACACTCCGACTTCCAACTCGCACAGACCGCGCTGGCGGATACGCAGAAAAAAGGCGTTACTGTGCGTGAGCGCAACCAGCGTCTTGCAGATGACTTGCAGAGCCCCGGCGCCAAGGGTCTTGCGCGCGTGGCGCAGATGCAAGTTTCTGTGATGCTTGATGCTAAGAGTCTGAAGGGGAGTGGGGCGGGCGATGTGAAGATGTTGGGTGAGCTGGTGACGAGGACGACAGATGCGATGGCGCTGAATGAGGAGAATATCAAGACGGTGGAGAGTGGATGTGGGAAGTGAAGAGATGTCCAGCTTTGAGCAGCCAGTTGGGTGATGCAAGAACCGCGAATGTCAAGACTTCTATCAGAGTGATTCGATCCAACAACACTCCGTTAAGATAGACAACCTACATATACAACAACAGCGGTTCCCCGGCAGCAAAAAAAAAAAATGGCAAAAAGAACAGCGGAACCTCATTTTTTATAACCACTGCTGAAAACCTTGACTTTATACACGAACTCTAGAGACGGATTCGCCAATCTTTCGGTAAGAGTCTAAAGCGCCGTCTCTAGTTTCCATATATAAAGCGCCTTTGGTTTTATCGAGATTCGAACCTGCGCTCTTTTAGAACGCTTGAGGATTGATACACTCAGGGTCGTTCGAACCCCTGCACTACCATCTCAGATAACACAGATTAGATAGTAAGAAGACGCTTGGAGGAGACTATATACAGAGGTGAATTGAGGAGTTTTGGTGGATTCGTGGTGAAGGGCGAGAGAGAGCGCAGTGGCACGGTGAAGGTAGGGACGCGTGTGGTAGCGCATGGGAAGGTATGTGAGAGCTTCAGCTGAGATGAGAGTCAGATGCCCTTGCACCTTTGGTCTCTCAAGGTAACTACGGATTTGTTGGTCCTCAAGGTGACGATGGCTTTGTTTGTTTTCAAGGTGGCTGCGAGTTTGTTGGCTGCGTGAGCTTTCTTTGCCGCAGCAAAAGTCAGTCACTCAGGATGACTGCATGCGATGCGGAAAGTCGCAGTCACTTAGGATAGACAATAAACGGCTGCCACCTGTGGTGTATATGAGTAAGCTCCTCTGCTCCTATGTCGATCTTCTTCTAATACTTCTTTCTCATATTTCTTACTTTAGTCATCCAAGATGAAGCCCTCCAAAAAGCTTATTAGGCGACCCTCGCCCTATCACGTGTAGCTGCCTGCCCTACGCTTCACCTTCACTTCACTACGCGTGCCTTCGACGCGTAACTGAACACCCTCAACCATCATCTTCTCCCAACCCACTTCACAACTCACAGCCATGTCAGCACCCAAAGAGCTCACGTTTGGCCGTCTCATTGTCAACCTACAGCGACTCCACGCCGATATCCCTGACCACTTCCCCAAGACGGAAGACACCGAGCGCGTGGCTGACCTCCAGGAGGTTGTTCAGCATACTATCTATATCGCTCGTGCTGCCCGCCGCGGTCTTCAAGGCTTCACAGAGGATACCCCTCTAGGCCTGAAGCGAGATCTTGAGCTGGCTATCCAAGAGATCCACCGTGACCACACCCTTCGTCAGGTATTAACCAGCCCTCCCCGCTACTATTACGCTGGACCACGGGTCTCTAATAGTGATGATTAAGAAGTCAACCACAGCTAGCACAGCTCAGAAGACCACACTTACGACCTCGACATCCCCTATCCCCACTCAGCACAGTGCAGCTCCCACGCCCGCAATCACGAAGCCCACATCAAAACCGAAAGACAAAGACACATGCGCACTTCCGACTGTCACAGGCAACCAAGAAAACATCTCTCACGCATCGAACAGCAAGCCCTCCGTTCAGGTACCCACTCACTCATCCTTCACCCCAGAAAACATGACAGACGCCGACCGCGAAGCCGCCGCGGCGCTCATCTGCCTCTCGGAGTCTGACTACAACCCCAACTCTTCCCTCAACTCATCGCTTTCCTCAAGTTTCACGTTTCCCATACCGGCTGAGAGTCTCGGCGCCAGCACTAATGTGCCGGATGCGAGCTTCCCCTCGACCATCCGGAACGCGAGCTCGTTAAAGTTGATGTACTCAAACCGCGATCCTTCAACGCGCTCGCACGACTTTTTCACTGGTACAATTTCTCGCAAAATTGGCGCTTTCACAAGTTCTCGCAACGTCGCCGCTTCCAATACCGCTCATGGTATTCCTGTGTACACCACCAAACCCTCCAGCAGCACGCCCCGCAAGCGCTCGCGCGGCATCGACGACGACACGTACGCCGACGCAGGCACTTCCCACGTAGACACTTACTACCACAGCCCGCCCGCTCGAAAGAGGCGCTCCGTATCACCCACCACCACATCGGCTACCCAGGCAGCCCCAGTTTCTCACTTGCTCGACGACCAGATGAGCGCGCACCATGCCTTCGTCATGGGCCTCGAGTACGCACTTCTGAACCTCGGCGACCGTGTGGATCCCACGGCAGTCGAGGAACTGCGGTTCAGAGCTGCGGCAGAGCACGGTACTGGTGGCGTCGTGGGCGGATTTGAGAAGTCCTCAAGCGACACGAAGGGATTTTGGGATGTCGTTTGAAGACGTTGTCGTTGGCTGTGAGGTCGATTGTATTTGCTTGATGGTGTTGATTCTTTGGGGGAAAGGGACTTGGACAGTCTCGCTCACGTTATCGAGGGAAAAACCTGGACTGGGTTTGATAGATTGATGTTTTGCTCTCTCAATACGTTTATCACTACGGTCTGGTAGGATGGTTTCCTACAAGGATCAAAGGGATTTATGTGTACAGTATAGCGCTTGGCTGGATCGCGCTTCGAACACTTTATCTCTCGTCTTTTGATCCTTTATCTAGTCGCGTGCCGGTGTTGAGCAGCCCTTTGTTGTGACTATGATTTGTGAACCTAGAGGAACACCATAGCACCTGAGAGTTGGATCTTCTTTATGAACAAGTGTGCGCGACATCGCTGCGCTGGAGGTATGAGACTACATATCCAAGGTCAACCCCAGCATCTTGATACTTCGACTGGATGTCGAATGCAGTGCAAAGCAGCTATTGAGCTTGCTCTGAAGGCTCCTTTGGGTTCATGTAGTCTTGGCTCCTCGCCATCTTGTCCTCCACAGCGCAGGCATCTGATATGGTAGCTAAAGCCAATGTCTTCGACCTCAAGCCTACATTTGATAGGCTGGCGCGGGCACCTCAACACGCCTGCACGGCTTCTTTAGCCTTAATGACATCGCTGAGCTCCCTGGAAATCGTGTACAACTGATACAGCCTTGTTTGGGGGCGACAGGTGTTTGCCCAATGAAACAAGGCCAAACCCAGAAGCAAGTTGCGGCAGCTGCGCGTGATGTTACAATACGTACATCGCGTATGACTGCAGACACCTGGCCCGGTATATCTTTCGCGGTTTCTGAGTTGAAGCAGAAAAGCTCTATTCTCTCTCGAGCGAGCAAACAATTATACTTGATGCACCGTTCGCAGTACAGATTCCTCAGTCATCAACCCTTTCAGTAGTTTCCTTCCATGCTCATAGTTGGCGGGAACGTCGGTGACTGATTGCCCATATTCATGTCGGTAGGATAAGTCGGTGGTATTGGCGAGTTTGACGGATATGACGAGCCGTAACTAGAGGTACGCTCTCCGTGCCACTCTTCCTTCTCTTCCTCCGGCGAGGACAGCTCGAGCAGCTTCTGAGGCGAGCCACACGACATTCCCAACTGAGTCAACTTGTCTTGGAGGATGTTGATGACTGCGGGGTTTCCACCTCGGAATCTAGAAAGGACTTGCGAGAGGGAGTGGATGAGGTCTCGTGGACCGATACCAAAGTGAGATTCGTGGTTCATAGAAGGCATGATGATCATAACATCTGCGAGAGAATTGGCAACATCGAACAACTTTGATTCCTGCATCGTCATCAGCGCAAATTCCTATTCCGCGGTTCATTACGCATACCATGCCTGGCCCATGGGCCTCTACACTCTGTTGTGACAGACTGCTGAGGTTTGATAGGACGTTCTGCGCAACTTGCGCGGGGAAGGAGAAGGAAAACTCGTTGTCGTTATTCATGCTGCTCAAATTTGTGACATTCAGTGCATGTTGCCACAAGAATATGCGCATCCACTGCTGTGTCATCGAGATGTCGGCTCGTTGCAGCTCATTCTCGAGGCTCAGCGGTGCCTCATCGCTACTCAGTTGTTGCTGGGCCAGAGCAAGCGCGTTCCTTGCTGAAGCAGCGTCTGCTGTGATGGTAACGTCTAGTATGTTAAAAAGGCGGCAGAGCTGAATGAACGCCGGTGTGACCGAACCGTCATTTAAGTTTTCAAGAGACGGGAGATCCGGTGCGCGCTTCAATGTGGTAGGCACATCGTGCTGAATAGAGTGTGCCCTCTCGGTGATAAACAGAAGCCAATACAAACGTAAGTTCTGCTGCATCTGCTCGGGGCTCATAGACTCGTAAAAGACATTCTTATGCAACCCAATGATGTGTGCTTTTTGAATCGCTTCTCCAAGGTACACCGTAGAAGTGTTCATACGGCCAATGTTGGCAGAGTAGACATGCAGGAAGAAACTACCCAGTATCGAGAAGATGGTAATGTGCTCCATATGGTCTGCCTCATCGCGTGCACGCTTTGCTTCTGTCGCGAAAACGCCGCTAGAGACGCGGTAGTGTCCCTCGACAGGACTGCCTGGCTCAGCATCGATCGAGAACTGACTGACAACAGCCGCCGATATGGCCGTCGCCAAAGCGTAGGTCTCCACATCATCAGGATGGGTGAGAAGTCGCGCAGTCAATGTCTCAGCATCCACAACAGGCCAGATCCCGTAACCCCGTGACTGGTAAACGTCCAGATACTGAGATATACACGAAGTCGATATTCGTTGGGGCTGGCTTGGAGTTGCTGGAAACACTGGGCTCATCGTTTCAGGCCATCCGAGTTGTTCAGCAGCGACATCGGTTATGGACGGAAGGCGCTCCAAGTAGGGGAAATCGCTTGTACCTGGACTGCCTGGATCGAAACTTGCCTCGCTGTTGCTCCTAGAGTCATCATGACTGCTCTTGCTACGCTCTTGCAACCTCCTGATAGCAGCCTCTGTGGTTCGGCGAGGTCCTTTGGGTCCGGATTTGCCGTGTGTCTTCAAATAGGTACATTCCCAACTGGCAGCTTCGCACCGAGAACATGGTTGGTTACCGTCGCAGCGCACCTTCCGGACTGAGCAAGGATCGCATGCTCGTCGCGTGCCTTTCCGCGGTGCAATACTCCCACTGCTCATCTTCGATGCCCAGCGACAACCTCTTGTGTGACGTAAGAGGAAGCGCTTGCGCGGCACCGGGACCCTTTCTTAATTCGTCATGGCACGGCCAGTAGAAAGGTCTATCGTTCCCGAGTCAAGCAAGAATGTGGACCTGCACAGATCCGGACGATGTGTCAGAGAAAATAAGTCAATGTAAAGATGTTGAACAAGTGGTGCCTAGGAAAGTTGTCCCTGCCCAGAGGTTTTGTGCAAAAGACTTGCAGTTGACGTTAAAAACGAAAGGTGGAGATGCGGCTACTTTTCGGTCGATCCTTCCCTGGTCAAGGTGATCGACGACAGCGAATCAGCACGTGGCGGGTCCCCCGGCCGTCGCCGCTGAACGGCTCGTAGAGTGACAGATTGTTGGGCGACGCACCACCCTTCTGGATCTTCAGCCTCCACTTGAGTTTGCCTGGTACCTGATCCGTTCTTGAGGCTGAAATTATAGGCGAGTGGGGCTCCCGAGGGACCTTCTCCGAGCTGTAGCTTCTCGATCTGTTGGCAGCGGATGACGCCTATCATGCATGGCGTTTCAGGGCCTCAGTCTATCTTGAATGACATTGCATGGAATCGTTCAGGTAGACATGTAGCCTTGAGGGGTGATTCTGTTGTAATCCTCGTCGGTTCCCATCGGCTCTGCATCGCCATATAGGTGGATTTTCAACCCAGCGCCGAGCACGCATGGCGATCGCAAGGCCTACGATATGGCAGTAAACTTCATGGAGCCTAGTGATCGTGTTGTGACGAGGGTGGTAGACGGTGAAGCTGCTCAAGTTTGTTGGGATCAAATTTACATAGAGCTAGCCGCTATTAATCGCCCTAGTTTTGCGCGGAGCCGACTTCATCCTTCGACCCTAGTACTATTGCCATCAAAATTCGCCGCAAGTTGCAAATATGACCCGCAAGTCACATCTCTAGTCCAACTAAGTCGCGCCCGGATTTACAACCCCAGGATTTTGGTATGGCTAGCTTCGTACCCCTTTACAAGCGCAACCGCATGTACCCAGAGCCTTTGTTCTAGCTCGAGGTTTAGAAGTATTCGCAGCTTCCATTCGAAGTAGGCTATGTGCAACCCATTCCTCAATCCCCACCTCAAACACCCTAGCCAATAGAAAAAGCGCCGGGACCGGCTCCTAAGGCTGAAGGTCCTTCTGCTGTCAGGGTCTCAAATAAGGCCCGAAGTTTTCCGAGTATCCCTACGCTTGCCTGAAGTTGTCTGAGTGAGGCACTTGGCAAATTGAGAAGTTTTACACGATAAAGTACACCCTGTAGTGGCGATCCTGAAGAAGCTGCATCGCGCGCATTAAGGAAGATTCGTCAGTGATTAGATACGTTATTATAGCGTTAAGATCCAAGTCGCGAGACGACTCTCACAGGTCATCGCGGTCTCGCCGCTTCGAAGCTGTCGCTCTCATCCCGCCTCACCGACGAGATCACCACATCCTTCTGTATAGTGATTCCCCCATGCTGTCCACTGCGCATGACTACCATCTGAATTTCGCTATGCTGGCTGTCGGCAGCCCGTCTGGCACTCTGCGTCCTGCCTCCACCATCCCCTAGTCGTCTGCTTCCCGTTCTGTCGTATACTCTAAATCCGCTTTCCTGCTCCGAAGCACCAGGCAAGGAGGACCTTAGTTGGTTCAGGATTGTAAATTCTGTGCGCAGCTTGACCGCATAGACAGCCGCTTTGTAGTAGCCTTGCAGAAAGAAGAAGCCAGCATAGCACAACCCGATGAGACTGCAGTCTAAGCAGATGATGAAGATGTTGACGAAGATGAGGTGGTGAAGCACACGTCGAGTAGTGCGCACATTGGTCCCAAGAAGCGTCACGTTCTGCAAGTGGCGCACCGTTTCGCGGATGTACAGAAGGGACATGCCGGTCTCCTGGAGGAAGAAGACGGCGAGCTCGATCTTGTCCCATATGAGGTTCACCTTGCCGAGCCTATGAACCATACTAGGATGACGCTGGGCACAGTTAGTGATTTGAGGAGACAGCTCAGTGGTTCGAAGCTTACTGCGACCATGCCCAAGACGACTGTCCCGAGACCAAAGATGATGGCGTTACCAATGATCACGTAGAGTACATAGCGACCAATTTCTTCTCTCTGTAGGACGAGATTGAGTCGCGAGTACAACACAAGGGACTGCGAAGTGACAAATGTCCACCACGACAGATGTATGATGACGATGGCGCCGTAGCTTTCCCAGATCTTGAAGTCCAACAGTACAATCATAACGGAGTGGGTAATGATACCCCAGGAGCAGGCCAGACATGACCAGAAGTAGAGACTTCGACGCGTGACTCTAGCGAGCAAGCGCACACTGACTTCGACGCTCAGGTACCAGGCAATACCAAGGAATGCAGCTGCAGTCATTGCTGTAGGTAAAGGGGTGATGTTCACCGTGGGTAACGCATCATTGTCGACTTCAAAGGCCATGGCTTTGGATCAATATGGATGTAGGTGCATTGTGTTCGTTCGTCTTGAGTGCCAGCGGGCTGGAACACATATGTTCCCCCACATGTTGGTCGACAAGGTCAAAGATAGCGTCTTGGGTGATAGCGGGCGGATAGGACACCCATGCTCTGTGGCCGTCTGCGGAGGCGACCGTAATGCTGCGGTTAGGCGAGGCTGCATGTGTCTCGCGCAGGAATTGCTCAAACGGCGCACATACCTATCTCACCTCCCAGGGCGGGGAAAGAAGGGCAAGTGTAGTAACCACAAGCGAAAGGTGCTTAGCTTATCAGACCGAGCGTCCTGCAAGGCGCATCAGGGGTGTATGAGCTTTACGCCACGGCCGACACATGGATGATGCTATTCGACGTTTAACCGACTTAGGACTCCCGCTGTGCAGAAATAGGATGAAAAGCCGAAACGCCAGTGCCACGTGGATATCTGACCGGCTGGTCGATATGAGACGATCTCTGGCAGAGCTTTACCTGGAGAGATGGAGGTTGTAAGCTGCCGTGTGAAGCTGGAGCGAGTCGTGTGCTCCTATATCTGCTTTTCACATGCCTTAAAAGCATCATAGTTGCATTTGAAACCTCTTGGCCCGGGAAGGAACAAAGCGCGCTGATAAGACTAACCTCGCAAGCTTGGGGATCGATGAATACCGAGTTAGGTTGAGTTGTAGGACTGAACCCGAACTGCAGGTGCAGCTTGCACGTTGGCGCTACTACGGACCCAAGACAGCCGAAACGGACACCACGTGTAGAATCGAGTGTGCGATATTATGCAGCTCATTGTGAAACAACTGAGTGCCATGAGGCGCCTTTTCAGAAGGGTTTTGGTGCTCATTTACCAAAGACCAGGGAACTGTATATCCGGATGGCGGGTACTGGTCATTATCCTTATCTCCAGTAATCCTTGGAGCTGTAACGTGCAGGATGACATACGCAGACTGGGATGAGCTCAATCCTCTGAAAACTGCAAGCATGGAGCTGGAACCATCGTAGACAAATGATCCCACCGAGGTTTTGGTGCTTTGGCGCGGTGGATTCTCAGCGTGTGAAAGAGCCGTTGATGCTGCGGAGGTAGCATGATCTGATTGGCCGAAAGGCACGGGCTTTCTTCAATGTTGCGACCGAAGCTGTGAAGCTCTACCAACAACCTTCAAGCAATAGCATCGCGGTCAGATCTTCACCACACGCCTCTAGAATTGCGCCCTCTCTTCATACCTTGTTGGGATTCAGTATTCTCGCATAATCTTGAGACGCCACAACTATAGCCAAAGACCAACACCATTAAGGCTCAGAATCTGAGCATCAAAACACATACACACCATCACGATGGCACTAAACGCTTACCTCAACAGTACTTCTTACCTTTCACTGGACCTTCTTTCTTTCGCTAATCGAGTTTAGAAAAAGTCTCGGTCCTGACACTAGACGGGCGAACCATGGTCGGCACGCTCTTCTCATGCGACGGATCGATGAACCTTGTGCTCGCCGACGCATACGAACGCATCATCCGACCGGCCGATGAAGGCGTACCGAGTGAAGAAGTACCTCTGGGTCTATATATCGTGCGCGGTGATAGTGTGGCGGTGTGTGGACGAGTGGATGAGGACGTCGATGGGAAGATTGACTGGACGAAGGTCCACGGTGAGGTTCTGGGGAGCACGAGACACGTTTGAGACAACGCCAATTTGCGAGGTAGGGAAAACATGTTGGAAAAGATATATGGGATCGCGCAACAGGACGCAGAAGCCAGCATATGGATGGAAGAAGGCAGGACAAAAGCATGGCCGGACGTGGATGCCAGAAGCACCGAGGCTGTCGCAGATTGGAAACGACATACGAGTGAAGAGATGATACCCACGAATTGACTGATATACAATGTACGTGCCTTCGCTGGCTTATAGATGATGCTTGAGCTAAGATCGCAGGATTAACCTTTTGATGGTAGGTTAAGGACCCAAACGAAGCGAGACATTACACAATGACATGCGCTTTTCTGTGATCTTTGCAATACTCGCGCTTGCCTGCCCCTCAACTTTTACTGTATCCCTCTTCCTAGTCCTTCCTTCACCCCAGCAATAGCCTTATGGTCTGCCGGATTCGCTGCGGCCTCATACAATACACTGACTGGCTCCTTGTTCAGCTTCATGAAATCGCCTTTAAATGCTAAGTATGTGATCCTCGTCTCGTCTTCCTCGCCCTGGCTCCAGTTATCTTCAAAGAACAGTGCCAGACTCCTTGTGTTGTTGAAGTGCACTCTCTTGACCGGAATTTCCTGAATCTCGTTTGTCCGCGCGATCTCAAATGTCTGAGTGGGCTGCTTTTCCGACGCAGTTTCGAAGTCCATGTCCTCGCCGAAGTTTGCGAATACTTTGAGTGTCTTCGGGCACGACTCGCTGTCCGACGTGCGCAGTAGGATCGAGTGCAGACGCACTTGGCCTGTAAAGGGGACTAGCATGAGCAGCTGCTCGTCGGCGCTGGAGACGAGCTCAGGTTGAGGCTCGAGGCGCTGCGCCCATGTCTTCTGGCAGATTGCGCGTCCGCTGTTGCTGTCATCCTCGTTCAAGGTGCGAAGTGCGCTGAAGTCGATTTGGGAGTAAAGGATGTTTTGCAGCGCGGGCGTAATGTCGTCGCTGTGGTCATGCTCATGGTCGCCATGGTCGTGACTGTGAGATTCGTCATGGCAATGCGAGTGCGACATTGTTTGATGGTCGAATTTGGTGGGGTAGCGGGGCATGCAGCTAGCTTCAAGATTGAAATGTGTGGTGTGGAGGGTGCTCAGCGGTGATGTGGGGAAGCCTCTTCGACCAGGCGGAACACTGGTGGTCTGAAGCCAGAGGTAGTAAGTGACACAGATAGACATCAGTTCAAGACATAAACGCCATTGGACGATTGGTCCAAGCACGTGACACGGTTCAGATGGTTTGTCTTTTGAGTAATGTGTACGATGCTTCATACAGGCCATCTATACCTGTCGCTATATGGAAAGTATCCCCAACGCCTCGCTCAATGCATGATGTATCCGCAAATCACTGTGCTAACATGGGCTCCGCCCTCTCTTCTTCTTTAGCAGCGCGTTCTCTGGCTCTCTGTCGTGCACGGTCTCGTGCAATTTGGGCTTTTTGCTCCGGCGTGAATTCAGGCTGTTCATCAGGTGCATCGGGTAATCTCATGACTTCTCTTTCGAGGGCCTCGAGCTCGTCTTCGACTTCGTCTTCGTCTTGGTTCGACATCTTGTTCGCAAGGAGCTCGCTGATTTCCTGTACTGGGTGTCAGTCCATGAACAACAAAAACAGCATCTTTCAAGTTCATAGAGCAAGGCGGTCGTGCGTACCTCTTGATAAGCCCTGGCCTCGGCGTTCTCGCCAAGGAGCTTCTCCACGTTCTCTATGCCGCCCATTTCTTTGTGGATTTCCTTCAGCACAGCAGTACCTTGCTGCAGTCCGTATATCACATCCTTCTGCACAAGCGCGAACTCGACGTCACTGGTCAGTTGCTCCAGTTGCGCCAGCTGTGCGTCGGTCTTCTGGATCAGTCCTTCTTGGTACTTCTTCCGCCTAAGCGCCAGCTTGGCTCGATTTGTGTCACCCTTCGCCAAACACTCCTTCGCAATCGCCTTCTCGCGGTCCGTCAGTATCGTGATGCGCTTCTGGTACTGTCGCAGCTTATCGCGCTGGTTCTTCATATCCAGGATCGCCCTGCAGTCGTTAATGATGCGCCTGAAGGTAGTAATGTGCCAACACACTTGTCCTGGGCGGAGATCTTGTTCGCGCTACTTGAGTTCCCCATGTTGGCAATGATTCCATCAGCGCATCAGTGTGTGTGACTCGGAGCGCGTGCCTGCCTTGGTTGACGTAGAGGCGCATGGCCGAGGCCGGAGATGAGCCGAGGCACTAACCTTATCTTATCGGACCCTGGTCCGCGACTGGCAAAATATTTGTGGATTGCCGCAAGAGGCTGTCACGAACACCAACCAGCGACGAGCTCCTACCAAGGTTGTAGTATCGCTCTTGGAGTTTGTCCTGGCCTAATCATCCGTCTACATCCAGTCTGGTTCGCTTCCACTATGGCGCCCCGCGGTCGATCACTCCAGCAGGGTCTGGATCGAGATATCTATCAAATTGTGCGCAAATATCTTGACGAGAAAAATGAATCGCCTTTAAAACTCCGGACGTCGACGATTCAAGACTACATCCAAAAATCAAACTCGAGCTTGAAGAGGCGACCCAAGAAGCAAATAGAGGACTCTATTGAGCGCGTCATTGACGTGATGCGCGAAGACGAGAGTGAGGTCGACGACGAGATTGCTGATATTGAAGGCGATTTCGGGGAAATGGAGGAGAAAGCGCAGAAAGAGAAAGAGAGTAGATCTGCCGATTGGATGAATAAGCAGATCATAGGCCAATGGGCTAGCTCAGGTGCTGTGACTCCTGTCACTGTGGCCAATGGCGAGAAGAGCAGCAAGAAACGCGAATCGAAGACTGCTGCTGAGAGGGAAAGTAAGAGGCAGAAGAAAGAGCCCAAGGAAGCAAAGATTGACGTTGCGCCACCAACTGGAGTCAGCCTGGAGGATCTTGGTGGTGTCAGTAAGGTCATGAACCAGCTAAAGGAGCACCTTGTCCTGCCGCTGCTGTGTCCGGAAGAGTATGCTCAAAGAGAGATCCCAATCCCACGTGGTATCTTGCTCCACGGTCCTCCTGGATGCGGAAAAACGGTCATCTGCCGAGCTGCTGCTGCGGAGCTTGGAGTACCCTTCATCGAGATCCTTGGACCCTCTGTCGTATCAGGCATGTCAGGAGAGTCTGAAAAGCAAATTCGTGAGCACTTCGAACGTGCAAAGGAAGTGGCTCCTGCTCTGATCTTTATTGATGAGATTGACGTTATTGCGCCTAAACGAGACAGTGCGCAAAGTCAAATGGAAAAGCGCATCGTTGCTCAGCTTCTTGTCTCAATGGATGGTCTGTCAATGGAGGGCAACGATGGAAAACCTGTCATTGTTCTAGCAGCATCCAATCGTCCGGATAGTCTGGACCCTGCGCTTCGCCGCGGAGGACGTTTCGATACAGAGATCAACATGGGCGTGCCCAACGAAGCTATGCGAGAGTCCATATTAAGAGCACTTACGCGTAAACCCAAGCTTTCCGATGACGTCGACTTTAAGGCCCTTTCCAAGATGACTGCTGGATTTGTGGGTGCTGATTTGAAGGATCTGGTCAGCAAGGCTGGAACGTGGGAGATGGAGCGTTTCCGTGAGGCTCTGGAGTTGCAAGCTGCTGCGAATGAGACCGAAATGGAGGTAGACACCGCCAGAGTCACCGCCGACGATGCTGAAACAATCAAATCTTGGAGACGCCTGGTATTGCGCGTCAAGGATAAGGACGCCGTACGACCTGTAGGGTTTGAGGATTCCGTCATCTCTATGGAAGCTTTCCGAGCTGTTCTTCCTGGCATTACTCCGTCCTCCAAGCGCGAGGGCTTCGCAACGGTGCCAGACACGACATGGCGCGATGTTGGTGCCTTAGAAGGTGTACGTGACGAGCTTGAAATGGCCATCGTTGAGCCTATACAGAACCCGCAACGATACGCCAAGGTTGGTATCTCTGCGCCAACAGGTGTGTTGCTATGGGGACCTCCTGGTTGTGGTAAAACATTGCTTGCGAAAGCCGTGGCTGCAGAGTCGAAGGCCAATTTCATCAGCGTCAAGGGCCCCGAGTTGCTCAACAAGGTATGTGGCTGGACGAATTTCTTCTTCGACGCAGTGACTAACTCACTTCTAGTACGTTGGTGAATCCGAGCGCGCCCTCCGTCAAGTCTTTATGCGCGCTCGTAGCTCTGTTCCTTGCGTCATCTTCTTCGATGAATTGGATGCCCTTGTGCCGAAGCGTTCTAGCGAGCTCCACGAGGCGTCTGCGCGCGTTGTCAATACGCTACTTACCGAGCTGGACGGTCTTAGCATGCGCGAAGGCATCTATCTGATCGCAGCTACTAATCGCCCTGAGATGATTGACGAAGCCATGCTGCGTCCTGGGCGTCTCGAAACCCTGTTATATGTCGAACTTCCCAAGCCGGAAGAGCGCGTGGACATTCTCCGTGCTTTGATCAGACAGCGCGGTGTTATTCGCGAGTCTTTGGCTGAAGTAGGAAGGATGGAAGAGTGCCATAACTTCTCCGGAGCCGATCTTGAATCACTACTACGCAAGGCGGGCCAGCATGCACTACGCCGCCGCGCCGAAGTCGTCGAGGAGATTGATCTTGTTGAAGCAGTCAAGACTATCAGACCCAGTGTCGGCGACATTAAGAAGTACGAAGATTTGCGCAAACGCTTCGAGACGAAGCTGTTCTAGACGAGTGCGTAGCAATATGAGTGATGACCAGCGTCGCATCGCCAAATCACATGCTACGCTGTCACTTTCAGCCACGTCTTTCCACCATCCGACTTCAATGATCCACACCTACGTATTTCCTACCAAAACTTACCTCACCTCCTCACCTCTCTCATTTCTATACCACTCTTGCACAAAAGCCACAAGTGTTTTACTCAACCGACACATTTCTTTCAACGTGCGCCGAAATCCATACCCACTACGTCAGCTGCCCACACACGAATACAAAGATCGTGGGCAGGATGTGTCAATATCACAGGCTCAAGATCAAAGAGTTTGTGGCTTGTACAATAAGGGAATGTGCGGAGTGTGCGATGGATCTTAAGGAGGCGCTTGATAGTGCAAAGGTTGTGAAGGAACCAAAAGTAAAGGGGAGACGGTTGCAGAAGAAGCGACGTGATACAGATCAGGCACCGAAACTTGCGCTGCGGGTTGGGGTTAAGAACCCGTCCGAAGCTGCTCTTGAGTCCTGGCCTTCAGGAGAGATGAAGGAGCTGATGCTGCCGGATGAGCTGGCTGAGGAGGAACATGCAAAGCGGGGCGTGGGAAAAAAGCATGACCATGATGGCACCGAGGAACGAGAATTCTGGTGGTGTATCCGACTCGCATATGGAAACAGATAAATTTACAACAAAAGGCTAGGATATCAAACACTACAATCAACTAAAAACTACATCTCAATATTGGGCCCCAGGATGGCCCAGAATAATCGCTTCTCTTGCCCCCAACACATGCCCGTTCACGCTATCATCCAGCGGCACCGTCAAGTCTCCCTCTCCCTCCCCTGCCCCATCATCCTGCCACTTCAGAAACGCATCGAACGCCGCAGTTCCCTTGATGCTCCCTGTCTTGTCATACCGCTCAATCATATTCCGCATATCCCCGATCCACCTCTTACAATCCTTACACACATCCATCTTCCGGCTGACCTGGGATGTCTTACTCGGATCCGTACAGCGCACGGCGTTGAGTTGGTGGTCCGGCAGCGTGGCATAGTTGAGCGCGGTCACAGGCTCGGAAGTGGGTGCGAAGTAGGACGGTTCATTGGAAGGGTGTGGGGATGAGACGGCGCTGCGATGCGAGGCTGTGGATGCGGAGCGCGAGATGGTCTGGCTGAGGGAGAAGAAGCGGCGGGTTGAGGCTGAGCGCTTCACTGGGGCTGGGTTGGGCGCTGCGGGGGAGAGGGGTGGGGACATTGGGCCTCGTAGGCCATTTAGGCGGTGAATGGCGGCGTCGCAAAGGGTCCAGGGCTGCTGGTGGGATTCGCCAATGTGGCCGCAGCCATTACTGGGAGTAATTAGTGTTGTGTTGATGTTTGGGTGTTGCTTATGGGTTTGCGTACTGGGACGAGTTAGCACATGTCTGATATTGCATTATAATTCTGTCTTGAATACCTGCTGAGTAAAGTTGTGATAGCACATCGTACAGAAACCGTTCAGCCGGGACAACGATAGGTTCTAAAGATCTACACAATAGCTGACAGCGCGACCAGTTCACTTCTAAGAAACGTCGGTTCTGTGGAGCTAATGCGGGGACACGGGTGTTAGGTGGATGAACCCTGAGCTTTTTAGAGTACAACGGTCGTGCAGCTGTCAATATAGGTAAGTAGATGCAGGAACGGATGCTGTGGGTGACCCATCGAGCACTGTCACCCAGGTCATGCATTCACGCTGCCTTGTTTTCCAGGCGGACGATAAGCGGTGAGATTTGCCAGGGTGAGCCCGTGAGCTGTGCCAACGTGGCTAGCGGTCAATGTTGACTGACTGTCTTCGGTACGCTCCGAGCTCATGATGCCTGGAAAGAGTTGGTGTTCCGTTGAAGGGTCCAAGATCACCATTTCGGAGGATTTCTAGAGGAGGCACGGTTGAGCCTGTGACGTCATTTTGCGAATGCGACAATCAGGCTCGTCCAATGAGACATGGCGTATTCGCAAGAACTTCGCTACGTATGCGAGTAGCTCAAGATCGTCTATACTCCTCTATTGCAGAGTTCACGAACGTAGATAGACTAAGGTTGAGGCTGGCTTTGCTGAAGATTGTCACTTAATGGAGAATCGCAGCTGAGAGTTAGCGTGTCCGCTAGCCCTCCGGCTTAAGAACCCCAAGTCTGGACACTTCTTCTCTCTGTCTATACACAGCATCACTGCAGCATGTCAAGAGTTGGACAATGACCACTGAAAAACATTTGGGATCATTGTAGTGATAGTTGGCGTCTTGCTACGATGTCCAGCCTTCTTACCCCTTCTTATATCGAACCAGTTTGTTCGTACTTTCTCCAGATCATGCCCTCAGGGAGAGTCTTCCACTGCAAACTATCGTCTAGCAATCCCTCCATCTTCTTCCATTCGGCCTGTACCGTCTTGACGCGTTTAGCATCTCTGGGTACAATCTTTGCTGGGAACGCCTTTGGCAGAACAAACAATCCTTCCGTCAGGTCATCAGCATCGGGCACAATCTCCTTCCCGTCAGCACCGACAGCCTTGTGAAACTCGAAAGCCCACAGCAGTCGTGACATGGCAAGGAAAAGCGATCGCTCGCCAATGTGCATGCCCTGGCACAAACGTCGACCCGCACCGAAGACGAAATGATCGCGCTTCGAAGCGTCAGGGTTGTTCGCTGCTTCAGCTGCTGTCTGGGTGTCGTTGATGTAGCGAGCAGGATCGAAGCGACGCGGCTCTGGATGACGCTTGGGATCCATGTGCACAGCCCATACGTTCCACATGACACCTGCACCTTTCGGGATCTTGTAGCCCAGATACTCATCGTCTCGGGTAACAGCATGCGGTACACCTAGAATGTCTGTAGGCATCCATCGCATACTCTCCTTAACACAACCGCGGATGTACGGGAGATTCGGCTCGTCCTCCAAGGTAGGGAATCGATCACCGCACACTCGATCGAGCTCCTCCTGTGCAGCCTTTACGACGTCTGGAAAGAGTACCATAGCTTGGACGACTAAGCTGCATTAGCGATGCTACCACTTGGGCTTTATTCTAGCGAAACTCACAGCCTACAAGTGTCGCTGCGGTAGTATCAGAGCCCGCTTCAAGGAGCGAACCACTCGTGTATCCAGCAAGTGCATCGGAAAAGCCTTGCTCGTCTTGAGCTCGCACCAGGTCTACGCAGAAACACGGCTTGGCGGTGCCATTCTTGATGGCCTTTTTGACATTCAACCAGTGGCCGACATATAGATCGCTTTCCTTCTCGTGCAACTTCTTTGCGTAGCGCCTCATAGAGACCGCCCAATCTGGAAGTTTTCGAAGGAGAGGGAACACATCGAGCAAAGCGGCTGTCTGAGAACCAGTTACTTCGCAGAATTTCTCGAACCCCTGTGCTGCTGTTAGCCACTACGCATCACTTATTGTGGCATACCAACATGGAACAGCTGCTTCAGCTTGGGGTCGTCGATACTCGTTGTGCGGAATCCGAAGACCATCTGTGTTGTCAGAGAGTTGGTATATCGACGGATGTGATTAACGAATAAGTCAGGTTTGTCAAGGAATCCCATCAGCATGGCTCTATTCTCAAGATCTTGGTAGGGAACGTATGTTCTGGCAGCCTTGATGTTAAGGTTGTTGTGGACGATTTTGCGAACCATACGCCAAGTGTCACTGTATTCCTATGGTCATATCAGCCACAGTTTCAACAGGCAGAACAGAGTACCACTGACCATCAACAGCATTCGATTTTGACCACTCACAATCCGGCCCAGGTACATATCGGGACGTGAAGAGTAGATGTTGCTTCTCTTGTCCAGCAAGTCCTTGATGGCCTGGTCTGAAGACAGAACAATCATGACTTTAGTGCCAAGGATCAAAGAATACACTGGTCCATACTCCTCAGCCCATTTTTGGAACTGTAGATGTCCCTTCTCCTTTGGCATAAGGTGAAGGTTACCTATCAAAGGCAACGTTGGTGGCCCTGGAGGGTAGTCTGCTGGCCTGCGCCCGATCTTGCTGAGCTGGTGCAGTACCAGAGCCAGTAAAGCAATCAACACCGCATACAAAGAGACCGACATGGTGGCTGTTTACTATTATGGGCCTTATCCAACAACGCAGCAACGTCTATATCTATACTATTACTGAGGTGCGGACCTCCGTCTTACTTCAGCGACTGATAAACTAGCATGATGCAGCTGCCTATCATAATTCTCTACACAATATATTGTTGCGGGCTAATGCGCGCGGCATTTCCTGCAGACTGGAATGCCGGTGTGAACGAGCAACCAATCGTCTAAGACTCGCTGGGCTGTGCTCCTGCGACATGAGTGACACTGCAGCGAAAGGGCATCTCCGCCCCACAAGTGAGCTTTCCAGGCCTGCCGTGTCTCGCTAAGTGACACGGCTCGCGGGAAGCGGGAGCCAGCCTAGCTGCCTGCGCCGCAGCCCTTTCTTCCTGCACCCGCATCCTGAACCAGATTGGAAATGAGCGACCCGCAGAAGCGGCCGGATCTACACAACAATATGCCCTGCTTTAAGCTCATGTAGTCATCGCGGCCCCGGATCAACGACTTTTGGACCACCGATACCCCATAAATCGGTGAGGTTCCTTCAACAACCCGGTTAAGTGGCGGTAACAGGGGTATTGATTGGCTATCAAGACGTTTTACATGTCGGGAGAGTTCACTTTCCTCTCAGCTCTCCTCGCACCTACAGCTGCTTTCCTTTCAAAAGTAGGTACTTCTATGTCTCCCTACTGAGAGCTTGATTCTCAATTAGAAAAGTTCTACCTACAAGCAAATTCCTACAAGGCCGCCTAATCAGGTTGGCAAAGGAATTTCACCAATTAATCATATGCGGTATTTGCTTTTTTCTGAAAGCAGGGGTGATGGCAGACCACACCTTGAACATCTTGCTGAAGCTTCAGTGCTCAGTCCGAGGGAAATTATGCCCGCGGAGTGTATGGTCAGGAGAATTTTACTGCACATCTCGATGCTTTTGTCTTCTTGATGCAGTGTGATTCAGTACGCGCATCGGAACCGGTTCACGCGAACTTTTCCAAGCAATCATGTTCTCAGAAAAAGATGTGGTTTTATGTCGCGAAAGTCAATACGAGCAGAGTCAATTTTAGATGTTGCGGATTATTTTACTTCCAAATACTCTAAACGACTGTCGATGGACGAGCTTGTTCGTCAGTAGCTTTCTGTGACTTTTCCTCCTACCCAATCCCGAAAATGGCAGGCAACTTCATTATCGAGGCTTGGACGGAGCTTGCCATTGCTTTGCTCACCATCATCCTAAGATTGTACTTCAGCATCACACAAAGAGGATGGAGGGGAATGACCTTAGACGACTACTTGATGGTTCTGGCAGGGGTCAGTTCCTCCGAATTCTGGAAGCAATTCATATCACTTTGGATGCTGACTTTGCCAGACGTTCTACGCTATTGAGACAACAGCTGCGCACTTCGTCGTTGCGGTGTACCTGGGGATGGCCAACAATAACGTTCTTCCAGAGCAGCGTGCAACTCTAGATCCCGCTTCTCGGGATTATCGCAACGCTGTCAACGGCTCGAAAACGCACATCGTCGGTTGGTTCGTATATACCGGTCTGTTCTGGACTCTCAAATGTTGTTGGACACTTTACTACACACGCATGACGTAAGTACATATGAGGCTTGCTGAAAGCATATCTTGGCTGCTTTGATACAAAACCACCCCTCAGGTTGCTGACATGAGAGCAGAGACGGTGTGCATAAGATGGACATGCGCATCAAGATAGCATGGATTTTCAACGCAACAACTTACGTTGCTGTCGCCTGTATGGTTGCTTTCAAATGCTGGCCATTACATCGCCAATGGCAAATCAATCCAGACCCAGGCAGTAAGTCATGACCTTTGGAAAAGTAGTCGGAAGTGCTTGCTGACAGAACAGACAATTGCTACCCAGGCGCTTCAAAGTTACAAATTTCTTTCGTCATGGCAATCAACACCATCACGGACATCTATTTGATGGCGATACCACTACCGGTAAGGATGTACATATGCCTACCTGCATAAATTGTTGACCTCCGGCGACAGATCATCTACAGGGCGCGTCTAGACTTGAAACGCAAGATCTCCCTTATAGTACTCTTCAGTGGTGGCTGGATCGTCATCATCTTCGGTATCCTGCGATGTGTCACTCTAGTGTCTGTAAGTGCTCGTCTCAGCTTTGTGCATCCTTGCCTCTAAATAGTCATGTACTGACAGATTTACAAAATAGGTCGGACCGACACAGCCGTCTGAGTCTGGACAGTGGTCTGTACGAGAATCATTCCTCGCAGTCGTCATCAGTAACGGTCCGATGATCTTTCCTCTGTTCAAACGCTGGTTCTACGCCGCTACGGGCATCATGTCGTCTCATCGCCAGAGCACCAAAGAAGCTGGCTATCCTCACGACAGCCAGACCAAGAGGAGACAAAGCAAGCACACGGGAACTTCCTCCGGCATTCAGTCTGGCAATAAGAAGTCTCGTAACTTCCAGCATCCTCTCAGCATACCCAACGACACTGCTTGGGGTAGTGACGAAGCAATCGTCACAATGAAGAACAGCACCAATACGATAGTACAGGATAAGACAAGCGAAACTACACTCGCTACCGCGTATGAGCTGGACGACCTAGACTTTGTTAGAGATCGGAACACGAATGGCGGCGTAGAGAATGGTCATGAGCAAGGGCTTGGTGCTATTATGATGACTAGGGAATGGAATATCAAGGAGACACACGAGCAGGGCACTTCTCGTTCAAGGGATGCACGTATGGGATACACAGAGCCTGACGGATGGCGTGGTTGAGGGAACAAAAGTCGAAGATTGGGATTCAGGCTACTAAGTGCTACAAAGGAAACACATTTGAGGCAAAAGAGTGATACACCAAATGAACAGTGCCGCACTGAGCCCACATTTCAAGCTCGAAGCGGCGCTACGGCCACCAGTAGCAGCGCCTCCTACTACCTTCGGGTGCCCTGCAGTGTGTCCACCACCATGGCCGCCACCACCATGGCCGCCGATACCCTTCTTTCCAGACAAAGTTGCATTGACCGAATCATGCTGCACAGCGACGCCTTGTGTCTGTGCCTACTTGCTACCTGTGTTGTATAAGCAGTGTCCATCTGGTCCACTACCACCTGCACAAGATAGATCTGTAGGCTTCGGAGCGCTTGGGCCAGCCAAGGCGGAAGGTCCTAGAGAAAGAAGAATGCAAATTATGGTTGTGGTTGGAGGACGCATTCTGAAAATTGATGGTTTAGTGGCTTGCAATAGTCATGGTGGATACTTCGTTATATAAAGGGTCTCGGACAGGTACTGTGAATGAATAAACTTCATTCTATAGCGAACAAAGAGCAAATTGGTGAACACCAGTCAGTGATCCTTTGATGTAGTGAAGGAGAAGTGAATGTGAATCTAATGTATTTGATATCTCACAATATTGCTCGGAATGTAGTACAGTGCTCGAAACTGTTCCTAACTTCCTCTGTGAACAAGCCAGGTTGATCACAAGCCGAAGTAAATGGTCCTCGTATGTCGCCGCCAAAGCGTAGTAGGGTCAAGAAAGGGATGAGAGAAGGTTGACAATGTCCGCCACTATCGAATAGCGCACCCCACTTTAGTGGGGGTTCGTTACCGGTATCGCTCCGATAGATTGAACGACGAATGAAACCCCACAGGTTGTAGCTGACCGTGTAGCTAGCTGATCGCTGTCATCTCGCACGCCGTTTCCATAATCAGTCGCAAACATAGGTACCTTCCGCAATGACGTCCAAATCTCCCTACGAGACGGCGCTGGCTGCCATCGACGCGGGGCACTCGCTCGACCCTACCAAAACGACAATCAACGGCGAAGAGGTGCCTTACGAACTGCACTACGCGCAGAAATGCACGTCTTACCTCGAGCAGCGCGCCCCAGATGCCCCGGAGCATCTGCGACTCGCCATTCGCGCGCAACACTTCCGCCGCTGGGAAGTCCCACGCGCCAGCTACCCAATGACACGCGTGGGTTACCACTCGTGGCGCACTTTCCTTAAGAAGCGACAAGCCGAGCTCGTGGAAGCCATCTGCAAAGATGCTGGATATGCGGAGGAGACAACAAAACGTGTCGGCGCGCTGATACGCAAGGAAGACCTCAAGGCGGATGAGGAGACGCAGGTGCTGGAGGACGTGGCTTGTCTGGTGTTCTTGGACGATCAGTTCGAGGCATTTGAGAAGGAGCATGATGAAGACAAGATCATCAAGATTCTGCAAAAGACATGGGGGAAGATGACTGAGAAGGGCCATGAGCTTGCCTTGCAGATACCTATGTGCGAGCGGCCGAAGGAAGTCATTGCTAAGGCGCTGGCTGGGTAGGCTTCCGGCCGACTACAACATTGCAGACATTGCCGTTTCTTGAAACTCTTTGAAGAAGACCTCGCCCACAAGATGGCTTAACTGCGAGCCAATAGCCCTGATCAGTCCTACGCCACAAAAGCTTCCAGCCACAAGCACAGCCACCCACAATGACGTCGCTGCACGCTGTAAGCTCCCATGACCGACACATAAGAAGTCTGCGAGCTTCGTTATCTGTTCGCTCACTCGATCTCGTCAAACACAAAATCGCTTCTTTTAGAACACCGTCATTTACTGCAAGATCTCTCATACTTGAAGCTTTGCAATGCCACAATCAACCACGTCCGTGAGCTCAGCGACTGCGGAGACCGCGCACGATGTCGCAAGCCCGAGCACGCAAAGCGTAGCTAGTGCCAGTACACAACAAAGAGAGCAAGAGCAAGACAAGAAGGAGCAGGAGCAGGAGAAGGAGAAGGAAGCAGAGAGATTGTACGAGGAGAGAATCGAGGAGGAGTACGCCAAACGTGAAGGGGGTGCCTAGTTGTCCTGACAGCTGGACGACAGCAGAACTTTGAGCGTTAATATACTTTCGAAAGTACACCTACGACAATATTGGGTGCAACCTTTGCCAGAAGAATATCCCTTATGCGGACACGAATCGAGACTATGCTATAGCGACCCTGGCCATAACTTCCATCTCCCGTGTGCACACCTCCGAGCTTGCTTTGCCAGTTCATTACTCGACTGCGCCTTGTGCTAACAGAAGACAACAACAGCCTAGAAGGCAAAAGAGCCAAGATCTGCAGCAAAACCCGCCAATGCTCCGACGCCCGGCACTCCCACCAACAGAGGCGGGCGTTAAGCTACGCGAGCCTGGAGAGGCAGGGATCAGCCCGAGCAGCAGGCATATTGTTTCGGACTTAACACGCCAAGGCAATCTAAATCGAATTTACAAAACACTTCACACCAACCACAGGGCTGCTCTGTGGAGTCGTCACCGTATCGGTTCACCTAATTCATACGGGTGTGTTTCCATTTGTGGAAGGCGGGCTCTCCTGCAATATCTCTGGCGTGGCATATCAAGACCAATATGGAAGACCGAACAAACATATACGATATACAAATGAAGCTCCTGTGCACATAAAGCGAAGCCCATCACTACATAATTATCCGTTCGCCAGGTTCACAGCTCGTACACTCTCTGAGTCCCCACACAAGCCCAGCCATGAAGCTCTCCCTCCTCCTCCCCGTCCTGACCTGCGCGACCAGCGTGCAAAGCGCACTCACATGGTCCCTTGCCAAAGTATCCAACCCCAGCGCGGACCAAAGTGATGCCTACGCCAAAATCGAAGCCGCCATGCGCCTCGCCGTCGCGCGCTACGACCGCCTCGGCTCCGCTACTAAGAACATCCGCGTCGCCTATGTACCCGGCGTGCCCACTGCCGAAGCCAAGTAAACAGATACTCAATGATCCGCTACTGGAACATGTTCTAATCGCTTCACCAGCTTCAACGGAGACCTCCGCTTCGGCTCCAACAGAGCCTACATGAACGAGCGCACAGCCATGCACGAAATCAGCCACACCCTGGGCATTGGACAGACCAACGCTTTCAACACCAAGTGCGCGTCTGGAGACTGGAGGACGGCGCTGCCGCTGTTGAGGAGCTGGGATGGCGCTAGTGCGGTGATTAACTGTGGTGGGAGTCATATCTGGCCATATGGGCTGAATTATGATACCGAGTGGAGTGAGACGAATGCGAATAGGCATGTGCAGCTTATCAATGCTATGATTAGGGATGGAATGCAGGGGTGAGGCTGGTAGATGGATGTGGTTTTGTACATAGCTTTGCGTGGTAAGGAAGGAATATTTGGAGAGAATTTCCTATATCGTACATACTCGTAGTCTACTTCAAATATCCCCAACATAAACGTGCCCATGCTTCACGGCCGATCGAAAGACTCAGGAGGCGCTGTCCACGGATCAACAGCGTATTCACTTACAGAGCGTTGCAATAGTGAGAGCTGGCCTTGGACCTGCGAACTGAAGAGCACCGGGACGCAAAAATGCTGGTTCACATAAGAACTTATTTAGTCTGGCGATCTACTATCGATGACTTTTGACCATTCTTTGTGATATTAATGCCTTTTACTTAATGACATAACCAGCAATGCTAGGAAGTATAAGGTGCGTCCCTAAGTGGAGAGACACACCATGTCCCGAGACAGGTTGGCTGTTCGGATCTTCGGCGCCTCTAACAAGCAAGTCCGTAGAGTCCCCACTCATCAAAAATCTCCATCAGGCTATTTTCCTCCGCATTAACAGGCTCCGATTGAGATCTCTGCAGTGTTGGTCCTACTGTTAATTATCCCGTCAACGCCTCAAAGCAACCCTCTTGCAGTTACCCCCTGTCTACTCGCCACCTGAGGAGTTTCCTCAAATTTCAGAGCTTCTAGGATGAAGTACATTCGAAGGAGATTATTTCCTAAGAGTTTAGAGATCGCTCTAACGCAGGTGTGCGTATGCCGGGACCTCCGAAGTATAGGGAGGTGATCCCTGCAAAGCGACCCGGGCCATCGGATCGTGCTAGCGCCTCATAGTACCCAGGAATCACCATTAGCGCGTCTGAGGGGTAGCGGTATTCTATTGTAATTAACTTAGCGGTATGCCTAAGATAGATGTGGCGCATGCTGCTGGCTTTCAGAACCATCCACGAGCGTGCGCGGAGTCGCCGTGTGCAGAGCTCCCCGCTATTGATGTTCCTGGACTCTTCCCGTGCTCTGACGACCACTCCCGCCCCCAACTTTAGCCGCCGCTCCCCGCTGCGTCCCGGCCTATGGCAGCGGCTGCCTTCAGTGTGCTGCTGGGCAGCCTGTCCGGTCGAGTCTCTGACCGCTGCCGTTACTCAGCCTTCTCACGGTGCTTGCAGCCCCTCTCATGCTCCTTAGACTCATCTCGAGGGACACAAGCGTAGTGGAGCTAGCACGCACTCCGTTTACCAGTCTTCCCGTACAGAACACTTGTCGACAGCACCATGCTCCGCTGCGAGGACTACACTGTGGGATGGGTCTGCGCCCTCTCGGTCGAGCTGGCGGCCGCGGAGGAACTGCTCGACGAAGAGCACGAGACGCCCGAATACGATGCCCGCGACACGAATATCTACACATGTGGAAGAGTCGGCGAACACAACGTCGTAATCGCTTGCCTGCCCGAAGGCCGGATAGGCATCAACTCAGCTGCAGCAGTCGCCGTGCAGATGAAGTCGACTTTCTCATCCACCCGCTTCGGTTTGATGGTCGGCATCGGAGGCGGCGTTCCCAGCGAGGAGGCAGACGTCAGACTCGGCGACATCGTGGTCAGCAAGCCGCACAAAACGCATGGCGGAGTGGTGCAGTATGACTCTGGGAAGGCCACCTTAACTGGGTTCGAGCGAGTAGGCTCGCTCAACTCGCCACCTGAGATACTGCTTGGCGCCGTTGCGAAAGTGCGGGCTAAGCACATGAGGGGTAAAGGCAAGCTACCGGAGTATCTTTCCAAGCTTGCCAGCCTGCCAGACTTTGGACGTGAAGCTGCTGGCCTGGACATTCTGTTCGAAGCAGAGTATAGCCATGAGGGGGGAACTACGTGTAGAGCGTGTAGCCAAGACCGTTCAGTAACTCGCGAGGCACGACGGCAGGAAGTGGTAGTGCATTACGGAACGATAGCGTCTGGTAACCAGGTCATAAAGACCGCTGTGGAGAGAGACAGGCTCAGCGCGGAGCTCGGCGGTGTGCTGTGCTTCGAGATGGAGGCCGCAGGCCTGATGAACAGCTTCCCGTGTCTGGTGATTCGCGGCATCTGCGACTATGCCGATTCGCACAAAAACAAGCAGTGGCAGATGTATGCAGCAGGGACGGCAGCAGCGTACGCAAAGGAAGTGTTATCAATAATTCCGTCCAACAAGGTGGAAGCCGAGCAGAAGATTGTCGACGTCCTCTCTAGTCAGTCCACGGGTATTTAGTAGATTCTGCGCAAGTAAATGCTAATTGATGCAAACACGTCAGACCTCCAAGAGACCGCAGCAAAGCACCAGCTGGTTGCTGAAGATCATCGAAACATTGCAGAGGAGTCGCTCAGATTTCAGCAAACGGTACGCGAGCAGGAGCTGTCCGATCGCCAGAAAGAGTGTCTTCAGTTGTTTCGCCTGACCAAGAGCACTCAAGACGCCACCTACGAGTGGTACAAGGACCGTGTGGAAGACCGGGTAGAAGGCACGTGCGAGTGGTTCCTTCAACATGCCCACTTTCAAGAATGGCTCCAACATATCTCAGGGCCGCTACTAGTCTCCGCAGACCCTGGTTGTGGCAAGTCGGTCTTGGCAAAGTATCTTGTTAACCATGTCCTGGCACAGTCGGCGATTGTCTGCTACTTCTTTTTCAAAGATCAGGACCAGAACACAGTGCGTCAAGCGCTCTGCGCGCTGCTGCACCAACTCTTCTCCCAGAAACCAGCTCTACTCAAGCATGCTATGAAACAGTACGAGCAGGATGGCAAGGGCCTGGTTGACTCAACAAAGTCACTCTGGACGGTCTTAGAAAACGCTGTGCAGGACAGTCAAGCAGGACCTATTATCGTAGTCCTTGACGCCTTAGACGAGTGTGCGGAGTCAGAGTTCGAGGATCTAATGCGCAACATCGAAGACCAGTCTCGCAATAGTCTATCGAGTCGTGGCGCGCTCAGGTATCTCATGACGAGCCGCCCGTACGAGCAGATTGTAGGGAGGTTCCAGGGTCTACTCAAGACTTTTCCGCGCATCCACATACCTGGAGAAGAGAAGTCTGAGACCATCAGTCATGAGGTCAACCACGTTATCAAGTACCGGGTTGAACGGCTAGCGAGAGATGAAAAGCTTTCGGACGATGTCCAAGCTGGTCTACTAGATGTACTACTCAAGATCGATCACCGCACGTACCTTTGGGTATACCTAGTATTCGACTACCTGAAATCCGAGGGGTTCAAGAGGACTAAAAAAGGAATCAAGTCGGCCACCAAATCGCTACCAACAACTGTCAACCAGGCGTACGAGAAGATCTTAAGCAAGTCTAAAGATCGACCAATGGTCCGTAAGGCCTTGGCTATCATCTTGGCAGCAAATCGGGCACTGACGCTCTCAGAGCTGAATGTTGCCACAGAGATAGACGAAACAACGCAGTCATGGCGAGACCTCGACCTTGAAAGTGGAGAGGATTTCAAATCGCGCCTTAGATCGTGGTGTGGTTTGTTTGTCTCAGTCTATCACGGGAAGGTTTACTTTCTTCACCAGACAGCTCGCGAATTTCTCTTGGCAGATGTGTCGTTATCTACTAGTGTGCCTCAAGGGGTGCGATGGCAATACTCTATTGCAATGAAGCATGGGCACAGGATCCTTTCAGAGCAGTGCGTTCGTTATCTTAGCTTCTTTGACTTCGAAACGGACTTTACCGTGAGTGCGAGAAGAGGCCAATCTAGTACCCATAACAGCCTAGATGCCATGTTAGAATACTCCGCTGAGTTCTGGCCAATGCACTTCCGCGAAGCCGAATTCAGCATGAGCAAAGATCTAGTTGTGACACGTCTTGGACTAAGTGTGTCTGATCCAAAATCCATCTCTTTTTCACTGTGGTCTACAATATACTCTATGGCCCAGTACAGCGTAGTCAGAAGCCATGATCCCCATCTTGGTATCGTATCTTTGTTTGGGCATGGGGCGCTTGTGGAAATGCTACTTGACAAAGGCGCCAACGTCAACGCGCAGGGTGGATACTACGGCAACGCACTGCAGGCAGCTTCATATGGAGGCCACGAGCAGGTGGTCAAGATGCTGCTCGACAAAGACGCCGACGTCAACGCGCAGGGTGGACGCTACGGCAACGCACTGCAGGCAGCTTCATATGGAGGCCACGAGAAGGTGGTCAAGATGCTGCTCGACAAAGACGCCGACGTCAACGCGCAGGGTGGATACTACGGCAACGCACTGCAGGCA